>OY744476.1:163540598-164051110 GCA_963556175.1 Tipula confusa
TTAAAATATTAAAATATTAAAATATTAAAATATTAAAATATTAAAATATTAAAATATTAAAATATTAAAATATTAAAATTATTAAAATATTAAAATATTAAAATATTAAAATATTAAAATATTAAAATATTAAATATTAAAATATTAAAATATTAAAATATTAAAAATATTAAAATATTAAAATATTAAAATATTAAAATATTAAATATTAAAATATTAAAATATTAAAATATTAAAATATTAAAATATTAAAATATTAAATATTAAAATATTAAAATATTAAAATATTAAATATTAAAATATTAAAATATTAAAATATTAAAATATTAAAATATTAAAATATTAAAATATTAAAATATTAAAATATTAAAATATTAAAATATTAAAATATTAAAATATTAAAATATTAAAATATTAAAATATTAAAATATTAAAATATTAAAATATTAAAATATTTAAATATTAAAATATTAAAATATTAAAATATTAAAATATTAAAATATTAAAATATTAAAATATTAAAATATTAAAATATTAAAATATTAAATATTAAAATATTAAATATTAAATATTAAAATATTAAAATATTAAAATATTAAAATATTAAAATATTAAATATTAAAATATTAAAATATTAAAATATTAAAATATTAAAATATTAAAATATTAAAATATTAAAATATTAAAATATTAAAATATTAAAATATTAAAATATTAAATATTAAAATATTAAAATATTAAAATATTAAAATATAAAATATTAAATATTAAAATATTAAAATATTAAAATATTAAAATATTAAAATATTAAAATATTAAAATTTAATTATAAAATAATAAAATATTAAAATATTAAAATATTAAAATATTAAAATATTAAAATATAAAATATTAAAATATTAAAATATTAAAATTTTAATTTATAAAATAATAAATATTAAAATATTAAAATATTAAAATATTAAAATATTAAAATATTAAAATATTAAAATATTAAAATATTAAAATATTAAAATATTAAAATATTAAAATATTAAATATTAAAATATTAAAATATTAAAATATTAAATATTAAAATATTAAAATATTAAAATATTAAAATATTAAAATATTAAAATATTAAAATATTAAAATATTAAAATATTAAAATATTAAAATATTAAAATATTAAAATATTAAAATATTAAAATATTAAAATATTAAAATATTAAAATATTAAAATATTAAAATATTAAATATTAAAATATTAAAATATTAAAATATTAAAATATTAAAATATTAAATAATATTAAAATATTAAAATATTAAAATATTAAAATATTAAAATATTAAAATATTAAAATATTAAAATATTAAAATATTAAAATATTAAAATATTAAAATATTAAAATATTAAAATATTAAAATATTAAAATATTAAAATATTAAAATATTAAAATATTAAAATATTAAAATATTAAAATATTAAAATATTAAAATATTAAAATATTAAAATATTAAAATATTAAAATATTAAAATATTAAAATATTAAAATATTAAAATATTAAAATATTAAATATTAAAATATTAAAATATTAAAATATTAAAATATTAAAATATTAAAATATTAAAATATTAAAATATTAAAATATTAAAATATTAAAATATTAAAATATTAAAATATTAAAATATTAAAATATTAAAATATTAAAATATTAAAATATTAAAATATTAAAATATTAAAATATTAAAATATTAAAATATTAAAATATTAAAATATTAAAATATTAAAATATTAAAATATTAAAATATTAAAATATTAAAATATTAAAATATTAAAATATTAAAATATTAAAATATTAAAATATTAAAATATTAAAATATTAAAATATTAAAATATTAAAATATTAAAATATTAAAATATTAAAATATTAAAATATTAAAATATTAAAATATTAAAATATTAAAATATTAAAATATTAAAATATTAAAATATTAAAATATTAAAATATTAAAATATTAAAATATTAAAATATTAAAATATTAAAATATTAAAATATTAAAATATTAAAATATTAAAATATTAAAATATTAAAATATTAAAATATTAAAATATTAAAATATTAAAATATTAAAATATTAAAATATTAAAATATTAAAATATTAAAATATTAAAATATTAAAATATTAAAATATTAAAATATTAAAATATTAAAATATTAAAATATTAAAATATTAAAATATTAAAATATTAAAATATTAAAATATTAAAATATTAAAATATTAAAATATTAAAATATTAAAATATTAAAATATTAAAATATTAAAATATTAAAATATTAAAATATTAAAATATTAAAATATTAAAATATTAAAATATTAAAATATTAAAATATTAAAATATTAAAATATTAAAATATTAAAATATTAAAATATTAAAATATTAAAATATTAAAATATTAAAATATTAAAATATTAAAATATTAAAATATTAAAATATTAAAATATTAAAATATTAAAATATTAAAATATTAAAATATTAAAATATTAAAATATTAAAATATTAAAATATTAAAATATTAAAATATTAAAATATTAAAATATTAAAATATTAAAATATTAAAATATTAAAATATTAAAATATTAAAATATTAAAATATTAAAATATTAAAATATTAAAATATTAAAATATTAAAATATTAAAATATTAAAATATTAAAATATTAAAATATTAAAATATTAAAATATTAAAATATTAAAATATTAAAATATTAAAATATTAAAATATTAAAATATTAAAATATTAAAATATTAAAATATTAAAATATTAAAATATTAAAATATTAAAATATTAAAATATTAAAATATTAAAATATTAAAATATTAAAATATTAAAATATTAAAATATTAAAATATTAAAATATTAAAATATTAAAATATTAAAATATTAAAATATTAAAATATTAAAATATTAAAATATTAAAATATTAAAATATTAAAATATTAAAATATTAAAATATTAAAATATTAAAATATTAAAATATTAAAATATTAAAATATTAAAATATTAAAATATTAAAATATTAAAATATTAAAATATTAAAATATTAAAATATTAAAATATTAAAATATTAAAATATTAAAATATTAAAATATTAAAATATTAAAATATTAAAATATTAAAATATTAAAATATTAAAATATTAAAATATTAAAATATTAAAATATTAAAATATTAAAATATTAAAATATTAAAATATTAAAATATTAAAATATTAAAATATTAAAATATTAAAATATTAAAATATTAAAATATTAAAATATTAAAATATTAAAATATTAAAATATTAAAATATTAAAATATTAAAATATTAAAATATTAAAATATTAAAATATTAAAATATTAAAATATTAAAATATTAAAATATTAAAATATTAAAATATTAAAATATTAAAATATTAAAATATTAAAATATTAAAATATTAAAATATTAAAATATTAAAATATTAAAATATTAAAATATTAAAATATTAAAATATTAAAATATTAAAATATTAAAATATTAAAATATTAAAATATTAAAATATTAAAATATTAAAATATTAAAATATTAAAATATTAAAATATTAAAATATTAAAATATTAAAATATTAAAATATTAAAATATTAAAATATTAAAATATTAAAATATTAAAATATTAAAATATTAAAATATTAAAATATTAAAATATTAAAATATTAAAATATTAAAATATTAAAATATTAAAATATTAAAATATTAAAATATTAAAATATTAAAATATTAAAATATTAAAATATTAAAATATTAAAATATTAAAATATTAAAATATTAAAATATTAAAATATTAAAATATTAAAATATTAAAATATTAAAATATTAAAATATTAAAATATTAAAATATTAAAATATTAAAATATTAAAATATTAAAATATTAAAATATTAAAATATTAAAATATTAAAATATTAAAATATTAAAATATTAAAATATTAAAATATTAAAATATTAAAATATTAAAATATTAAAATATTAAAATATTAAAATATTAAAATATTAAAATATTAAAATATTAAAATATTAAAATATTAAAATATTAAAATATTAAAATATTAAAATATTAAAATATTAAAATATTAAAATATTAAAATATTAAAATATTAAAATATTAAAATATTAAAATATTAAAATATTAAAATATTAAAATATTAAAATATTAAAATATTAAAATATTTAAATATTTAAATATTTAAATATTTAAATATTAAAATATTAAAATATTAAAATATTAAAATATTAAAATATTAAAATATTAAAATATTAAAATATTAAAATATTAAAATATTAAAATATTAAAATATTAAAATATTAAAATATTAAAATATTAAAATATTAAAATATTAAAATATTAAAATATTAAAATATTAAAATATTAAAATATTAAAATATTAAAATATTAAAATATTAAAATATTAAAATATTAAAATATTAAAATATTAAAATATTAAAATATTAAAATATTAAAATATTAAAATATTAAAATATTAAAATATTAAAATATTAAAATATTAAAATATTAAAATATTAAAATATTAAAATATTAAAATATTAAAATATTAAAATATTAAAATATTAAAATATTAAAATATTAAAATATTAAAATATTAAAATATTAAAATATTAAAATATTAAAATATTAAAATATTAAAATATTAAAATATTAAAATATTAAAATATTAAAATATTAAAATATTAAAATATTAAAATATTAAAATATTAAAATATTAAAATATTAAAATATTAAAATATTAAAATATTAAAATATTAAAATATTAAAATATTAAAATATTAAAATATTAAAATATTAAAATATTAAAATATTAAAATATTAAAATATTAAAATATTAAAATATTAAAATATTAAAATATTAAAATATTAAAATATTAAAATATTAAAATATTAAAATATTAAAATATTAAAATATTAAAATATTAAAATATTAAAATATTAAAATATTAAAATATTAAAATATTAAAATATTAAAATATTAAAATATTAAAATATTAAAATATTAAAATATTAAAATATTAAAATATTAAAATATTAAAATATTAAAATATTAAAATATTAAAATATTAAAATATTAAAATATTAAAATATTAAAATATTAAAATATTAAAATATTAAAATATTAAAATATTAAAATATTAAAATATTAAAATATTAAAATATTAAAATATTAAAATATTAAAATATTAAAATATTAAAATATTAAAATATTAAAATATTAAAATATTAAAATATTAAAATATTAAAATATTAAAATATTAAAATATTAAAATATTAAAATATTAAAATATTAAAATATTAAAATATTAAAATATTAAAATATTAAAATATTAAAATATTAAAATATTAAAATATTAAAATATTAAAATATTAAAATATTAAAATATTAAAATATTAAAATATTAAAATATTAAAATATTAAAATATTAAAATATTAAAATATTAAAATATTAAAATATTAAAATATTAAAATATTAAAATATTAAAATATTAAAATATTAAAATATTAAAATATTAAAATATTAAAATATTAAAATATTAAAATATTAAAATATTAAAATATTAAAATATTAAAATATTAAAATATTAAAATATTAAAATATTAAAATATTAAAATATTAAAATATTAAAATATTAAAATATTAAAATATTAAAATATTAAAATATTAAAATATTAAAATATTAAAATATTAAAATATTAAAATATTAAAATATTAAAATATTAAAATATTAAAATATTAAAATATTAAAATATTAAAATATTAAAATATTAAAATATTAAAATATTAAAATATTAAAATATTAAAATATTAAAATATTAAAATATTAAAATATTAAAATATTAAAATATTAAAATATTAAAATATTAAAATATTAAAATATTAAAATATTAAAATATTAAAATATTAAAATATTAAAATATTAAAATATTAAAATATTAAAATATTAAAATATTAAAATATTAAAATATTAAAATATTAAAATATTAAAATATTAAAATATTAAAATATTAAAATATTAAAATATTAAAATATTAAAATATTAAAATATTAAAATATTAAAATATTAAAATATTAAAATATTAAAATATTAAAATATTAAAATATTAAAATATTAAAATATTAAAATATTAAAATATTAAAATATTAAAATATTAAAATATTAAAATATTAAAATATTAAAATATTAAAATATTAAAATATTAAAATATTAAAATATTAAAATATTAAAATATTAAAATATTAAAATATTAAAATATTAAAATATTAAAATATTAAAATATTAAAATATTAAAATATTAAAATATTAAAATATTAAAATATTAAAATATTAAAATATTAAAATATTAAAATATTAAAATATTAAAATATTAAAATAATAAAATATTTAAATATTTAAATATTAAAATATTAAATTTGATTGATTGATTAGATTGTTAGGCCAAGTATGAACCAGGAACTCCTGGAATGCCGGGCACCACCGTACACCAGTGTTACATATATTAAAACCGAAGGAGTGGAAGGAATGTTAGTTATGACAGACTCGACCCGGTTACTGACACCTAAGCGATCGATAATTAGTTTTTTTTGGGGTGTAGGGAAAGGAAAGGTTAGTCAGAATTATGACAGAATTGGTATGACAGAATTGGTCCGGTTTCCCGGTGGCCAATGTTTAACTACTATTAGCACAAGACAATCGCAATGATAATGAACTGCTCTGCATCCTGTCGTCTCTTATTAGTACTCGAGTGTGCCACCATTCAACTGTAATCTATAAAGGTTTCCTAAGAACAAAATCTATTAATGAACTAATTTCACCAAGCCGTAACTACAGATGGCATTAGTTTTCGCCTGCAAATAACAAATATATCACTTCACCTATAAATATATCACTTCACCTATAAATTATAATATAAATTATAATCTAAGGGGCGCTCAATTGAAACAAAATTTTTGTATTAAATTATAATCAAAACTTATCATATTATCAAAATATCATATAAATTTTTGAATTTATTTAGTTCAATTGTAATAAATAAAATATTTAAAAAACAAAGTTAATCTAATTATAGATTATACAAAATTACTGATAAAACCCTTAATAATTTGAAAAAAAAAATTAAAAATATTCATTCAATGAAGTAAATTCTAAAAAATCCAATTGGTTTTTTCATATGAACAAATACGTCACTCTTTTGGTTTCAAAAAAATTTTTTAACCAAAATATTTTACTACATTCATATAAACGAATAAAAAATATTAAATGTTGTATAACAATAATTGTATTGTTTCTATGTATGTAGTGGGATTTGGTTCACTATATTTTTATGAACCATATGAAACAAAACCGAAAAGGAACAATTCATTTGCTTTGGTTAGACGAAACCGACTATATCTGCTATTGGTTTTCTTATGTTTTATTTCCTATTCGGATTCCTATTAGAATTAGTTATATCAAGTGTATAACCTTTAATATAAATGTTCTTATTCTAATTGGAGTTATTTTCGTTTGAATCTTTTTGAAATTTGCGTATAATACGTATATAACATATTTAATATTACGTATTATTTTTTTTTTTAACTATGTAATATGCATATTTTTTTTAAAAGGCATTTATTACGATTTGTAGAGTTAATTAGTTTTCTAGTTGAATTATTTTACTTTTTGGATTGTTTATGAGGTTTATGATTTATGATTTAATAAAATAAAAGCATTCCAAATACTTTTTTGGGGCGCCACTTTCTTAAATTGCACCAGGTGAAAAATAGTCTAGGGTCGGCCCTGACAATAATACAATTATACAATAATATAAAATATAGCAATATAATAATGTAATAATATAATAATATAATATACAATATTATGACAATACTATAATACAACAATGCCACCACACAATTACATAATAATAATATAGTTTACTAATACAAAAACACAATAATAAAAATATAATACATAATATAATAATATAATCGCCAATTGCCAATTGGACCACCTTTTAAACACTTACAATCAAAAACAAGATCTGGGGAGACCATCGCAACTACCATACTCGTTCACTCCCGAAAGTAAACCGGACCACATTGCGCCATTTGCAGTCCACATTACACATAAACAGAATCAGTGAGGCCATAGCACCGAGAAAATGTCTCCAGGAAAGCGCCCAGTAGCAGCTCGAAAAAGGGCCAGTTTACTACCAACAAGCACCAGTACCAAATCCAAGTCTCACAGGAACTCTAACAAATCCTGAACATCAAGAGCACCACACCAAAGATATAACAATAAAATAGTTTAAGTCAACGCAAGACGCGGCCACAAAAACCGTGCATGCTTTACATTTTACCACGATGACCTCATAATAGTAAAAGTGCGCCCCAAACGAATGAAAACAAAACTCTCAACAAGTTTTTTTTTTAAAGAAAACCTAAACGGTTAATTTAATTGGTTTGTAATGTTTAATTAATTTTTTTTAAAAATATTATTTGTGTTTATTTCAAAGATTTGTGTCAAATCAATAGTACACTTAATAGATTTAAGCAGCATGAAGGTGAAGTAATAAATTTATAAATTACAGGTGAAAACTAAAGCCATAAACTGGTTGTTTTCTTTAGGAACCTTTTTAGATTACAGTTGAATGGTGGCACACTGAAGTTGCAAATAAGTGACTTCAGAATACAGAGCAGTTCAGTAAAATAGTGATTGTCTTTTTCTAATAGTGTAATACTTAAATATTGGCTACCGGGAAATCAGTCCAGTTCTGTCATTACTAACTAACCTTTCCGTCCCCTACACCTAAAAAAAATACAAATTAACGATCGCTTGGGTGTTAGTAGCCGGGTCGAGTCTGTCATAACTAACATTCCTTCCACTCCTTCGGTTTTATTATGTGTAACACGGTTTTTCTAGAAAATCCTCGAATTTTTACTGATTATTCTCCGAAATAATCACACACGAGCAATAATCCCTACTTCTGAGCTATGTCAGATACCATATTAAAAAAAATCTGATTCCGGTTTATATCGTTTTTAATTTCTTATTTTATTAATTACAATTTCATCAAAATACATCCGTACAGTGATGTTACCATCTATCAAATAGTTCCTTTTCTTTTTCTACACATAGTCGGGATTCAAGCCCATTAAAGTTGATGGCACTATTGTCTTTGGATGAATCTCTCAATAAATTAATTATTTAGTCAACATAGTGTTATTATTACAGTTTTCTTCTTATGTTCCGTTATTGTGTGGTAGTGGATTATAATATGAGTTGTTATATTTTCTACAGTAGCGTCGATTGTCTTCTAGTTTTTTGTTTTTTTCCTGTGGTTTTTTCAAGCATGAAATAAACTTCACGTCCACAAATCTGAGCTTTAGCCCGCTACTCATAAATGCACAACATTTTTTGGTTTTGATCATAACGTAAACCTTTCAAGAGTCCGTTACATGATTAGTGATGCAAGTATTGTTGCCACGATACAGATTGTCATAGATAGAACCATAGATATTATAGAGTGAGATGGTTCAGCCTAGTACATGCCCTGTACCCTCCTAAATAGGAAATAAAGTCAGGGTCGTAAGTGTTGCCGTTTATAATCGATTAATGTCGCTTACAAATTATTAATGGTGTCAGTTTCCTCCTTAATCAGGCCCAGCATATTAGTATTTTCTGCCTATCACTAATAGGCTAATATATACTACAATGTATATATAATGTTTTGACAATATTGTAAAAATTGTCAACAAAAATTGTTGTTGAAACAACAAAATGACGCTTATCATTATTGAAAACAATAATTTTGCATGATAAGAAGACCAGACTATAAATTTGCTATATGCTTCGGAAGATTTTCTTTATTATTGTGAAAATTATTGTGTCAGATGATTTTAAAACGGTACCCCGGTTAGAACAATATATTGTACATAATTACGGCAGAGTTCATCAATATATAATTATCCATGTTAACATCAGGATTGATGCTTTATTTATTTATGTTGGGAGATCATAATTTATGTCCCAACGGATTTCAAAGGCATGATGATATGTGTATTGCCAAATACATAAAATCAGAAAATACATCATGTCCACCATATACTGTGTACAGTGATGTCATTAAAAAGTGTATCCATTATCATTTTCACTATGATAAAATGTGTGATGATGGCTATCAAAATTTGAATGGAATTTGTGTGATTGAACGAACGGGAGACCATTGTCCACCGTACACACTGTACAGTGATGTATTAGGAAAGTGTATTCATATGCATGAACATCATATGCATGAACATGAAGGTGACAATCATTTAGATATAACGGATAAAAAAACCGATCGTATCCACAATGAATCGTCAAGGGAACATCAGCATCACGATCAAAGTAATATTGTACGCAAATACTACGATAATCATCCGCGAAACATTCAAAATGATCGTACATTGTTGTATGTTAAACCGGAAATTATAAAATTTTGGTAGACACTTTATCTAAAACACATTTAAATTTTATTCAAACGAGTATAATTTTCGAATTTTTAAATTTTTTTTTATTGAATGTACTATACTATGTATTTTAATACAAACCTAATAAAAAAAATCAACCCATTAACCCAACGGCTTTTAATTAAATTATACAACTTTAATATTATTTTGCGATCTGATAAAAAATTTCATTATAAAACGCATTTGTCCATATTAGCATTGTAGGTGGCACCACGTGGACATATACCCGGCGCCAATGTCATAGTAACACATCGATTATTGAATTTTGTGTAGCCGGTTGGACATGTTATTTGGTTTTGATTTGCGGCTGGGGCTGCATATATAAGCGATGTAATCGCACTAATTATCACAAACAAGAACCGTAGCTTCATCTAAAAATATTCGTAAAATTGTAACATTTTAAATTTTTGCAAAATTATTCCTTACCTTCTATAGTAACTGTTACTTTGGTTTCGTATCAGTCTTAAGTAAAATTTTAGAAATAGATTTAAACACAATTTCGACAAAAAAAAAAATTAAGCGACCACTTTGGCTCTACTTGCGATTATATAACGTTCGTTCAGAGATTAGAAATATATATATATATATATATATATATATATATATATATATATATATATATATATATATATATATATATATATATATATATATAAAATGCATCAAACTAACTACAGTAGCACTACTATAATGTTTGGTTTAAAATTATAGATGGGTACGCACACTTTGCTAGCTAGCTAAATACATTTAGGCATGCATTAAGGTTATACTGCACAGTAATAATTTTTGTTATCGTCATTTGTACGATTATAATGTCATGATCTTTCAAGAGAGTTTTTTTTGTATCGTTGCGACTCTGTGATTATACATATAATTTTGTACTAGTATGATAGTCTTATAAATTCCAACACAGGAACAACAATTGCTTGTTGTAGGAGGTGATTACATGACTAAATCTTTAAATTCGTCTTCATCTGAATCACCTCGCGCGGACATGTTTTGCGTTTTACATATATTATCACTTTTACAATCGATTAAAATTGTTTTTAATATTTTTACAAATGGTGAAAAGCAGCGATATAAGTAGAAAAAAAGGTGGGATGGTGATCGGAAGATCCCCACTGCACATAAATTTGCAAACAAATTGACTGGAGAAAAGGTTATTTTTATATTTAAGGCGAAAAAACGCTCTCATTGCAACCCAAAAGATCTTAGGCCCATAGCTTATCCTTGTACTTCTTGAAATCACTAGAGAGACATAGAAGTTTATATTAGAGGCTCAAATGAGCTGGTAAAGTTAGTAACATCTCAGCATGCTTACTGCAAGAGGAAATCGGTGAAAACGGCACTACATTCCCTCTTAGGCCTTATTGAAAAAACGCTCGAATATAAAGAATTATATTCGATCACGCGGCTACTTTCAGATTTGGGGCTGGATGTGTCACACAAATGATGGATTGATCAAATGCTCAGGGGCAGGGTTATTTTGGCTAATCTTGCTGAGGCATCCGTCCGGAAATTTGTGAGTAGAGGTACATCACATGGTGGTGTATTATCCAAAGTCTTCTTTGGAACTTGGTCATGACCTTTTGTTAAACCTAGAGGGATGGGCCTTAAGGTTGTCACTTATGCAGATGTTGATGCCAACGGCACCTTCGGTAAATATTCTAGCACCCTTGGATATCTTATGCAAAATGCTCTTGATATCCTTACCAAATGGACCAAAAGGTGCGACCTAAGTGTTAATCCACTTAAAACTGAATTGGTTCTTTTTTCTAGGAAGAACAAACTTCCTTTTGCCAACCCACCCATTCTTAACGGAGTTGGTTTGAATATCACCGATAAAGTGAAGTTCTTAGATTATATTGTGAACAGCAAAATAAGCTGGAAATAATATTTTAGAAAGAGTGAAGAAAACTATGATAGCGCTATACTCTTGTAAGAATGCCATTGGAAAAGGATGGGGACTAAGCCCTCGAATCGTACATTGGCTGTACACCTCTGTAGTTAGACCTGTTCTACTGTACGGAGTTACAGTTTGGTGACCAGGTCTAAATACAGTGGCAAACTAAAAGCTGTCGATAAAGATTCAAAGAACTACCTGTTTGTGTATTGGTGCACTCAGGACCTTTTCAACTCAGGTACTAAAGATTCTCTTCCATCTAGTCCCTCTTGATATCTTAGGTAAACAAATGGCTGCGTGTACATCTATTAGGCTTAAATAACTTTCTCTGTGGACCTTTAGTAGTCAAGGAACACGCATCTATTCTAATGAATAAGGAAATCCCCAAAGCTTTTGGCTATGCCATTCCGGCATCATATTACTAAGTTAAATTTCTGACTGTTATTCCTTCCAGAAAGGACTGCGTGAGTGAAACAGTTCTGATTCCTGGTACAATTAACTTCTTTAAGGATGGATCGAGAAAATTAATGGTCGGTTTTTGGGTGTTCTGCAAGGTAAACCTCTCTTTTTGCCTTCCTGATCACTGTAAAGTCTTTCAGACGAAGCTCATCGCTATCAAAGAAGCCATAGACTAGATGAAGTATAAGGTTATATCTGTCAGGCTGCCATTAAAGTTATACAATCAGGCTTTATTACAACGAAAGTAGCCCAGAACTGTCTCTCACCTCTTAACGTGATGGTAGAACAGTTCAACATTCGGTTTACATGGGTGCCAGTGCATTTCAATGCAATAGGGAATAGTAAAGCCGATGGACTATTCCTTCCCATTTTCCAACGCACCGGAAGCAGTGCTTCCTTCTTCATCAGAACAACATCCCCTATGGTTGGGCTACAGTTTCCTCCATATAATGCATTGTAATTACTGCAGGTAGTCTCTTGACAGTCTTTTACAAATGTCCTGTACAATTTTTGTACTATAGATGCCAACGTGTTCTGATCGCGTAAATATCATCATTACTTTCAGGAACTGCTTTTATTGGTCCACCTGTCAGAAAATGCGCAGGTGTTAATGTCTCTATTTGGGCAGTCAATCTTCTTCAAATATCAATGCTGTCTCCCTTTTGACCTTCTTCTTATCAGTTTTCACCAACTTTACCCCTGCTTCCAATATTCCACCAAAGTGGAATTGTTTCATCTTGTTGAAATAACCTTCTAATATCTGGTTGTAGAGTCGTAATCTTATTGCTTTGTTCTTTCAGTACACGTTCCGCACCAACAAAGTTGGTCCCATTATCTAAATAGATATCTGTACACAATCCCCTGCGTGACGTGAATCTGTGGTTTGCTGCTATAAATGCATCTTTTGTTAAACCGCTGATTATTTCCACAAGTAAAGGTATCATTTACACCTTTTGTAGTTTTTCCTCTTCCTATCTTGTTCTTAAGAAGAATTGGTCCAGCATAATCATTGCTGAACGGTCGTGATGGAGTTGAAACATACAACTCATTTCTATATAATGTGACGTGTCAGATTTCTACCATTAATGATCCAGAATTTATTGTGAACATTTGCCCATGAAGTGTTGCAGTCTTATCTGCATCTTAATTTATTCGCTTCCTGATTAAGCTTTCCTTCGGTAAGATAATGGGAAGCTTTTGAATCATTGCCAGTTTTGATTTTGTAAACGTCCGTTTAATCGTAATACCTCATTTTTGCTGATGACTGGGTTTTATGCCATTCATTAATTTATGAATGTGGGAAATTTAATTAATTTACTCATGTAGCGTGTTGGTTTTGGCTCCAGCAATTATTGTGAGACTACTGATATCTTCTGTATTGTCCTGGCCGTGGTCATCTTGTGTTTCCGCAACACTTGTATGAGGGTGTTGATGGCCATGTGTCTTAACTTTCCTACAAAAAGCTTAAAATTATGGAGTCCGTCCAGGCGAACATCTTTACATCTAGGAAATTCATTGTGTTTTTACCCTAAAAGCCTGGATAACAGATGCGCTGCATTTAGTTTCAGCTTTGGAACTGTAAGTTTTATTTTGATTGGGCCAGGTTTATTTTTTGCTACCAGCAAACTAGTTGTAATTTACTCGAATGAATTCGTTGCTCTCGTTGTTTTAACCCATCTTGTTAACTTTATTCTATGCTTTTTTCCTCTAATTGGATCTTATATTTTTTTTTCATTTTTGTTCTATTGCTTTTGGTAGCTTGTCATCCCACTGTATATTAGCTTTCCAAGTTTTCTGCATTAAAAGCTTTGCTGTTACCGTGATTGGTGCTAACCAGCCTATAGGATCAAATACCTGCTCCGTGCGAATCTTGCCATCTGTTGTTGAATGGTTACAACGTCTTCAACCCTGTTACTCTAGTGGGTAGATCATCTACTTACAAACCTTTTTCCATGATCTTTGCTGCTGTCGGATAGTTCTTTTTTTCATCTTTTATGTTCGCCACCTCAAGATGATGTTAATTAGGTCACTTTGAATTTTGGAACAGTTCATCATTATGTCATTCAAAGATAGTCCTGAAGTGGTTTGGCTCGATGCATCGAATACTACTCTCAGCTTTGTGGTAGTACTTTCGTGGGTGATTACTCCATTATGTGGTATGTAGTATGTTGCTTTCTGCAGTTTATGTTCCTTTCTGCGGTAGCCGGGTTGTCGTTTCAGCAAAAAGACTTTCTGCGAACACTTCTTCCTGGGTATGTGTTTTTCCTTGAGGAATGACATCATTTTCTTTGCCCAATTGTTTTAGTTGTGACCATTGACATCATTTTATCCTCTATGCTGAAGCCTGTGTTTTCTATTAAGATTCAACCAAGTTCGGTTTTTTTTCGATTGGATCTTGTGAGAGCCCTCTTTTTAGAAATAGGGGATATTAGTCAATCCCGATTATTACTTTGATGCTCTGGGCCTTGATGTATTTTGGATCTGTAAAATGTAGATACTGCAAATGTTTCTATTTGTTGGTGTCGAAGTCAATGTCTGGAGTATTGTCAGCTAATTTTTTAAACACTACTGCCTCAAACTTATTTTCAAAGGATCTCTGATGCCTTGAGGATAAAGTTAGTTCGACCTTGTGATTGAACACTTCGGCTTCCTTTCCTCTCATTCTTGATATTTTGGTGTTGACTCGCATTATGAAGATGCAAAATGCTTGAGAGCCTGGGTTAATTAATACTCTGCGGTTAAAGCTGTGGGTATTATTACTGGACCGATTGCGTTGTTAAATAATTTTTAGATACCTGCTTTGGAATCGATGTGCAGTCCGGTGTTATCTCCCAATGCATATGGTACATTGGTTCATTCTGCTTGCATACATATGTCTCAGGCTCTGCTGATCTACAGTTTCTGGTTATTTCGGGAAATCAGTCCAGCGACCCAATTTTTGTTTAGTCGCCTCTTGCGACAAGCCTATGATGCTGTGGTGAAATTCTAAAGAAACAAGTTTACATTACTATATTGAAAAACTGCAGCTTATCTTTAATTTTCTCTAAAAGTGGGCCATTATTTGGTTCAACGGTAACAAAGAGTCTCTGTAAACTGAGCAATAACTCTTTTTGCATACCGTAAATTTTGTAATTTGGGCTTTGTAAACTCTACCATAATCTTAATCGAATAAAATCATTGATTGTATATTTATTTGGTTCACTGTATGATTTGTTCTTATTCCAAATGACGTGAACAAATTTAAAAAAGTTTGTTTAATAGAAATGTTCATCACACGAAAAAAGTTGACCACATAACTGTTGAGAACACTTTAGTTAACATTAATTACAAATATAAAATATTAAAACTAATATGATAACAATTTTTATGTTGAATAAATCCATTTTTATAATATGCGTCATTTATTCAAAAAAAAAATTGAAATCATTTTCTTTGAATCATCGACAGCGCCTCTACATTTCGACACTATAACAGCGAATGTATATCTTTGATAAGTTCGCGTCCCATAATTTTTGTTGTTGTTTATTTTATAATGTCAAATTTTACTGTTATTTAAAATTCAAATAGTGACTTAAGTGTAAATTGAAATGGAAATGGTGCATTTTTTAGTGTTTTATAGTAAATTAAAAGACTTAAGTAATTGTTAAGTGAATTAGTGTAAATTAAAGTGTTATTTATATATCAATAAAGTTACATATTTTGAAAAATTAGGGTTCAAGTGATTAATCGCATGCCAAACATTTTGTTTGTCTCACCGGCCATTGATTCTTTGACGTTGTTTCACGGAAAAAGCTATAGTTAGTGTTTTAAAAAATCGGGTGATTATTTTTAGTTTGGAGTGAGTACCATTGTACTAATATCATTCATAAATACCCCTTTATCGATAATCGGCTGGATTCTATTGAATTCAATCATTTAATTAGTAAAGTTCTTATAAAACGAATGTTGCATTCAACAATACAATGCTACATTTTGTTGTTGGTTCAACATTATAAGGAAACAAACGGGGATCTTCTGTTTAGTTGGAATTTTAAAATTTCCCGAAGAATGAAATCAATCTTGAAGTAACAAGATCACAAATCTAAAAATATAAACTACTGAAAAACTATAAATTTGAAATTTACAACTGGATTTGTATACACAATAAATTAACTTCTTTAACGAAACAACTCGTGGTACTCTCAAATTTTGGCCACTCTTTTAAGCGATGCGTTTTACGACTGCTGTCTACTAAGAGGCTTTACCTCAGACACAGTAATGGATGGAAGTAAATCTGCACATCGTTCTAATAAAAATAGTTTAATGTTTTGCAACATTTCATTTGCTACAATTTTCATATTTTGATCTATAATCTCCTCCTCACTCGCAACTTTTAGTGCATGAATAATAAAACGGATTTTACAGGCCATTACTGGCATGTTCTGTTGTGCCTGTGACTGTTGTGGCTGGATGGAATGCATGAAGTTTTCGAATTAGGTTTTTTTTGCAGTATCTAAAAGTGTCGTTGTTTTTCAAGATCTGCTGTATTTTTGTGCTTGTGCTTTGAATTTGGTAGGGGTTTTTCTCGGTAATGCGGGCGTTGTACGGTGGCTCAGAGAGGCTTCCAACAACAGTTTATTCCAGAGGAGGCACAATTTATGGTGCTGGTCTTCTCTTCTTCCTGTTGTTGGCTATAATTTGAAATTTGTTGTCGTTTATTTGCCTTTTTGGGCTTTTTTTTGGAATTTGTGTGCATTGGTGTTGCTTTTCAGTAGGGTTTATATATTATTATAATAATAATTATTATATTATTATGTTATTATATTATTATATTATTATATTATTATATTATTATATTATTATATTATTATATTATTATATTATTATATTATTATATTATTATATTATTATATTATTATATTATTATATTATTATATTATTATATTATTATATTATTATATTATTATATTATTATATTATTATATTATTCTGTTATTATATTATTATATTATTATAGAGATTACAGATGATTGATCACAGACTCGAGATGCTGATAAGAGATTTCAAAATGCCAAACAGTTCATTATAAATGTATTTATCTTGTTCTTATAGTAGTTGAAATATTGATTACCGAGAAACCGTAAAAACTCGGTAATTACTTACATACCTTTCCTTTCCTTCTTCCATAAAAAAACCGCTTAGGTGTCAGTACCAGGTTCCTTTCTGTCATAAGTAATATGCCTATCCAATCCTTTGGTTTTGTTATATGTATAACATAAGCGTTTGGTGGTGCTCGGTATTTCGAGAGATCCCAGTTAATCTTTGGCCGTACATCCTAAACAAATGATCAATCAATCAATCTCTATCGATTTACAGATAATAGACAGTTATAATAGGCTCTATCGAGCCTATAAATAACGATTATTTCTATTTAATCTTGAACAACGGTTTGCTTGTAATTTAGTTACAGTTAAACGAATTTAATTAGAAATCCATCTTCAAATAAAAATAATTTTACTTCTCATTTTACATTTTATTATAATTGTTCCTTACAAATTGCACGCATAATTTTAATTTTTTTTTATTTAACATCAAATAAAAAAAATAATAATAATAATAAAAAGAAATAAGATTTAAGAATAAGTAGAACGAGATCTGAATATATTTAGATGTACATAAATTCTTAGATACATTTAACTTAATATAAAATAAAATAATAAAAAACAAACCACATTGCTGATTAAAAATGATAAAATAAATAATAAAATAAAAAAAAATAAACAAATTACAAAAAGGATCTATTTGACTCCTTTGTCGGTTCTTCTGCTTTGCATACACAAAAAAAAAACCAATATTTTCTTATCCTTTCTTGAATTTCAATACAAGAATACTTAATGTTAAGAATATGAATATCCATGTTGTAATTGCAACATAACCTAAATATACGTCTTGCCTACCAAATTCCCATCCTTTTTGTAATATTGTTCGTAATGATTCCGTACATTTGGTCAACGGCAGGAAATACGAGAAATACTTTAGTCCCGGATACATGCCCTCAATTGGCCAAATAATACCGCATAACATTACAATTGGCAAAAAACTTCCCATACCCATATATGTTGCATTCCGTTCACTGTCGACCGAACATGAAATTACAAAACCGAAACACATACCACACAATCCGGTTAGAATCGTTAACAGTATGACGAGCATAATTTGTCCATTGTTTGTCAATTGGAAAATGGAAAAACAAAACAGTAACACCAATAGCGCTTGTCCACTCATAATCAAAAATTGTGTAAACACATGTGAAAATAAAATTTCAACGGCAGATATTCCGGTCACCAAACATCGTTCGAGCATGCCCTCGTTGCGTTCAATTAACATTGCACCTGATGTTAATGCGACCGATAAAAAGAAGATAACACTAAAAATTTCAAAAATTTTAATTTTATAAAATTTTAAGAATTTCAAATTGGTTTTTTAAAACAAACTTACGTTAAAATTACACCCGGTGCCGCAAAATCTGTGAAGTTTGGATTCGTTTCACCATAAATTGGCGTATTGATTAGTATTGGTACGGAGCCGAGTGACGGATTTATATCACAATCCGAAAGCATATCACGGATAAAATCGAAGAACGCATATTGAATGTCGCGATAGATGAGGGTCCCGATTTGTTGGTCTGTAACAAAGAAAATTATTAGTTACTACATTTGTTTGGTAAATTAACAATTAATAAAATATTTACTCGACATATCAAGTCTAACTTCAATCTCGGCCGTTTCAATTACATTCTCGTCGGCAAATCGTCCACCCTCGGTTCGTTCCACCAACGAATCTGTATAGTTGGATGCAAATACCATAGATCCCCATGCAAAACCTCGTCTCACTTGTTCGTACGCCTCTTCGTCCGTTTCATAGTGTTCGAGCACAAATGTTCTATTTTTCAAATAGCTTAGATATCGACAGCTAAGCATCGTATAATTGCAGCCCATTGTACTTGGACACTCCTTTCCCATTAACATATCTTTGCTTAGTTCATGATTTGTAACCGCCAATGTAAGATTAATGGGATCGTGTCCAATGGCGAGACAAAATAATACAATTTGTGCTACTGGCAATCCTATAATAAATAACATGACACCGACGTTACGCCACATCCATAAGAAATTTTTCCAAACCATCGCTTTCATATGATGCATTTTAAATATTTTAAAATTATCCGAGAAACGTTTTTCTTCCGTCAGTTCCTCGGGTGGTATCGGTGGTGCTAGCGTTGGCACCGCTGTTATTGCGTCTCGACACCGTGACGACATTGAAATATTATCACCAAATTCACCGGATATTTCACCAACACCATCCTCGTCCGTTATATCGATCGCTTCATTTGTTGCGCCCACGTCCGGTGTCATAACCGTTTCCGTCACTTCTTGAACGATTGATGATCGTCGCCTTTTTCCTTTATTTTGTATGATCGCCAATTTTAAGAATACATCTTCGAGCGATACACAATTATATTTTTGTATTAAGAAACTTGGTGATTCTTCGGCTAAAAATTTTCCACCACGCATCAGACCAATCAAATGCGCTTGTCGCGTTTCCTCAATATAATGTGTCGTAATGATAACCGTTTTATTACCCGTTTTGGTTAGCTCCACTAAATAATCCCAAATACTTTGACGTAGTACGGGATCAAGACCGACGGTTGGTTCGTCCAAAATTAATAATTCTGGATCGTGTACTAAAGCGGCGGCCAAACTCATTCGCCTCTGTTGGCCACCACTTAAATGTTTTACAAATCGATTGCCATTTGGTAGCTGTAACAAATTTATTAAAAAATCGACACGTATATCAATTTCACGTGTTTTCATACCGGACAACCAACCGAAATACAATATTGTTTCACGTATTGTAAATTCACCGTAGAGTGCCACTTCTTGTGGCATGTAACCGACTCGAGGACCTGGCACACCAGATCCCCGACTCCCCGGCTGACCACCAAGTACCCATATCTCACCCGAATTTAAACGACGCCGTCCAACAATACACGAAAGAAGCGTTGTCTTACCACATCCGGATGCACCAAGCAGACCGTATCTTAAAAAAAAAATATTTTTTTTATTAGTACCCTCCAGTATCGACCACTTAAATTATAATATAATAAAAATTATATATTTGCACTCTTCAAGTTTCTTAGTAAATCAAGTTCTCTCCGATGACCAACTAGTATCAGGAAGCCTTCGCAGAAAGCTACCTAAAATTTAGAAGGCCACTTCTAACCAGCTTAGTTAAGAAGTTGTGATGCTACGCAAAAAACTACTAGTATAGGGGTAAAGATATATCTCATTTATGGTATATATTATTTATGACTATTGTTGTAAATTTCCAAACCACTTTACTTGGTTTTTAAACTAATGTTTTTTGGGACTTGATTTTTTGTCACTGCCAAAAAATCGGAGTACCAGAAAGAGAACTAACTTGCTTGTTGGTTTAATTAATTCTATTTTATTTGAACAATATTCATCGTATTTATAGTTTTGCATTAGCTTAAACTGTTAACTCAGTCAGATTAGATAAAAATATAAAATGTGTTTTGCTTAACATGCAAAACAAAAATCTTACTTTAAAAACATCTAATTACATAATTGAAATTTAATTAATTTTAACATAATTGAAATTTAATTTAATTTTTAAACTTATTTCGCATTATATGCAAATTAGTTTAATGCGATATTAGAAACCGGATATGTTCAATCATGAGTTGAACTCCCAGGCAGCATAGAAATCGTTGGTAGTACTGCAGTTGGATGCTATGAGTATCCTTTACGTCCCATCTGCTCGAGGAAATGGCGACACTGGTTGAGGTTTAAACTTGAAGTAACAAATGATGACACAAATGATCAAAATTCCTATGATTGAGTAAGAAACCGTGTAGTGGTGAATATCATGGTTATTCACTCTTGCTGGCAGTTGTTGATTCCCTCTTATTATTTCCAGCTCCTTCTCCAAATTTGTTACGTTTAATGCCGTTATAAAATTTGGATTATCATTTACAGTTGGTTTTGGTTTTATTTGCGAACCGAATTTCTTCAGATTAAATTATACTTGCTGTGCCGATGGCAATAATTTATAGATTTTCGTCCTTTAGTGTGCAGCCAGCGTTCATCGTCACCAAGCCAGATCCTTGAAATTTAAATGAGTGCACTTTGGATCCACATACGACATCCGCCGTTGTTTCATTGGGAATTACGTATATCCAATGATTGAGAGCGTTGAGTTTTATCCAATGTTTTGTTGACTTTATGGACTCAACCTTGCATAATATGTCAAGCGTCGATTTTCGCTGTAAGATTGCTATCTCCCACTGGTTGGCGTTGCTCATTGCGTTAAAAATTGGTGATATTTTGCACTAAAATTGCGAAGATTCAAACCTTTAGCAACACTTCACCTGTTCCGTTGTTAGAGAAGCGAAATGTTCTCGATGATTGTCTACTGCTAGGTATTTCGTTGATGTGATGATGTGCGATTGTGTGTTGTCACGGTTAATGTCAGGAACTGGTATTATGGCTAATAGATTATAATCGGCTGCAAAGGACAGCGGTATGATAATTTCAATTATCACATTTCGTTGTGTTATCCTAGTGCGAACATTCATTGTTTGATATATGTGCAGGAGATTATGAATGTCGTGGCCTGGAATGGTTATTGAAGCTGGTATGAGCAGTCGAATCCTTTGTAGTTGATCTTCTAACTGTGCCGGCGCAAGTATTGTTGGATGCAAAATATTGTGATGCGCATAGTAGGCGACGTCAAGAAGACCTTGTTGAGTTCTTTAATATTAAGGTTAATTCGATCAAGATTGAGCGCGCCCTATCTTCGTAAGTTCGATACTCGTTGAGCAGTTCCATCTCCAATCTTAGTCTCTGTTGTTCTTTAATTAGATTGTTCAACGACGTCACTGTTAGGTTAGAATTGTGCTTTATCAACTTGATTGTGTTGTCAATTATTGATGTTTGGTTTCTCATCAACGCCATTAAATGCTTCTCGTTGTTGTTAACATTTTCAAATTGAACTTCATATTGGTCAGCTTCACGTTGGGTGAGAAGCCCAAACATGTCACCAAGTACAAGCCCTACTGTATCTCCCAAACCCCGTCTTCCTCGCCGCCGTTCCTTGTTGATTGTCAGTAAAAGCTCATTGTCTGCGATTAAGTTTTTAAATTGCCACTGTAGTTGCTCTAGGATTATATCGCATTTTAAGTTAGAGAGCTCCTTGCAAGCTGCTCCTAATTCGGCTTGAGCTTCTTTGAATACTTCCATCTCCTCCCAGTAACTCGTCATATTGTAGTAAACTACTAACGTCCACTTCATGACTACCACTTCAAGTCTGTTTATATCCTCGAAATATATTCCTGTCGAGTGGTTGAATGGGATAATATTGATCTGGGCATGAGCAAAACCTAGTACGCAGCAAACTGAAAGTACAGCTAAGGCCAGATAATTTGCTTTGGTTCCACTCTTTGCATGTCTATGGGGCTGCTGTCTCAGGTTTTGGTTGTCCTTCTTGGTATTAGGTTGTCTAGTATCAGTAGGCTTTGGATTAACCTCTGGTGTAATTGTATTATCTGAAATACCTCCTTCCGAACCTTTTTTTGTTTGCTGCTGTGTTTTGTTTCCATCCATCGTTGTCGGTGCATGGACACAGTTCTTAGCTTGGTGGATAATATTCATGTGATCCTCTGGATTGTTAGTTACTGGTAGGCGACATACCTTTGTAATATTTCGTTTAAAGGTGTTATCTTTGTATCTTAGTGATACTACTCTGACAAGTCCATCTTGTCCAGGGTGTAGTTCGACGACCCTTGTCAGCGGCCAGTGTCTGGGGGGTAAATGTTCGTCCTTGAGTATCACCAATTCTCCAACTCGAAGGTGAGGTTGTTCGAGTAACCATTTCGGCCTATGTTGTAATCGTGAAAAGTACTCCGTGTGCCACTTCTTTCAAAAACCTTGACTGAGTTTGGTTAGCAGATTCCATCTCGTTGTGACGTGGATATCATCGATGTCACAGAAAATGCGCTGGACTTAGAAATACATCATCTTCTGGGTCGTCTGAGAGAGGAGCTAGAGGCCTAGAGTTCAAGCATGCCTCTATTTGTGTTAGAACAGTTGAAAGTTCCTCAAATGTTAAAGTGTGAGTTCCGATTATTTTGCGGAGACGTTGTTTCGTTGATTTTACTCCGGCTTCCCATAAACCTCCGAAGTGAGGACTTTCCGGGGGCACAAAATGCCAAGTAGTGCCCATTTGTGCTGTTTTGCTTTTAATTTCGGCTTCTTGTTGGTTAGCCTGTCTTTTTAGTTCTTCATCAGCTCCTACGAAGTTTGTGCCACACATATTCGAACAAATTCCTTGTCTTGATACGAATCGTTTGTATGCAGCAAGGAAGGCATCTGTTGATAGGTCACTCACGAGTTCGAGGTGAATTGCCTTTATCGCTAGACATTTGAATATAGCAATGTAACCCTTCGATCTTTTGTTACAGCGGCCTTTCCACAATTTTATGCTGATTGGACCTGCATAGTCTACCCCACTATTTGTGAACGGTGGTGCTGGATTTACCCTTTCCTTTGGTAATATACCCATTAGTTGGGTTGATGCCAATTTCCTTGACCTAATGCAGATTATACATTCGTGTATATATTTACAAATTGTGGTTTTGGCATTTATTATCCAATACTGCGTCCTCAGGTGTGATAACGTTGCTTGATTGCCACCATGTAATGTTTTTAAGTGAGATGATTAATTTTGATAATTTGTGTCCTCTCGGCAATATTATTGGATGTTTTTCTTCATATGGAAGGCTCGAATTTGACAGTCTCCCGCCGACTCTTAGCACACCATTTTCATCGATAAATGGAGTGAGAGTTATGATTGCACTTCCTTTCTGTAGATTTTGATTTGCTTCTAGCCATTTTATTTCTGTTCCAAAGGATTCTCTCTGAGCGATTCTAATTATGGCCCTTAACGATATGTTTAGTTCTTCTGGTGCGAAATGTGAGACGTTTCTGGTGTTTAGTTTTATATTAGATGGGAATCATAGACAGTACGCAACAGTATGAATAAGACGTTGTATTGATGAGAATGGACTGAATGCAATCACTCGATTTTCTACTGTTGCTGTTAATGTTCTTATTGACTCGATTTCCATGCTACCTGCCTGTTCCATCTCTTGAGTATCAATGTTGGTTGTTGGGTTATCACAAACCCTTTAGCCATGCTGGCCCTTCCCACCAAATCTCGTGACTTAATAATTGAACTGGGTTTAATCCTCTAGATGCACAGTCCGCAGAATTCTCGTTGGACACTACGTGATACCATTGGTTGGGATTGGTTATGGATTGAATTTCTGTTATTCTGTTTGCCACAAAGGTTTTATGATTTTGTGGTTTTCCTTTTATCCAACCTAGTACTGCTGTGGAATCACTCCAGCAAAATGAGATTATGTTGTTGTTTATGTCCAACGCTTGTGAGATATTTTAAAGCAGCCTTGATAGTAGCAATGCAGCGTTCAGTTCTAATCTTGGTAGCGATATTGTCTGGTTTAACGGTGCAACCCTCGTTTTGGCAGCAATTAGCGTTATTTTATTGTTTACCTTACTATATACAACTGCAGCTTATGCTTGATTGCTTGCGTCGCAGAAGCCATGTAATTTAATTTTAGATTGGGTGTGGTGTAATGTGTCCAGCGGTTGATTCTAATTTGTTCTGGCTGTGGTAGCTCTTGTTTGTATATTGACCATCTGTTATCAAATTTTGAGTTGAGTTTTTCATCTCATCCTACGCCAGATGCCCATAAATCTTGAAGCAAGATTTTTGCCTGGACCACCACGGGCGCTAACCATCCCAGAGGATCAAAAAGCCTAGATGCTTCCGATAGAATTATTCGTTTGGATAATGCCAATTTAATTTCCTGCAAGGAAACCTTAAATTGGAACGTGTCTTTTGCGGAGTTCCAGAGGATTTCTAAGGTTTTTATTGTCTCGTCTAATTGTATTGTGTGTAGACCAGTTTCTTTGAATTTCTCTGGAAGTTCTTCCAATATTGTCTTGTTGTTGCTGGCCCATTTTCTGAGGTTGAAACCTCCTATTGAGAGAAGTTCTTGTAACTCTCTTTGTGCAATTCTTGCCTCTGTTATTCTGTTGGCCCCAGACAGTAAATTATCCGCATAAAAATCGGTTAATGCGAGTTTGGGCCCAATCGGATATTTTGGTGCTTCATCTATGGCCAATTGTTGTAAAGTTTTTGTGGCCAGATAGGTTACAGAGGCTGTCCCATAGGTAACTGTCTTCAATCTATAGCACCTCATTGGCATGTTTGGGTTTGATCGCCATATAATTCGTTGAAAGTCCTGATCTTGGCTGACTACTTGTATTTGCCTGAACATTTTCTCAATGTCCGCTGCAATAACATAGCGATGTTTCTTCCATCTGATCAATATCATTGTTAAATTGTCTTGTAAAGTTGGGCCTACATGCATCATTTCGTTTATAGAAGTACCTGTTGTTGTTTTACAACAGTACCTGTTGTTGAAGCATCAAATACTAATCTTAATCTCGTGGTTGTGCTATCTTCCTTTAAAACGGCGTGATGTGGCATGTAGTATACTTGACAAGGATCCGAGCCATAATCATTTTAACTAGTTCCATATGGTTAAGTTGGATATACTCGTTGATAAACTTGTGGTATTCCTTTTTAAAGCTGTCATCCTTCTTGAATCTTTTCTCGATTTGAAGCAATCGTGCTGCTGCTTTGCCTTTAGATTCTCCTATACCTACTTCTTTGAATTTGTCATTTTTAAGTGGTATATGAACCTCATAACGCCCATTTTCCAACCTGTTATGTGTTTTCTTATAGTGTTCCTCGCATTCTATTTCATTCGCAGTTAGAGCCCGTTTTGGATTTAGTTCTTCGTACTGCCAAAAACGCTTGAGTTGATTGTCAATATCTGCTAACGTAACATAGCCGAGTGGTTGGTATGTTGTTTGCCTGAGTTAAACGGCCGGAGATTATCCATGCAATTTGTGTTTTTTGAGCAATACACTTTTGTTGTGGATCCCGTTTTATGCCTTCCAACATTATTTCTCCATAAATGTCAGCACCTATTAAAATATCAATAGGACCGGGAGTGTCGAACGTAGGATCGGCTGGAATTATTTCCTTTTGTAGTTCTCCATCCAAACCCAATTGTTCTTGTCTGGGAGTGGTTTTGTTATCGTTCTTAAAACCAAGGCATTGGTTTGTATCTTAAAAATTGATGGAAATCTAGGGCTTATGTTTATTGTTATCTGTTGGTGTGATTTTCCTCTTGTTGTTGATATTCCGGAAACTTCTGCTAGAACCCTTGTTCTTGGTAAACCCAATTCTTGTGCTGCTTGTTCTGTGATAAATGTTGCCAATGTTCCTGGATCGATCAGCGCTCGTAGCATGTTGGAACTACTGTAAATATTTTGTACTCTGACTAGAGTTGTAGCTAGCAGTACTGGATCGGAATCTTTGTCTAATGTTGATATATTTAGTTTTGTGTAATTGTTCTCCTGCTCCCGATTTTGCACGCGCAGCAACGTGTGATGGTTGCCCTGGCAGGTATAACATGTTGTTTTGCTCTTACAACCTGTTGTCGCATGGTTTTGGTCAATACAGATTCTGCACAACTTGTGTAGCATGACCATTTGATTCCTCTCGGAGGTGGTCATGGTGTTGAATCGTGGGCATATGTCGATTCTGTGGTTCTATACAAATATGATTCGTTTGTGTAGCAGCTAAAAAAGCGCGTTTCAATGGTTGAGCTTGAAACCTTGTTTGTTGAGGTGGTACTAGCTTGGTGGTACCAACTGCTTCCAAAGATTGAAACGCCTTTCTAGAAACTTCAAGAATTGGCTTGTTTCTTGAAATTTTCTTGGGTTATCCAGCGAGCTTTCTATAGATGTCGTGAATCGGTGTCTAATTTCTTCAGTAAAGTGAAGATGATGAAAGGGCTCCACTGGTCAATTTTTATCCCCGTATTCCATATTGCGTACAGACACTCGGTTGTTATGTCGTGTAAGCTTTTTATAGCGGCTGCTGATTCCGTGATGCAAACTTGTTGATTCAGAAAAGTGTTCAGAAGGTTGGATACGAGTAATCTTCTGTTGTTGTATCGATTTTCCAAAATTCCCCAGGCTGCATCATAGTTTTCCCCAGTTGTTTCGAGGTGGTTCAATAGTTTTCCAGCTGAACCATGTATATGACTTTTAAGGTAGTTCATTTTATGTGTTTTTGTAAGTTGTGTGTTGTCATGAACTAGCCGTTTAAATGTATCAGCGAAACTAATCCACTTCATGCACTCCCCATGAAAATGTGGGATTTCTATTCGTGGTAGACGAATTTTCAACGGCTTCGCTGTGGATAGTTGTTTATTATCCTCTAACAATGTTGTTATTGTTATTACGATCTCTTCGTATTTGTCGCTTAGATTTTCGTAGTGTGGATCTACAAAATAATTTATGTTAGCTTCTTGTTCTTCAGAAGCTTCAATGCAGATCTGTTCATGAAGATCCATAATCTGCATCATTATCCGTTCCATCATTTTTAGTTTGTGATCCAGGACTGTGCTTGACTTGTTGTTACTTGCCAGTACATCCTCAGCTGCACGAATTTCCCTATATAGACCCCTCATATCTATATTTTGTTGTTTTAACTGTTGTGCCAATTTTGTAGGCCTAGTGTTAGCCTCGTCTCTTGATGAGTCGGAAGATTGGCCTTGAGTGGGTTTTCCGGATGATGCAGCCTTACTGTCCTGGTCGTTTTTGCTTGATCCCTCAGGTTCATTGTAACTGAATTTTGAGGTTTGAAATTTCTCACTTGGTCGGCACCGTTGACGTATTCATTGTATAACTTTATTAAATTTGTTATTTTAGTTTTTAAACTTATTTCGCATTATATGCAAATTAGTTTAATGCGATATTAGAAACCGGAAATGTTCAATCATGAGTTGAACAATTGTGTTGAAACGTAAAGTTTGTTTGCTGTGACCATTGACATTTCCAAAAACTTCCATCTTAGCTTTGTATTACAAATTGATGATCTCTGCCTAAAAATTTGGCGGCCACAAATAAAACATTTCCAAAATCCAGAAAAAAACATAATGGATAGCCTTTAATGGACTAAATTTTAAAAATCTGGAAAATACATGATGGATAGCCCAATAAAACTCTCAAATTTATGCCACAAATAACATATTTCCGAAGATGAGATCAGTACATCATTATTCCCCCATTATCGATCGCTAGAGCGTTTTGAAAGAACGGACCTATGTTTTCACATAAGTCAGTCTGATTTTTGCCAGCTCTAGCATTAAATTCACTAATCGCTATTCTGACAAGTGTGCTCTGGTATGGATCCCATCAGATTATCCAAATTGTTATAAAATGAGTCGTTACCTTTGGGTTAGATTATTACATCAGGGGCGCATGAATACAAATAATTGACAGGTTGGCTAATCGTAAAAGTAGCAATAAAAAAGGAGCATGCGTAAAAGTACATATACGATTTTCAACTGCTTTTAAAGCAAAAACATGCTTAGGACACATGGTCTCCACTTTTTGGCCATCGAGTTTCATGGAGAGCAACGAGTTCCAAGCGGAAATTATACCTGGTTGCTATAATTTCTTTTTTTTGGTACGTGTTTACCAAAAGTTGCGGTCATTATAATTATCAACTATTGCCCCGAGGTGGATTATAGTTATGTTTGCACTTCCGACCACGCTATTGACTGTGGCGTAATTAGGTGATGGATCAATGAATATAGATAATCGTCGTTCCTACTTGGTAATTTTAAAATTGTAATTTTAGATATTTTTCCATTATTATGGCAACGGAAAGTTATGTCATCAATGACGGATCAGATATTTCACCGAAATCTGCCGAAGGTATAAATTATCGTTTATGCATGCGGGACATTATCAATTCAATATTAATGCCATATAATTTAATAATTTACACGTCATAATGAATAAATTTATTCCCAGCTAAAAATGTTATCCGTACCGGATAGACTCATACCAGCAGATTCGTATACATAATTGACATTAAGTGTTAAAAAATGTAAATTTCGTTAAATATTTTATGTGGTGTAATTATGTGAAAAATAACAACATATTGATGGTTGGTATACAAATATTTATGTTAACATATTTATAACTATTGTCACATTATGACTTTGTCCAATTTTTTAGCTTATATCTTAATGCGTGTGAAGTTTTTCCTAACTTCTACTAAAACTACAAAAACAACATTATATATGCACTAGCATTAGTAAGAATTAGTAAAAAAGATCACATTTAGGCGAAATTCAATTTTAAATTAAATCAAAAATTTTACACAAAATAAAAGTAGAACTATAGTTAATAATTACTTCATTATTGCACAAAAAATTAATCATAAAAAAAATAAAAATACAAATGTAAGAACATTTGCTTCGATGTGTTATTAATAAACTTGTCTCCATACTAAACATTTAAGTAAATATGAATTTTAAACTAGCTCAATGTATTGGCCTAAGATACATTCCCAGGCTTTACTAACTACCTCGTAGGTGTTTAGCACCATATTCACTAATATTGTTAGATTGATGATACTATGATAGTTCATGGGACATTTTGGCCAGGTTTCATCAACTTCTAATGGGGACCTCGTAGTGTACCATGACATTGAAAATTAAAAAATTTTATAAATTTTTAGTGGAGACTATGTATCCTAATGTTATACATTGCTTTATAGTGGAGATGATCTCGGTAATCGTTGTGTTGGTTTCTTTTGGGTTCCAGGTGACATAGGCTGTTTATGATTTCAAAGCTGTTGATAATCGTTTGTATAAGCTACGTTTACGCATGCGCTTAGCTAACATGTCAATCATTTGTGGTCATGCACACATTGATGTAAGCCACCGAAAGATAAAAACTGATTTTACAATAATTTGGATAATGTGATGGGATCCAAAATTGTATTAAAATTGTAAAATTGTGATTGGTGCCTTAAATGCTAGAGTTTACCGAGCTCGAATCTCAACAGGGGAGGGTTGCAAAATAGGTTTTTCATCATCTGATTTCAATCGGTGATGACGATGAATACAACTATGACCCCCTGTTGAAGTGCAGAATCGATGGGTGGAACCATCGTCCATTCCAGTGCAGGCTGGCTGGAGCAATGCAATGTGCAGATGGTATTCAAAGCGAACCTGTATTTGTGCGTCCTCGATTTGGCTGGAGACCGTGTAAGGTAGGACATCAAAAACAAACCGCGAAAAAGTTGGGTGTGCTTCGGCCCCATAACAGATGGCATAGATATGCACAAAGAAATAAAAATGCTAGAGCTGGCAAAACTCAGGACTTATGTGGAAAAATAGGTCTTCACGCTTATCATCAACTAGCGAGTAATAATAAAGAAAGACTGGTGTACTTTGCGATCGCGCATGACTTCATTGTGGCTATCACATTCTTATCTCATAAAAATATATATTTCAAAATATGGACATACCCTCGAAATAGTCCCGAAGTCAAGCAGGCGACTCTAGGTATGGTAAAAATTAAACCAACAACAATGATTGGTTTGATAAGGAGTGTCGTCTTGCTGTCGAGCAACAGTCATTCAACCTATAAAGAAGCGAGAGTACGTTTCATATTCGCACAGGAGAACAAAGCGGTCGTTGCTAAGAGAACCGTCACGCGAACTTGTTGACGGAAAAAGCGTGAATGCTGGAAGGCCAAGGTCTTAAGAGTACAACAACTCACCTATGAGTACAGTTCTCATAACATTTTTATAGAAGTCACTGATCTGCACCATACCATCAGACCTAGGTCCATCGCAAATTGGGACTAGGATGGAAATATTCGTGTTATTATCAATGCAGTAATCGACACTGAAAGGGACATTTCTCTAATTTACTCTTAATATTCTATTTGTATGGCAAAGCGAAGTTAAATGTCTGATGAATGGAAAGTGGCTGCGTTGTGAAGTTACTTAAAAAAAGGAGACCACTCAAAATGTGAAAACTATTGCAACGAAGCTCTCCTTTGCACATCATACAAATTACTGTCTTACATATAGTATTGGAAAGAATCACTCCTCTGGTGGAAGAAATTATAGGTGACTACCAAGGAGGATTTTGTCCTAATCGATCAGTCACTAATCAATTTTTTTCACTAAGGATGATTCTTAATATTACGAAACATCTCGTGACGTACACCTGGTGTTCTCAGATTTTTACCAGATTTATGACTCAATTCATCGGGATAGCTTATGTTTTGCTTTGCAATTTCTGGGAATACCTGACAAATATGTGCGTTTATGTAAATGACAGCAACGCAAACACAATGTTGTGTCAAAGTTGTAAACAAGCTATCAGGATTTTTTACAATTAGCTCTGGGGTACGGCAAGAAAACGTTGTCCCCGATATTTTTAATGTCATGTTAGAATTTATCTTTCGTAAAAGTGGAGCTTCTTGTATTGTAGGTCCAACCACTGTCAGTGTAATTGGGCTGAATGGCAACGGTGTCAAAGAACTACTGGAAAATCAATGAGTTCAAAACAAAATTCATGATCACTGGTTTTAGAAACCAAGACGCAATGAAGTTTTGTAAGTACAAAACTTCAAAACCGTGTACTGAAAAAGTTAAATATTTTCTGTAAAATAAAATTATGTTTATGATCAGAAAATTGTTCTCTACATTAAAATATATTTATCATCAAATAGCTATGGGCCAAAATTTCCAAATTGGAGATATATAAAAAAATTGCTATCTGAATTTAAATTAAAATAGGAAACGATTTTAAGCGAATCATCTATATTGAACGAACAAATAATATTTTGTTCTTGTTAAATTATGTAACTACATACATAGTTAGTAAAGACTAGGTGTCCATATAAAATTTTTTGATATTCAAAGTCATGGTACACTACGAGGTCCCCATTAGAAATTGATGAAACCTGGCCAAGATGTTTCATGAACTATCACTAATCTAGCAATATTAGTGAACATGGTGCTAAACACCTACGAAGTAGTTAGTAAATCCTAGCTAGAAGTACATATTCGGCCCATATACAATTTTTTAATTTTCAATGTCATGGTACACTACGAGGTCCCCATTAGAAGTTGATGAAACCTGGCCAAGATGTTTCATGAACTATCACCAATCTAGCAATATTAGTGAATATGGTGCTAAACACCTACGAAGTAGTTAGTAAAGCCTAGCTAGAAGTACATATTCGGCCCATATAGATTTTCAATGTCATGGTACACTACGAGGTCCCCATTAGAAGTTGATGAAACCTGGCCAAGATGTTCCATGAACCATAACCAATCTAGCAATACCAATGAATATGGTGCTAAACACCTACGGGGTAGTTAGTAAAGCCTGGGAATGTATCTTAGGTTAATACATTGAGCTAGTTTAAAATTCAAATTTAATTTAAATGTTTAGTATGGGGACAAGTTTATTATTAACACATCGAAGCCAATGTACTTACATTTGTATTTTTATTTTTTTTATGATTAATTTTTTGTGCAATAATGAAGTAATTATTAACTATAGTTCTACTTTTATTTTGTGTAAAATTTTTGATTTAATTTAAAATTGAATTTCGCCTAAATGTGATCTTTTTTACTAATTCTTACTAATACTAGTGCATATTTAATGTTGTTTTTGTAGTTTTAGTAAAAGTTAGGAAAAACTTCACACGCATATATCTTAGATTAGTATAAATCTTGGTACTTACATTGTTCCTTTTGGTACGGTCATATTTAATCCGTCTAAAATTATGTTCGGATTATGTTTGGTCCCATAAAGTTTATGTGCTCGTCGTACGCATACTGCTTGCTGTCGTTTGAGCGCCACCGTCGACGGTTGTGATATAAGTTGTCGTCGTTTTGCGGCCAATTCCGAATCGAGCGGAAATGGATCATGATTGGGTGGTAAACCTTCTGAATCAACATCCATGATGATATATTTTGTGTATACTTATGTGTGTATGCTTATACTTATTATGTCAATAAGTAATGTATAAACCTAGAAATAAATTTAAAAAAAAAATACTATATATTAGTACCACACCTAGTTTGAGTTGAATATATGTATTTGTGCGTGATATAGTCTCATACACACGTCCGACAGTGACTTTTGGTCATGATTACATTCCAAACATCATCATTATGTAAATTAACATGACATATTTTGTTGTTTCATGTATAATTAAACATAATATTATGTTTTAAATATTTATCTGATTTAAGAAAATCCATAAATGTTATTCGATCTTGAGACGTTTTTACAGTAAATTGTTGTCTTCCTCAAAAAATCGTATATTTGATTGAACCAAATGGTTTTTGCTGTGAAATTATTGTATGGTTAATCTTTGAACAGTTTAACAGTTTAATATTGTAATATCCACTTTAAAATTCAGACTCACACGACTAAATCTTTAGATTAACGGTACAAGACAATTTGTAACATTTGTTTCATGCAAAATTTATAAATATATGAATATATGTGGAGCAAAAGCTCGCCTAATTCTTTCGCACAAAATACAGGTGTGCTTTATATCTATTTTCATCGTTATCACCGATCGCAATTAAGTGACAAACAAACTCAATCTCCATTAAGTGATAAAAAAATTTTTGATTATTTTATGGAAGTGTCTATTCGGACAGAAGTACGTCTAAGAGTATGTAGAGTACATGTAAGAGTATGTTAAAGACGTAATTTAAAATCATATATTATGCCACTTTATAATTATGGTCGATCGATGATCGTTGAAGAGATCGGACTTGTTTTTTCCGTTTTCATTTTAAATTATTATTAATTTTATTTTTTTTTTGTTTTAAATTGTGTTATTGTGTTGTGTATGTGTTTGCATGTGTATACCAGTGCCAAGTGCCAATTAATGAGAGGACTCTGTCGACTTTCCCAGAGATCAGGAAATATATAGATTATAGATTATAGAGTAGGATATTGTAGTTGGTTTTGGTATATATATATATATATATATATATATATATATATATATATATATATATATATATATATATATATATATATATTTATATATATATATATATATATATATATATATATATATATATATATATATATATATATATATGATTGATTGATTGATTGATTAGAGTGTACAGCCAAGGACGAACCAGGAACTCCCAGAATGCCGGGCACCACCGTACACAATCATAAAACAAATTGTATAATTATACAAGCCATGAAGCTTGGTTAAATAAAACATATTATGACTACTATTTAGCTATGTGTTAATGAATTTGACTACAGTCAAAATCTACACAAAAAATGATATTTCGCACTGTCCATACTCCTCTAAATTCAAAGTACATAACATTTCTACAAAAAAAACGAAACAAAAATTATATTTTGCGACTGTCCACTCTGCTCTAAATTATTAGTATATAGTATAGTATATAATGAAGTAAATAATAATAACAATACTTCTCTCTCTCGTTAAATAATAAATTTGTTTTTTGCTTTGTCATAAAGAGCGCAACATACTGTTGTTCCATCATTCGTATTCATTTTTTATTTACATCAAAGCATATAATAAAAGTATATACAAATTATACTACGTCACAACACTTATATTTAGGTATAGTAGTCACTTTTTGGCATAAGTATCGTAACTTCATGGCTTGTATATACATTTGTGTTGGTTTTGATATATGCAAAAACGTCTCTATAGAAAGACCAACTCATTTTTTCATACACTATATATTCGCCTCAATAAAGTAGTATTGGTACCAGAACAAATAACAAAGCAAAACTAACATAAAAAAACTAACTATATGAGTGTTAGTAAATATATTTTTTTGTTTTTGTTTTACGCTATATCTGTACACAACCAATACTACATCAAAGAGGCGCTTTGTCCCTTTAAATTTTTGAATAGTTGGTCTTTCTATAGAGACGTTTTTGATATATGCAATGCCTATATATATACAGGCCATTTAAACACTTTTATAGCTTATGTAGTAAGTGTGGAATAGAAAAACGAAATTTTAATATAATTTTTTTTTATTACTATGGAACGCTGTTTTAAGTTCAATATAACTTTAAAACAAGGACAAAAACGACTATACGTCCTTCTAAGGAAATGAAATTTGGTTTTTCGTGGTGAACATTGATAAATTTGTTTGCACATTTTTCATATGATTTTAATTAGAATTCGGCATTTTAAAACATTAAGATTAATTTAAAAATTACCTTAGTGTATGTAAAACACAAAACAATTTCTTTGTCTTTTTCATTGTAATTTCGTAATCACTTTCTCACTCATTTATTTTATTTTTTACTTCGTTTAAAAAATGTTGATAGATGCAAATGGTTTTCTGATTTTTTCATACTCGTTTTTGTTTCGTCGAGCTAACAGAAATGTACTATTTGGATTTTTTATCTTTTGTTTTGTTGATTTGGAAAAGTTATTTATTTAAATAATAGTCGAGTCGAAGCGCTCATCTAAGAAGGATGGGGAATATGTTTACAGCGCGCTTTCCTATTTTCCAAACATTGTTACGTAAATACTATTTACGTAAAATTCATGATTAATATAAATTTTTAGTAATTATTTTTTTTTATTAAATAATTTAAATCATATTTAGGGATACAAAATTATATGCGAGGTTGTATGAATTTTGTTACGTAAAATGTGTGTTTACTTATTAAATATCGGGTTTTGACAATACAAAATACGACGATTTTTACAGGCCACTGCTGGCCCGAATAAATATTCTGGCTTCGAAATAATTATAATAAGACGGGTGTAAAAGGCCATTGCTGGCCCGTGTTAGCATAGAAGTGTTGGCAATTTCCAGCAGAACACTTACACTTTGATGGATTGCTTTAAAAGTAGTCATGGTTAACCCACTTTGAAAGATGTCGGTAGTCATTCACTTTTCTATCCAGGATAACAAATTTTTAAGGAACAAAATGCCTGCATCAATTAACGTATAGATATAGGCAAGCGGTACGGCTCGCGTTTCTTTATACCTTCAACCACTGATTTGCAATTAACAATATTCCACTAACGTTTTATAATTTTAAGAAACTCTACAGTACCTTCGACTTCTTTAAGATCGCTAGTTGTTTCAAGTGCGACAATTGTAGACTCATGAAAAACATTTGCAACACACTGCACATTCTGCCGTTCAATTGTACTGGAAAATACCAATTTCTTATTTAATATATACGCTTTTCTTACTAGTTGCGCTATTCTTCATTTTTATATAGATCGCGAATATCTTTAAAACATGCAATTTTAATAGATTTATCTTCAAAATTCGGATAGTAAAACGACTTTTCGCCGTCTTTTTTATTGATCCAGTTGTTCCGAATGTTTTTAAAAATATGAACTGGACCATACTTAAGAAATATAAAACTACTAGGAAAAAAAGGGTTAATCAATTTAAATGAGTTCGGCGCGAAAATTGAAAACATATTTTGATTAATCCTATGGTTATCTGTTACGATTGAAATTACTTCTAAATCTAATAATTGTACTAATTTAAAAATATTTAAAGTTAACTTATGAACATCATCACCTGAACGGTTACTTACTGGATTGAAGGCAACTATTTCTTTGGAATTACCAAACGCGGAACTAACTAAAAATGTAATTACCGTTTTTGCGACGTTTGAATTATTCTGGGCATAGCCCTTAAGAATTTAATAACCGCGGTGATTTTACTAAAACTGTGAATTTATAATGAAGTAATTTTATTTTAAGTAATATATATATATGTATTAATACTTATATTTACCCAACTATATTTTAATTTAATTAATTTAAATTCATGCAACTTACTACATGTATTTACCCGCCTAAATTTTTATAATATGTGCTGTCACAACAAAACATTCGAATTACACGTAAAAACCATACTGAACGTAAATGTACCAACATTGTATTATTAAATCAAAAAACGGACGAATCAAACACCTCACAGCATTGTATAATTGTATATGTAAAACCAAAAGTTAAAAATTATCTTTATGGAAATTTCAATGCGCAAGAAGAGTTAAGTTATACAAAACGTTAATGTACATTTGGTATAGTTTTTTAAAAATTATGAATGAAAAATCAAATTCCTCGATTTTTTTTTTGAAATGCCAAATACTAATTAATTTAATGTGAAACATGTACAAACAAATTTAACAATATTCAAAAACAGTTTTGGCATGTGATTTTCATAGAAGGTCGTAGGGCTGTTACGTTCCTTGTTTTAAAGTTATGTTGAAGTATAATCCGATCCATCCTAAAAATTCATATACAACCAAAATACTACTATGAACGTTTTTGTTTACTATACATTTACTAATACATAGGATCCGCCATTTTTTTCAATTTTATACGGCCTGTACCAAAAACGTCTCTATAGAAAGACCAACTATTCAAAAATTTAAAGAGACAAAGCGCCTCTTTGATGAAGTATTGGTTGTGTACAGATATATCGTAAAACAAAAACAAAAAAATATTTTTACTAACACTAATATAGTTAGTTTTTTTATGTTATTTTTGCTTTGTTATTTGTTCTGCTACCAATACTACTTTATTAAGGCGGATATATAGTAGTATTAGTGTACGAAAAAATGAGTTGGTCTTTCTATATTGAGACGTTTTTGCCTGTACTATAGTGGTATTGATATATGTCATATCATTATATACATGTTGTATTTATTGTATATAAGTGTATATAAGCATGTATAAATACACAGAAAAATATTAAATTTTTTTGTGTATTTAACAAAGGAGGAAAAGGGAAAAAAGTTAAATTTCATATAAGTGTCACGAGTATTATTACAGTTACTTTTTAGTTATTTTATTTTGTTTTTGAGTACATATATGTACATATGGTTATTTCTTTTATACGCTTATATGTATTTTGCTTTTTGCTTCTCTAAAATGAATGAGATAAATATTATAAAACAGGGTGGTAATGCATATATTTACTGTAAAATACTTGCATGCAAGTAATTCATTCATGTTTTGGGTCAAGTGCGGTGTTGGATATTGGCGGTTACATGATTTGTTTGTCATGGGACGGTTGGTTCAATTGATTTATAATGTTGGGTCAATTTTTTCTAATGTCTGCTTGTATGAGTTGAAGTTTTAGACAGCTATAGATGACGATTTTGTGTGGGCAAGGGATTCCCATGGGAGGGCTCAAGTGTTTTGTGGGGGTTATTGGTGTAATTTTTAGCAGCGGGGTGCACGGTGTTTTGCCATTGTCTCTTTGCTTCTTTCTAACTTGCATGAATTGCGTAGAGGGAAATTTTTGTTTATGGGAAGGGCGTGGAAGGTGGAATGGATCGGCGTGGTAGGGCGGTGCCGCACTCGTGAGGAATCTGGGTATTTTTTTCCATGTTTCATTTGTCAAACGGTAACATGTTTTTTATGTTGTCCTCCTTCCGAACGCCTGTGTGTGGTTCAATTGATTTATAATCAAGACTCGAAGAACTTATACCTGCTCAACCTTCAGCAGCATGCCACTAAAAATATTATTGCTGTGCCTTGTAACAATGGCAAATCTCAGCGAAGGAACAGCAACAAATGACGTTCCGTACAATTTAACTACCTTTACTCATGAACCCAGGATTTATTTCGAGCACATTGGAAACATAAGATTCACTAACAATCAATGGAAAATCATTGCATATTTTAATCTTACAATGTACTATAAAGAATTAAATACATATCGGATCTGGGTGAAGAAATTGGACCGTCTCTGTATAAATAGTACTAGTCAAAATATGTGCTCGGCGATCAACAGGCAACTCCAACATATCCTAACAGATATCGAGTTAAAAAATGAGATAGTTCATCATGACGAGAAGTTTTTGTGGCACTAAAGATTGGGGCATGGTAATAATAAAGTTTTAGGACTCTCGGACTATCACAGATAAATCAGAAATGTACATATTGCATATAGAATGAAAAGAAAGAGAGAATCTTTTCCACGGAACGAAACGAAAATACACCAAATAAAAGCCGCAAATAAAAATCAATTCGGAAGTACGGTAAAACGCATACGTATGGCAGGGGTGGAGAATTCTCTTCGTTTGAACTAAAAAATTTTGCTAAACAAAAGGGAATAAAGATTGAGTGTACACTAAGCCATAACCCATCTATGGGTAAAGCAGAGAAAATGAACGATCAACTTCAAAATATGGTTAGAACCAAGTTAGCCGATTCGGATGTACCAAAATATCTAAGGGATGAAGCAATTAAAGCATCAGCTTACGAGTTAAATAGGACATCTACTCCAACTCTAGAAAAGGGGAAAACCCCGTCTATATTATTTGGAATAGAAGAAATGATTTATCAAAGTTAAGAATTTTTGGATGTCAAACTTGGGCAATGAATTTACCTAAAGGAGGAAAACTCGATCCTAGATCAGAAAGAGGTGTGATGGTAGGATATTGTGGAGGATGTTCCAACAAATAATAATAAGATCTAACTTTTGATGAAAAGTTTATGTATGTGAAGAACCGGAAATTGAAAATAATAATCATGATTTCAAAATTGACGAAACTTTATTGAACAGTCAACTAAAATGCAGAACGTTATAGAAAAGCCAACAACTTTTTCAGGAAGAGTGATAAAGAAACCAGCTTATTTAGATAAATTTGAGTTAAATACGGCCTATTGTTTATTAAAAACCAATGAAAAGCTCAGGATTCCAATAAATGGAAAGAGGCAATACAGAGCCAGTTAAATGTCCACGAAAAATAAAAAACTTGGAAAGAGTGTGATCTACCTAAAGATGCTAAAGCTATATATACGAAATGGGTCTTTAAAGTGAAAGAAAATGGAGAGAAGAAGGCTCGTTTGGTTGCGAGAGGATTTCAAGAACCAGAAAATGAAACTGAATTTCTGTGTTCTCCTGTTTGTAGAATACCTACGGTACGTGTTTTATTTTCTGTTGCACTACAAAACAATTGGCCGGTGAGACAAATCGATGTGCCTACAGCTTTTTTACATGGATATACGGACAGTGATATATATATATATATATATATATATATATATATATATATATATATATATATATATATATAAATATATATATATATATATATATATATATATATATATATATATATATATATATATATATATATATATATATATATATATATATATATATATATATATATTAAAAAAGCCAGAAGGTTTAAGTTGCACCAAGGAAACACTAAAATTAGTAAGGTCTTTGTATGGTTTGAGGTCATCACCCAAATGTTGGAACAATCGATTAAGTGAAGTAATGAAAAAATTAAATTTGTATTGGTCTCCATATGATGCAATCATTACGGGAGAAGTTGAGAAAACTAAGTTTTTGCTGAAAGCTCTTAAGAAAGAATTCAATATAAAAGATATGGATGAAATATCACAATTTCTTTAAGTATGGAAGTAAAAAGAAACCAGAATGAAATGCATATCTCTCAACCAAAAATTATAAATCGTTTGTTAGCGGAATTTAAAATGAATCAGTGTAGATCAACTTATACACCTACATGGAAGTAAATCTCCAAATCATAGAAGGGGAGAAAATCGAGGTACCGTATCGTCGTTTGGTCTGTTCTCTAAAGTATCTGGCTGTAACAACAAGGCTTGACCTAAGTTACTCGGTGTCTTTCTTAAGTAGATACCTAGATAAACCAACAATAAATTGTTGGACATCTGCAAAACGAGTGATTCGTTATTTAAGTTGCACTAGAAGTTTGGGACTAAAGTATAAAAGGAGTTTTCCAAATTCTAAATCAGAACTTATTTCGTATTCAGATGCTGATTGGGCAGGTGACAGGGAGAGTAGAAAAAGTGTAAGTGATTTCGTGTGTCTCTATGCAAGTAATCCATAGAGTTACCTGACACTCCAAGAAGCAAAGATGTGTGGCATTATGATCAATGGAAAATTGAGTTAATTGCGGCAACTTCAACAGCACAAGAAGCAGTAAATTTGAAAGGTGTTTTGTCGGAGCTGAACAAGATTTCTCAAATTCAAAGAGAGGAAAACATATCGAAATTAAGTACCATTTCATTAAAGATCTTTTAAATAAAAATATAATTAGTGTCGAATATGGTTGAACAAAAGAAAATTTGGCTGACTTCTTCACAAAACCATTACGCAAAAAGAAGTTTATAAAATTTTGAGATGTTCTCCTCTATGATCAAAATTAAAATTTTTAGTTAATTAAAGATGTGAGCCTTGTCGATTCCTTGTTTTTTTGTTAAATTCACGTAAAAGGAATATAAAGAAATGAATATCAAATAGAGGGGGAGTGAGAAAGATAGGTTTAAGTTCACTCATTGAACTATAGATAGTAGCACCTATGAATTAAAATGTAAAAGGTGGCCATGCTGTTTAAGTGTTTTTGTTTTTTCTTTCTATTTTTCACTCATGACGACACGTGTATATAATTTAATACATTGAATATTATAATTAATATAATTAATAAACTAACAAAATAATAATAACAAGTTTATTAATATTTTCTCACGTTCCAATGTAAAATGGACGGAGATCGATGATCGTTGAAGATATCGGACGTGTTTTTTCCGATCTCCTCAATTTTAAAATTAAATTTTTTATTTATATTTATTTTGTTTTTGTTGTGAATTTAATTTGGTGATTAATAAAGTGAGTGAGTGTCAGTGTTTTTGGTCAGTGTTTATAGATTAACAAAAATAAACTAATGGATTGAAAATGGAACTCTGTCGCTTTTCCCAGAGTACAGGTAGAATTTGATTTTAATAAAATACCAGATTTCTTTATCTTGGTAGATTGTGTTGGTCAGATGTTATATATATTTTTTTTTTATATTTCATTTTACAATATGAATTTACCCAAGAAAATTAAATGTACGTTAGTATAATTAGATTGTGTGTGTTGTCAGTGTTTCTTGATGAGTTAGAGTTAATAATACATGTGCTCGTCTTCGTGTATATAGATTTCATTATTCCCAACGGTAAATAGTTAGTGGTAAATGTAGTTGCGAACATAGAAACAAAATAAAGGTTTTCGTCACTTTTGTTTATGTATATATATTGAGAGCACTTATATACTACAGGTTTTACATATACATACTCGATTTCTGTTGGTGATTCTCTGTTTCATCATTCGTAATAATTTATTTTTCAAATTTATATATCGTCATTTGAGTATTACAAACGACAAAAAGGTAAAATGAGAAAATTGCATTTGAGTTTTAAAGGAACTAAATGTTTCTTATATATGCAGTTATGTACCATTCGTCATATTGATATCTTTTGATGGGAAGGGTTATCAACATTTTGAAACTGTCAATCGAAAGGTCACAATTTTGTAGGTAAGATGGCAGTGTTAACTTTAGAATGACAAAAAATGCACTTAAATTATTTAAATACTGAGGTGACGATATGTATACATATAACAAAATTATACAAATTTAGTAGTTTTGTTGTCACAAATAAACCGCATGTCCCTTCGTTATATATAAGTATGTATGTATGGGTTTTTGTTTTTGTTTATTTTAAGGGATGCGATCTTAATTTTAGCAAGGGGAAATATGTGGTACATTATATCAAAGGGAGTATGCTTGTCAGAGGTGGGGACGCGGGCGGAATAGTACGGGTAACTGCGTTTTTTCTGCGAAGTCCATATTTTTTTTAAATCCATCTGGTGGGTGACTTTAATTTGGTTTGTAGGGGGTTGCAATGGAGCTCGAATGTGATAGATTTTTTTATGGAATTTGTTTATTGTCGTTCGGTTTTCTTCACAGTCACATGCATGTAGTCTGTAGAGTGCTTTATTTGTATGAAGGCGCTAACACGGTTGTTTTTTCGGTTGGTTTTCGTTATTTCTTGTGCGATCGCCGATCGCATGCTATATGTTTTTAAATTTTGTTTTTTTTCTGTTGTTCTGCGAATTTATGTGCATGTGTAGTTGCATAGTTTAGCAAGAGCAAAGGGTTATTTTATGATGCGCTTAGAGTCATTTCCTATTGTTGTTTAGATTCGTGGAGCAGTTTTTTGTGTTTTTCCAATTTGGAAATGTTGGCCAATGGTGATTTGGTGATAGATGTGTTTTAGTGTGGGGGAGGGGTTTTCTGATTCATACACATAGTTGGTTTTACGGGGGGTAGTGGGATTCTTCATTGCACAGTGTGGAGTGCGGGGCTCTGCTGCGTTTTGGTTTCTAGAACCAGCGATCATGTGTTTTGGTTTGAACTCGTTGATTTTGAGATCGACAGCATTTGACAATTGTTGAACAGTGCATTTAAGACACCAATCATAATTTTGGATCCCATCACATTATTCAAATTATTGTAAAATTAGTTTTATCTTTGGGTGACTTACATCAATTGGCAGATGAACACAAATGATTGACAGGTTGGCTGACTGCATGTGTAAGCGTAGCTTATCACGACTGCACACACCATTATCAGCTGCTTTGGGGTCGGAGTCGGCCTGTTTCACCTGAGGCCCAGGAGAAACCAGCCCCAAGATTACCGAGGTCGTCTCCGTTGTAGAGTGGTGTATAGCATTGGGATACGGGGTCTCCACATTTTCTCGAGTTTCTTGGAGAGCAACGAATTCGGGGCGATGCTCTTTCATGACTGATGTAGAGCAGACTGACTCGCCTGATTTTCTTAGCGGCTTCGCTTTTCGCTTATCGGTCTTGAACTCCGGGTCCATTAACACGTAAAAAAGGGATTCGAGTTGAGTTTTGGCGGTACCCACATTTCCTTTTGTTGATTATTTTAACAGTGAGCTTTTTGTGGAGGCGGGTGGTCGGCTCAGCGATCCCTTGGATCTCCACCACAGCATCCGCAGCTTATCGTGGGAGGTGGCTGGACTAGGATTGGATCGCTGGGCTGACTACTCGCATCCATAGAAAGCCTCAAAGTTTAATGTATCAGCAGGGGAGATGGATGCCACTAATATTTTAGCCGACCCCCACTTATGTTAACACACACGCAGTTTATGATCGGTGAGTGGAAGGTGCAGTGGCTAAGAGGACCAGGGGCGTTTGATGGCACTCTTTTAACCATGAAGGATTATCGCTTGGAGCTCGTTTTCAGGAAACTGGATGGCTAAACAGTGGAGATCGTGTGTCTCAGGGCTGTACATTGCTTTACAGTATGAGGATGATCTACGGCAAGAAAATGTTGTCCTCGATAGTTTTTAATCGAATGTTAGAATTCACCTTTCGTAAAAGTGGAACACCGCAGGACAAAATCTTGTACTGTCGGTCCAACCACCGTCAGTCTAATTTTTTTTGGAAGCCAGGACTCAATGGAGTTTTGTACTTTGCACTGTGTAGTGAGGGGGTTCATTGTTTCCTGTGGGGTGGGGTTATGTGTGTGAGTCAAAGAATTGTTCTTCTAAATTGGAATGTATTTGTCATCGAGTTGCTATTGGCCGGCATTTCCGAATTGGAGAGGTATGGGGGATTGCTGTATGGATTTGGATAGCAGTGGGGCAAATTTGGGCGCGTCATCTATATTAAACAAATGAATGTTTTGTTCTTGTTGAATTGTGTAGCTGCATATGCGCGTGTATTTGTAGAGCAGCAGAGGAGGGAAGCAGGATTGGGAAGGGTATGGCATGCGATCGGTGGTCGCGCAGGAGGTGGTGGGGGCGGCCGGGGAAACGATTGTTCCATTACCATTAACAATGGGTGGATTGTTTTGGTGTTTTTATATAAGTGAAGTGTATTTTGTATGCGTGTGACTGTTAAGGGGAACGAGTGGCGATGGGACGGGTTCCATGGGGGAAGTCTGTCACATTCAAGCTACTTTTTGTAGATTGAATTGGAGTTGCTCACTGGATGGATTTGGAAATTGTGGATTTTGTGGAGGGGGTGTTGTTACCCGTGATATTTTGTCCGTGTCTTCACTTCTGATATAGTGTGTTTTCTGTGATAGTATGTATATAAAACACGTGTTGATTCTAGGTTTTTTGATATTAAAATGTTAAAAAAGTTTTGAAATTATCCTTTCATGACTTGTATTTGCACAGTGGTGTTGGTTATTTATTTTATTTTTAGAAATTTATTATCCTTGGTGTTCTTTGTTGCGACATTTTGTTTTAATTTTCTTTAAATACATAGATAAAATATGTATATATATGTATGTACATGTACCACTAGGGTAATTGCTATAAAACGGTGGGTTCGATCGAGTTCGAATGTTTAATTGTTTTGATAGGGTTCTATTTGTGGAATTTTCGGGCAGTGCACCGGATAAATTGGCAAAGTGTAGTTCGCAAACGTTTTGCTAATCAATATATGATATTTTATCTTAAAATGGTTAAAATAAATAACAATTCTTTAATTATATATGCAAAATATAATGAATATTATGGATAAAATGTTTACTCTAATTTTTTAGTTTTTGGACTAAAATTTGTAATTCTTGGGTTCATTTAGTTTTGTCGGAGTGTAGAGTGTTTTAGCCTAAGTGTAATATTTGAGTGGACGCTTTTAGGGTTTAAATTAAAATTTATATGTTTAAAATTGATCCTTTATTTAATGGAGTGAAGTTGTATGAATTGTGTCTGTACCAGAGAAGCTCTGAAGATTTTGTGTTAAGCCCAAAAAAATATCCGTATGCCGTTGTTGAAGGCTATCATCCCCAGGATGGTGGATGCCGGCTTCTCCTACAAATTACATGATTTAACGAAGATCTTGGGGGCCGTGAAATGGTGAGTGTCGAATCAAGTATCGCTGCTGCATTTAATTTGCGTACGGGTGCCGATGTTGTTTGATTAATTTCGATGTCTTTATATTTTTATATTCTGTATATTCTTGTGTTGCAGATTTGAATTTTGGTGTTTAAATTGTTATATTATTGTATGTTATATTATTTCATATCTTTGTACTGTTATATTGTGGTCTGTGTTACCACTGTGGTACGGTACTGAATTAACACCTAATTTTTGGCAACAACGCAACGGAACGAATCAATTAATTAATCTTTAAATTTCAAGCGAAACTAATCCAATTTATTACAGCATATGAATTGCAGAATTATAATTATATAATATTATAATTAATTAAATTATAATTTCAGATTGAAATTAATTCTATTTCTTACAGCCTATGGCTAAGAGCAATTAGTTCATTAATAGATTTTGTTTTCAGGAAACCTCTGCAGATTACAGATGAATGGTGGCACACTGGAGTTGCTGATAAGAGATGGCAGAATGCATAGCAGTACAACAAAAATGTGATTGTCTTACACTAACAGTAGTTTGAATATTGGATACCGGGAAATCGGACCAATTAGGTCATAACTAACATACTTTTCCTTTCCCGAACCCACAAAAATTTACTAACTATTGGCCGCCAAGGTGTCTGTAACCGGGTCGATCTCAATAATTTAACTAGTATCCTTCCATATCCTTCCAAGTATATGTAAAAACGGGTGTACTGTGGGCCCGGCGCTTTCCGGGATATCCTGCTTAATGCTTGGCAGTACATTCAAAATCAATCAATCAATCAATCAACGTTCCAATGTAAAATGGACATTTTCTTTAAAAACTGCCATATTTGATTTCCTATCATCGAACTAAAATCTTCTATCATCGAACTCCTGCAGGTCTCTGTGAATTAAATCGTTTGACACGAACCATGGGGTATCTACCATGATTCTTAGAAGTTTAGATTGGAACCGCCGAAGAATGTCCAAATTTGACTTGCTGGCCGTTCCCTGCTGTATACCATACGTCCAGATAGGGTTTATTATCATTTTATAAAGCAGTAATTTATTTTCAATCGTTATATATGAGCCAATACATTTGTGACAGTTTTATTCCCAACTGCTTTCATTTTGTCCATATATGTTTACGCCATGTTACCTAAATATTTTACATCATCAGTTTGAGGTATATTCTGGTTATTCATTTGTATAGGTGGACATGTTCCTCTTTGCATCGTGAAGGTAACATGTTTAGACTTAGCTTCATTAACTTTAATTCGCCATTTTTTCATCCATACTTGAATTCTGTTAATATTCTCCTGCAAAACTTCTGTCACTTTAATGGGGTCTTCGTGTGATAAGAGCACTCCTGTGTCGTCTGCAAATGCTGCGATAGTTACTTGTTTACTTGTAGGTTAGTCTGTAGTATATAGCAGATATAATATCGGGGCAAACACGCTACCCTGTGGTATACCAGACTTAATTGGAAGTACATTTGTATAAACATCCTGATGTTTTATAATAAAATATCAGTCCTTTAAATACGATGTTAATATTCTATAGAAGCCAAGAGGTAAGCATTGCTTTATTTTGTAATGTAATCCCACATGCCACATCTTATCAAAAGCTTGCGCTATGCCCATGAATACAGAAGAACAATATCTTTTTCTTCCAGAGCTTCTTGAATTAGTTGAACTTTTCTATGTACTTGTTCAATTGTTGAGTGCTCTGGCCTAAATCTAAACTGATGGTCCGGAATCCAGCAATATAGACTTTAGGCGCTTAAGTAGTAGTTTTTCAAATAGCTTAGATATTATTGGTAGCAAGCTTATAGGTCTGTACGACGTTACTTCTTCTGGAGACTTGTCTGGTTTTGGTATAAGTATTATTTGTGAAACCTTCCATTGTATTGGGAAGTATCCAGTTCTAAGTACTGCGTTGAATAAATAGGTAAGAAATCGAATACCCTTATCTGGTAGCTCTTGCAAAACCTTTCTTGTGATAAGATCATATCCTGGCGCCTTCTTAGGATTTAACGTCCTCTGTATTGCAGTTTTTACTTCAAAGATAGAAAACTTCGTGATTGTATGATTCATTTGCAATGGCAATTCTAAATGCATTTGAATGTTGCTGTTCTCTTCGTCCGTAGTTTCTGATGGGTATGGTTGAAATACTCTTTCGAAATGGTCTGCAAACACATCAGCCTTTTTTTAATTTTTTCTCGCCCACTGTGAGTAATCCGTGTTTTCTGTTGGTGAGAGTCGCGACAAATATTCTTGAATTGACTGATTTTTTTCATTGAGCAGCAGTTTCTTTAACTGTTTGACCGCCTTGTTTAACTTGCGTTTATCTTCTGTTAGTCTATATCGTTGCCATTGCTGTCTTAAATTTCTTTTGCCCTTAATCATTTTCTTGACAAGATTTAAACATTCTCCATTCTTTTCTTTCTCATTTTTTACTGGTGTGGACTTCCGCTGCCGACTGAATTCATTCATTGAGATGTTCCACTGCTTGACCTATATCACACTCCGTCTTTAATTTAATTTTTGTGTTTAGATTCTCTGTTACCTTACATCTGAATTGGTTCCAGTCTGTTATTTTGTTGCTTAACATCGGTTGTTTCTGCATGTTCCTTATCTTTGTAGCCAGAGTGATTAAAACAAGGGAGTGGTCCGATGATAAGTCTAAACATGGCATCGCTTTAATGTAATTACTTGAGATTCCTTTGGTGACACAGAAATCTATGACGTCTGGAATCTTTCTTCTATCACTAGGCCAGTAGATAGGTTCACAGGTTGACACAAGATTACGCTTATTTTTTTTTGAATTGGATTAAGTAACGCTCGGCCTCTCTTTGTAGCAAATCTTGATCCCCATTCTTGGTGTTTTGCGTTGTAATCACCCCTGCTATAAGGCAATGACCCAAAGATGTATAAAAATGATCAAATTGTTCCATTTTTATTGCATGTTTTGGTGGGCAATAGATGGCCGAAATTATTATAGGACCTAGCCAATCTTCTATTACCACAGTAGTTGCTTGTAGATGCTCCTTCTCATACTTTTTTAATTCATGGTGTTTAATGATGTTTTTGATTATAACTGCAGTGCCACCATGTGCTGTTCCATCAGGATGGCTTGTGTAATAAACGGTGTATCTTGGTATTTTGAGACAACTTCTGCTGGTGTTATGCGTTTCAGATATTAGCATGACATCAATTTCTTTATCTATCAAACAACTTTTTACTTCTTGTCCATGTTGTGACAAGCCATTGGCATTCCAGATTGCTAATTTAAGGGTTCTGGACATTGAATGATTTGGAGACAATGGTGGTTAGAAGGTTCAGGATAGTATCCATTTTGACCATTAATTTTTCCATCATATTTTCCAACCGTTGTGTGGAAGGCTGCTCAGGCTGTTTGTTATGAGTATTTGAATTTTCCATTGGCTGATTTTCTTTGGTATGATTTCCATCCGAAATTTGATTTTTAAATGAATCTTTGAGTTTCTGCGTATATGTTGTTCCACTAACAAGCTGATAAGATGGATTTGGATTTACAAAAGATGGATTCGGATTGGATGGTTGCGACTTCTCCACTCTGTCTACTTTTAGTTGGGGAAATCTTCGTTTTTGTACCTCTTGTAAACGCTGCAACCCTTATAGTTGGCTGGATGACTACCATTACAGAGCACGCATTTGACCTCTGTACCCCACTTTTTCTTGTCACAATCAACTGTCAGATGATCCCCTGTACATTTTACACATCTTGGTCGATGATTGCAGTACGTTTTAGTATCCCCGTACCTTTGGCAAGTAGGCATTGCACCACTTCCCGCTTCACATGCGGTTTTTCGATCTGCACAACTGAGTGCATCAATTTACTGATTGAATGTATGTCTTTGTTAGTTTCATTCATTCGTAGCTCGACTTTAAAGAGTGGGAGTAGTTTTTTCGTACCACTTTGCCTCATGTTACAGATATTAACAACGTCGTGGCCCAAGTCAATTAACTCACTTTTTAATTCGTCAGTGTGAATAGACGGATGTAAGTTTCGTATGACCACCTGGTAGGTTTTGTTCCCCCTTTGTTGGAACGAATGGAATTTTGTGTTTCGTTCCGCTAGGGCTTTAATGACGGCTGGGTATGCCTCAGCATCTTTTACCAGAATTTTAACCTGGCTGGTTCCAATTATTTTTTGGTCAAATTTGTCTTTTGTATATTCCTTTAGCAAGACAGTCAAAGGATTGATTTCTTCTACGCCAGACACAAATATGGGAGGCGCTCATATTATTTTTGGTGGTGGTGTGTCTTCTTTCTCCTCGGGCAAATAATTAAACCTTGTCGATAAAGGCACTGTAGGTTGAGCTAACCAATAGTCGTTGGTTTTCATTTGCTTGCGTCTTTTGATAGGTGATGGAGGACTCATGCCTCTACCCGTTTTGCTAGCTGTTGTCCATCCTTCTTCATAACCAAGCATAGATAAGGAAGGCGGCAAGACATTTGGAATACTAGAATCGTTAGATGGTTTCGATTCTGACATAAGTTGAGATGTTAGTGGTATTCTTTTTTTTGCGACGACGGTGAGTTTTTGAATTTTTAGCAAACTCAGACATTTTAATGTACAATGCCCTTAAAAACTAAGTCATTAGCATTTTATAATGTTCAGAATTTTTGGTAACACTGCACTTTAAGTCTTATTAGTTCAATTGTTTTGAAATTACAAATTGTTTTTGATTACACTGCACTTTACATTAATTTTATTTTTTCACAATAATATAAAAATTTTAATGTTTGCTGTTCAAAGGTTGATCACTAAATAATATTTAAATTTACTTTTAAAACTTAAATGAAAACACTTAAAAACCCAAAAAAATATCAATAAATTTCGGAACACACAAAAAACCACTTGATTACAGTTGACACCTTTACAAAATCAAACTTAAATCAATTAGAATTTGGGAGACCGCGTTAAAATTTCTTTTCAATTTGAACTGAGTACTAGGCTTGAGATGATAAAGTTTTCCAGTGATTAAAAATGTAGAACTATTTCATTAAAAAATCAGTTGCATACCCATATTCGCCTTTAAGTCGCCGCAAAATGCGTTTTCGTCGTATACTCCTGTCCAAACAGACACTTCGGTTTTGTTCTACTATTAAGAAAATACCCAAAATTTTCGGGCACCTTGTAGTCATAAGGTTGTGTGGTATTTATGTTTCGTTTTCGATTTTTTCTTTTCAGTTAGCTTAAATCCAGCTTAGTATTTAGTGACGCACATGATTCTGACGCTTATCCCAGATTACACGTAGATCAAACTTTGAATTCATAAAATTTTATTATAAAAACCGTAAATTAATTCCTTTGGAATGTCATTTATTTAGTGTTATGAATTTTATTTACATATATGCGTCTCTGTCTGATTGATGAGTTTTTTTTTTGCTATACGAAGAGCAAAGGTTAAACACGATAAAGCCAGATTGTTAACATATGGTACAATGTATACATGGCTATCGAACATTGAGCTTAATATATTTAATGGTCACTTTAATCTTGAAGTGTAGTCTTTTATTATAGCTGTTAGCGTTAATATTATTTAGTTGCGGTCATAATTGTGGTTAAAATAATATTAAATGTTAATTGGCCGTAGGCGGCAACCAATAATAATATTAAAACCTGTAATGGTTTCATAAGCCGGTTCTATATTAATCATCTAAGACTAAATGGTTTTATTTAATACCAATATTATATATATATATATATATATATATATATATATATATATATATATATATATATATATATATATATATATATATATATATATAACCAATCTAATGCTAATTAATTTTAATTAAAATTTATTGTGTGGAAAATTACAAATGATTTGCAAAAAAATAAAATTTTATGGAAAAAAATAATTTTTGGGAAGTTTCCAGAATATTGTTGGATTACATTTTAAAAACTAATTTAAAGTTTAGATGTTTAAATGATTCCTGAATTTTAGGAACATGGCCTTACACAAACGAAATGTGAACAATATAATAATGGTTTCGATCAATCAGATCACAAGGTCACAACCACTTCCTGCTAAAAATGATACCGTATACTACCACTTCAACGGAGAAACATGGCCTACAACAACACCCCATATGTCAACCAGAACACAGGCAATTTACCGCCTCCAATACCAAATTATCCAAAACCGCCCGGACGCTTCCGTATTTGCGATTGGAGCTTTATTATCTCAAGGTGATATTGGGAAATGCCGGCCGATCATCTACATCTCCGCGGTAGAGCTGTACCAATAAATTTGCCAACACTCTGTCAGGAGTGTAACTTCAGGCTAATACTTTTTCTATGATTATATACCGACTTAATTCGTTATACTGTGATGCGCCCATCAATATTTTCAGGAACCAACTAATATTTTAGATAGGTTAAAACATCTATGTTCATGAAAAGCTCCATTCCTCCTATCACCGACACAAAAAGATTAGCAATACCGGCCGACAATTATGCATTAAAATTATCCCCATCTTTCACTGAAATCATGGAGCCATTATTAACCACTGCTACAATATAGGCTGTTGAATTTCGACTGTTACAATTTATATTTCAAAGAGAACCCGCCAATTCATGGGAGATTTATTTAAAAAATTTCACAAATTTCCAGCGCGAATACTATAGAGGGAGTATTAAACCTCTTAAGAGACTTAATTGCCCTACTAAAGAAAGAGAAGTTTAGATTACGAAAATTGTCAGGAAATCATCTATTAGTACAACGGTCTTAATCCCAGACCGTTGTACTAATTTACTAATCTATATTTAATAATGTCTGACTTAATTTTCAGCTTTTCCCTTCTCCGGATACATCCAAGAAACAAGCTAATACTTCCACCTTCTAAGAAAATGGTACGTTAATATCGGTTCCCAGAATAGCCAAGTAATCCCTTGTACTTTTCAATTTTCCAAAACCATATTGATATGTTCGGCCCGATTTTCTAATCGACAAAGAATCATTTTCTCTAAAACTTTTCTCTCACACTATAAAAGACTGATTGGCCGATATAGGCTGGATGGGTAAGTCGAAAAAATTTGCATCCTAGACCATGGCTACTAGTCTTAAAATCACGAACAAAGTATTGGATACTAGGTGTACATAACGTACTATTTACCGGAAATGTGTAACTTGCGTCCGTTATGCGAACCATGAAACAGTACAATTGACGGAGAGTTTACCAAGTAAGAGAGTAGTAGCATCTATAGTAGTAGGACATTTTTGAAACGAGGTGGAGGTGCGAAACTCGTGAAAGGGTATATAGTAATTTTGGTTGGCTTATGTCATTGAACAACTATATATAGAAATGACACCAAACGATTCTGGAAATTCTGTATGTAGGATAAGAATGGGATTTTAAAATGATTTTTTGGGTAAGAATATGGCCAATAAGGAAGGAACTCGGTGAGTTATTAACCGATTATGATGAAATTCGATATGTAGGATGGGAATGGGATTTGACATTTTTGTTTTGGGAAAGTTCTGGAATATGGCCAATAAGGAAGGAACTCGGCGAGTTATTAACCGATTATGATGAAAGTCCATATGGAATTTCATCATAATCTTTAGGATGAAAATGTTGATGAAAATTAATTAATTTTTCTCACATAGATTCTCTAAAGTGAAGAAAAGTTATATTATCTAGAAGAATAAAAAATAGATGAAGATAAATTTTACTGACAGTAAACTTGATCAAGTCAATGATTATTTTAATAAGATGAGAAAAGCAGCAATTAAAAAAAAAAACATTAAGTGAAGGAAAATTCTATTTCTCTCCTTAAAAATATTCACGTATGGAACCTTACTGGCCTTATTCCAGAACTTTCCCAAAAAATCATTTTAAGTTTAAATCACATGTCGAAATATCTTGTTTTGAAATATCCAGTCTTGTACCATTTCTCGTTTTGTACCTTATCTCGTTTTGTCAAATTCTATTTTGAAATATCCAGTTATAAAATGACCAGTTCTGAGCGGTTCCCGATATAAGTATATCGAATTTTCTTAATTTGTTTTGGAACTTTTTGCTTTAGAATTAATTTAATAGATTTTTGCACGTAAAAGGACTCCTAATGTATGCATAATTACATTTTTTTTATGTTCTTCAAAGCGACAAAACCTTGGGCCATATCCAAGAAAACAGCAGAACAATATTTTTTTTTCTTCAAAAATGAGTTTGACTGCATTGACAATGCTCTAAGTGTCAAACTTGCTCTAAGTGTCTTCTGGTGTAATATGCCGTTTTTCTAGTATTGGTTTCAGTTTCCTTAGTAACAATTTTTTAGAAAGCTTTGATACTGTGGAAACCATGTTTATTGGACAATATGACTAGAATCGTGTCTCATCTTTTCCAGGCTTATGTATCATTGTAATTTGCGATATCTTCCACTTTTGAGGAATGTGTCCAGTTCACATGTTTGCGTTGAGGATGTACGTTATTAGTTTAAGACATTTATTTGGTAGTCCTTTACTCATTTTACCGGTAATAAGATCATGACCTGGGGCTTTTTTCGGACTTATACCGTTTTTTATGGCACTCTTAACTTCCCTCCACTTAAACTTTATAGGCTTAAAATTCAAATCATTCACCATTTCGTTTGGTATAGCATGTAGTTGTTAGCTTGTTCATGTGGTGAGAATACGCTTTTTAGATGAACATCAAAAGCATGGGCTTTTTCTTCAGCACTTCCCGCCCAATTGCCACTTGGCAGTTTAATGGGCGAACATGAGTTTGCCGGCCTCTTAAAACTGTTAGTTGCTTTCCAAAAGGAGTAGTCTGTTCTCTCTGTTGCCCAGAGTTTGCTTAAATAGTTTTGAATACCTTCATTTTCTTCCTTCTTCAGAGCTATTTTCAGGCTTTTAATTGCTCGATTTGATTTCCATTTTAATATCGGCAATCTTTGTTGCTGCCACTGCCGTCAAATTTGTCAAGCTGAGCACGAGTAATCCAAATTCATCAAATCTTACGACAGACTAAATAATGCATTTCAAAAGTCAAAAAACAAAAGATAGCTACCCGAGTGCCGCATAAACACATTTTTTTGTTGCGATTACTTGCCTTTTACAGACAATTAAAGACAAAAATAAAATGCAATTGGAGGCGTACCCGAGTTTTATTACAGTAAGACATGTAAAAGTGGGCACATCTGTAAACAGATCACCTGCAAAAAGGGACCAATTCAAGTATGTCTTTATTCATTTATTCCCAATATAGCGACCACCTGTATGTTATTACTATTTTTCAATATTTTATAACCCTTTTCAAAAAATGGTCATATTTGTGATCATTCAATCGGCGATCGTATATTTCGAGTGGAAACCAAATATGTATCATGTACTAAATCTTTCGTGAAGACATTTCAGTTAGAATTAACGTGTGCGGGGAAAATAATTCTAGTGATAATGAACAGACAGAAGCGAATGACCGAAAAGGGAAGAATATATGGCAGCGAAACCGTATGTAAAAACAAACACTTCGCTCATATGTCGCTGCAAAGTTAAAGGTGTCTCCTTTTAATTATAGTTACTCAATGCTTATGTATAAAGGCGGTGCACACGTACCAAAATATGTACTCTCATTATGAAATTATGAAATACATAAATATTCTGAAAAGAGCTCGGCTTCGAACCACAAAAATCTGTAATCCTTTGAAGCTACTTACAATGACAGTGCTAAAAATCCGTAGCGTGATTGACCTTGGTTAATCATATTCCACTCCCGGAATCAAAGTGATCAACAATTTTGTCCTTTTAACCTGTATATTTAACGATTTTCTACTTAAGTATAATTAACCAAACAGATTAAAATGTATCAGACCAATAATTAAGTTATTTCACATCAGATACAATTTAATTAAACAATAATTAAGGAAAACGGAATAATTAATTTAATCACTCAACTCTTATTTGTAAACAGCACATAAATGTTTGTAGGACTTTGACACAATTACAAAAAAAATGTGTCTTTGATATATGGTATGAGGTGTAATGTGAAAATAATTATATCGATTGTGTAATTAGTGCAGCAATTATCGTAACAATATTTATTGCATTTAAAAAACAATTGACAAAGTTCAATGAAATCACCTTTTGATCAATTTCGGATGATCTTTCATGTATCACTGTTGACAACACTCTATATAATACACCTTTGTACTACAATCGCAATTTCGTATAAAAAGTTGGACTGGTCATACCATTTACAACTAAAGTATATACTTTGTAAAGTAATTACGTAAATCAATAAAATAAATATCTTTTTACCGACCACATAACACCATTGTATGTTTATAACTAAAGGTAAACATCTTTTTTTCCATTTTGTTTCGTCTACCTCGCCTCGTACTCACAACCTAAACCTTCCATGGCTACATTTTAATAATTTAACTCTATGAAGGACAAATCCACAGTTGAAAATATTTATTACTCGTGTATTGATGGTTAAATACATTAATGGAAAATTATTTGACAGGAGAATGAAATAATTTTCGTATTTCCTTGATCGATACATTGTCCTGGTGCCATCGGACTAGGAGCATTGTATATGTAAATACTTACGTTAGTAATGGTAAATTTTCCGTTTCAATACAAAAAAACTATGCATTTAGCGAATATTTAGCAGGTTACAGTATCAAAGTTTTAAAATTTAAGTGAATTTTGAGTTATTTCAGTTTTATCAAGCGTGAGTGAGATTTTTTTTGAAAATTCTAGATTTTTATTAAACGTTAAACTTGGCTAAATATAAATCATCGTACCAAATCATAAAACATACCCAAGAACATTTAGGAATGAAATTACAGCCATTTAGAGTCAGAAGAAAATAGAAAACTTCAACACAGATTTTCCAAAATAGCAGAGGCTGCGTTACTGACTTTTGACGGATGTTTTTTCTTCAACAACTTATTGTCGACTGACTTAATATATTTTCTAACAAAATAATAGAGAACAAAAAACAAAAGGTAAAATTACATAAAAAAATGAAAAGGAAAATAAAAAGAGTGAGAGAACGTGCAACATGACGTGGAATCCATAACATGCTCTCCCCAGTAATTTACTCTGGTTGATTCAATCACTCTCGTCGAACATGCAATTTAACCAATTTCGTCACTGGTCCCCTGAAGACATCTGTTTCAAACGTCTGTTGTCCCTAAAGCCTAAACGCTTCGTGTAACGGTGACTTCAAAGGGTCCAAAGTAATAAAACGCACATTTGATGAAGGGCCTGGCTGTTGGCTCCAATCGACATTCCGGCAGTTGTCCATTGACTGGGATCTCTGGCATTGCCTTTTTATTTTTGCAGCGTTGACATTCACAGGAGATTTTTTTTAGAGTGTTTCTCAATCGAGGAATCAAAAAACTTTCCCGAACATTACAGAAGATGGTGTCAATTCCCATATAATTATTCTTTGCATGGTGCCATTTGATAATTGATTTGGTAATGGGATGATTGCCGTCCAAGACAATAAAAGTTTTCTTGTCGTTTCTAAGGTTGGTATTGTCTAAGCGACCCTTTAGCCGAATAATCCCGTCCATGTCAACTACATACGGAAGACGTCCGAAACTGTTAATTTTCGGAATTGACTTACCGATTGATCAGAGTTGTAACTCGGAAGAATAGCTGTCGGCTTTTATTCGTCGAATTAATAATTTTTTGGCTTTAGCAATGTCGTTGGGTTTTAGAGCATACTTAACGCCATGTGCACTTTGCTTGGTTTTGCATTTGGCGATGAAAATTAGCATCCAGGCTGTTGATCGTACAGTTTTCCAATTACTCGGGTTTTACTTCTTCAATTTCCGAATTGATAATCGCTGGCCGAATTTTGTCTTGTTTTGGCTATGTCGTTGTGGGACCGTACAAAAATGGGGGCCCTAGAACTACATTAAATTGTTGTCGAATCCATCGTTACTTTTTTCATTTGTCGCATTATCTGCCACACATTATCAGCTGTCGGTACGTAATAACATTCGGATGCGTTCGTCAACTCCTGAATTTCGCCAACTCTCCGAGCGACGAAAACTTTGAATCGTTTAGCGTGTGACTCGATCCAATGAAGAGTTTTTTCTGAATCACTCCAAAGATATATTGTATCTATGTTGATGAGTCTGGGAATAGACATCGGCATCAGGTGCCACGCGGGACTTTGCGTTTACACATTGCACATCGTCTTCGTGTTTGAACCACAAAAATGCAACAGCAGCAAATGCATGTTGAGATGCGTCACAAAAAATATGAAGTTCTTTTTGACTATCGGTTATTGAGAACGACGTGTATCTTCGAGGAATCTGTAGTGTCCTCACCTTATATAGGTATAACGACGGTTGACGTCATTATTTTAATTATTCAGATGTAGATGTTGTGCGAAGCAAAGCTCAGTTTCGATCTGATGAGGAATTTAATTAAAAATTATTGTCATCTCATCAGGCCATGGCGACCGAGTGCTATGTGCAATAGCTACTTTACGCTCTATATATATTTATGTACAGTGTACATGTAGCGTTAGCGAATTATATGGAATTGCACGAAACATCTGAATAATTTTAATTGTGTGTGTAGCGATGGTCGCTACATAGGTTTGTAACTCAATTTTTCCACATGTCATACTGTCGTTTGGTGATTTCGTCATTCCAGTTGATAGCACTTTCCCATATTTTTTGAATGAGAATTTTTCCACCAGTTAGAATATTTCACAGGAGTCCCAAAGGATCGAACAACGACATAATTATTTTCAATACTTCTCGCTTTGTCGGTCGTCTCGACAAGCTGATGATGTCTGGTTGTGTTTTGGTGAAGTTTAGGGGGTACTCAAAATTATCAGTTTTGTAAGTTCACCACAGTCCTAAAATTCGCTCTATTTGTCGGTTGTCATCGAGATTTAGTTGAATCGTTGGATTTGGATGCAGCATCAAATACGATCCGCAGTTTGTTTGGCTTGTTTGGTTTTACCACTCCAAAGTGTGGTAAATACCATGATTTTCGATTTGCTCTGTCGATGTCATTTGTGGATATTTTCTTCAAATTCCCTTTGTCGATGAACTCTTTCATTTTCTGGGAATACAATGCTGCATAATTTGAATTTCTATCCATTTTTCTCTCTAGACAGTGTAAACGAGAAATGGCAGTGGTTTTACTCTCGGGCAGATTTGGGCAGTCGTCTTTCCATAAAAGTCCACATTCGAATATTCTACTATCTATACGTGGAATTGTGTGTTCAAAGATCTTGTTACATCGTTTGTCGTCTACAGATAATCCGAGTTCTGTCTCGGGGTTATTCCACATGATTCGAACTTCCACTGCTCTTTTATTAACTCTAGTAAAACGTTAATATTGACTCTTTCTGTTTGGAATTTGTTGGTTGGGAAAACGTAGTAGGTGTAATCCGAAATGTCATCGAGCTCGTCAATATTCCCATGGGCTACCCAACCCAGTAGGGTTTTGCTCATAGCAGGACCGTTCCAGGGACCATATAAAACTTCAGTATGTGTCCTGCTTAGACACGAAAAACAATGTGGATTTTTTGTGATAAAATCCCATTTTCGATTGACATCAGATTTTTGGAATTGGCCACAATCACTGAATTTATGAACAGTTGTTTTACAGAACTGACCTTGTTTTTGGGCGTTGTCGTTGACGATAGTAAATGTCACATCTTTTTTGAATGTACCTTTATTTTGGGTTTGTCGATTTCCACCTGTTTCTTTGCTGAAGGTGTCACCAGTCATCCATCTCATGAATCTTAAAATTTTAACCTTTGGCGGGATTTTGTCGTGATGGTCAAAATATTCGATGAATTGTACGGCTTGAGTGGTTGGGGTCTTTATTAAGATGTCACGGAAAAGAACTGGATTTCGTAGATGGTCATCCCCATTCAAAATTTTCAGCGTTGATACAAACTTGTCAAAAAATCATAGAAATAAACCAATGTTTCCGGTCTACATTCCTTAGCAATTGGAAGATCTGATAATCTATCCAGTAAGTGATTTACAAGAAAATCGGAACGTCCGAACCGATTTCGTAATATTTTTAATATCTCATTGACATTTCCTGGCAATATCATTAAATGATCGGCGATAAATTTGGCTTTGCCGCGAAGACACTTCCTTAGTCGATCTTGATTTCCTGAATTTGAAAACTGGCAGTCACGTGTTGAATTCTCGAATTCCGCAATAAAATGGGGCCATTTAATGGCTCTCTACTAAATATAGGCAAATCGTGGTTGCCTGCCTGTCGATCAATGAATTTTTCTATTAAATTTTCATGTTGCCTTGTTTCTTGTTCAAAATATCAAGGATTCACACCGTTGTCACGTGGACGTCGATAATTACTATTTTCATTATCGACCATTGGTTGTCGTCTTAAATTTGCTGCATTATCGACAACGGATTCGATCCATGGTTTGAGTTTTGGCTGTCGATTATATTTTTTATTATTTTTACTCCAGTTATCTACCTTTGTCGCATTACTTGTTACAACTGATGATAAATCGCTTGCTTTGCTACAGTTGTCGTTTATAATTTTTGTAATAGGAAGCTCTGTTGGCAGCTCGATTAAATTTTAGTTGATGGCTTCTTTTTGTTTCAGAACTGCTTTTTCTTTCTGTAGATTTTGCGATCGCTGGCAGTGGATCGCTTTGAACTTTTTGACTGTGTCCTGGACCGCGTTGTATGTCATTCGTCATGGTCATCGATTGGGCCCGTATTTGTCAACTTCTCAGATGTATCGATTTTGTCATGACCATTCACTATAGTACTACTCCAAAATTTGGCTTTGATGGACCATAAATGTTATTGACTTTTGTCGGATGTTTTTTTTTTCAACAACTTATTGTCGACTGACTTAATATTTGTTAACAAAATAATAGCGAACAAAAAACCAAAAGTAAAATTACATAAAAAAAATGAAAAGTTAAAAAATAAAAAGAGTGACAGAACGTGCAACATGACGTGGAATCCATAACAGAGGCTGTCTAAATTTGGATTTTTTTCTAGAAAATTCCAGATTTTTTCAACATTAACTCGGTGGTCTAGAGTCACCTAAATTATCTAATTATCTTATCATTACAGCCATTTCAGAAAAAATTCGAAAATTTTAACAAATATTTTACAAAATAGCAAAGGCGTTGGTAGTTTTGAGTGAAAATAAAATCATGCTAAACATTAATTCAAGTAAGGTTTGTTAGTGTAAGTATTGAGTGAAATTTTGAATCAATATAATAAATGTTCGAAGTAAGATAAAATCTTAGTTATCCGCCATCGTTTCACTAATATTCAGTTTGAGTGAAAACAAAAAGTTTGAGTTATTTCAGTTTTAGGAATTTATTAATTGGTATAATTTGTGTGAAACAAGCAATTTAATTTTAAATGATTCAAAATCAAACTTGAGTGAGACTACGACTTTTTTGAAATGTCATCACAAAAACGATCAGTGTTCAGATTTAACTATGAGTAATTTTAAAAATATGAACTTAAATCGTCGTCGTTTTATTATCACTGAGTATGAGTGAAAATAAGATCACTCATGATAGAATTTGCCAACCAAATATTATTTAAGATAAAAACCTTTTTATAATTTTAGTTGTACCAAATTTTCAATATTATATCATACTTGAGTGAAATTTACAGCCCCATTTTCAATGTTTATTAAAAACTGCATACAAGTTATTGATGAGGTTTTCACACTACATAACTCGAATGAAAATCGAAATTAGAAAACGAAACGATAAAATATTGTAACTTCTAGGTCGAATTTTTGGAAATAATCAAAATATTGTGTTATATTTACTATTAAAGTGAAAACAACTAAAAACTTAAATATTTGAGTTTGAGTGAAACCTGTTATTTAATTAAAATTGATTTAAATTAAATGATGTGACTTTGAGTTATTTTTGAATACTATAGTTTTTGTGAATTTTGAATTTTATCCATTAGTTTTTTGACCATTGATGGGATGGTACCAGTGGTGGGCAAACATGTGGTGTCATATTATTTCAAATGGAATTTCCCAGATCTAATGCTGTCATAGTACGCAAGAACGGAGATGGCAAATGATGTCATTTATGTAAATTATGTAAATAATATTTAAAATATTTTCACCAGATTCAATCTACTCTTCGTGATAATAACTTTACTCAAGGTTAGAGTGGCTTATGTTCCCATCGATCAACGTTAATGTTGATTCATAATAGTTCTTTCACCACTTTCTCATTTTCTCATCATAACAAAGATTGCAGTTACATAGTATTATATTTAGTCATGAGACCTTGACACAAAAATACTGTTTGTATCTACATATACATTAATAGCCATTGTATAACGACTAAAACACTATTACAGACCACACAATCGATTATAAAATACATAACCATATTCCATAAATTACCAATTAAAAAAAAAAATTATTTTTGGAAACCACTCATGTTTGCAGTATAGAAGTTATGAAATAAAACATTTAGTAGTGTTCGTAATTATATGAAAAACGAAATCGGAATTTGGTGAGATTATCACCGTCTTATTAAGTTATGTAGATTAATTTATTCTAAACGTGTCTTTCGGTTATACCTTTAACGAAATTAAAAGTTTTGTACTGTAAATCTTGTATATTAACCTTGACGATGAATTAAAAATTACATGAAGCGATACTTAAATTGGTTGGAGATTAAAAAAAAAAAATATGAAAACCTCCAACATTTGTATACCAATATCTGCACTATTTAATTATGATAGTTAATGATTGTTAACATGGCTAACAACGGAAAAAAAAATTAAAATTTTTCAGGCAAGTAATTTACGTGACCATCATTGCACTTGTCATGACTACTTTGTTTTTGGAAATTTATTTTAATTATTTTTTTTTTATTATTAACGATTTCCTGGTTCATTTTGTAAAGATCTAGTAAATTTTTTTTTCAAGTTTTTTGAGATGTGTACATAACCAAATAAAGTGAAAATAATGATGGAAGAACGTGATTGAAATTTAATTATGTTAGACGATGTATGCATAAAATGCATTCATGCTATAATATGTCGAGAGCCACCAGAAGGACCACCATAAGTTTGTTGGCAGACAATCAAAATGTAGAAATAATATGGTTTAGGTCACATGTATTACAGTTATACTCGTATGTATATAGTGACATAAATTCATTTTGGAACCATGCCAATTTGTAATTTGATACTTCTGGTATATAAAGCTTGAAATTTAATGAAGGATAATTTTATATGCGAGGATATGTTCAGTTTGTATATGAAAATTATTTTATTTGTACCGAATTTATGGGTCCTGTTTGTTTTGGATTCGGTAGGAAATGATAATTTGTTGTTGGCCTTTATACCTTTGCAGTAGTTTTTTGTTTGGTCACATGCGGTATACCAATCAATTTGAGCTTACATATGAAGTGAAAATATGTGGGGACTTAACATTTAACAGAAACCAATGAGTATTGAAGATCTTGAGGCAAAAAGTTGTTCTAAAAGTTCACTTTTGGAAAATGCAATTATTCAAATAACATCAATTTCGAACCAAATATTCTCGCAGTGATCATGGCAAAAAAGCATCACCAAATTAGTGTTTATACTCGTGAACAAAATAATTCGTGTGGAAAGCTCTCACTAATTATTGAGTAGCTAACTCACTAATTTGTGTTATTATAGAACTAAAGGATTCCTGCAACGAGCTCCTCAGAATAATTTAACTTGCAGAGTCCCAAAATGAAATCATGCTGATCAGCAAAGATGACTCAGTAATTCCAACAAGTACCATACGCTTAAATATAGCAAAATGCATCACGTCTAATCGATTCAATGCTTCAACAAATTCCAACAAATAGAGGTTGTCAGCTGAATAAGGAAAACACTAGCATGCATCAAGTGGAAAGCAGCCAACAAATTATTAAAATATCACCTTCAAAGGGTTATTGGAAACACATTTCTTACTTTTTAATTCGTGAATCGGTAATTACAACTCCAGAGTTAAATATGCTAAACGAAAACATGTCAACCATCGGTGGAAGCTACTCCAAAAAATGGTTTAAGATTTCTGGAAGTACTGGTCAAATGACAGAACAGGTAGGTGACATCGTTTTAATAAAGGACAATAATCTACCGCCCACTAATTGGCCTTTAGGAAGAATTTTAAAACTGCATCCTGGTAAAGGGGACTAACAATTAAAACGACAAAACGGTGTCAAATCTGGAAGTGATAAACGTTGTTATAATGGCTTCGAAGGGCCAATGTTAATATGTCAAAAATGCAATAAAAGGCATAATACATTGTTGCATCTGTCACACAGCTTTAAATATTACATTTCTGATAAGGCTATAAAACTCCTTCCTGCCTCGAGTTCCTTATTACTGATTCATCAGTCTAATGAGCCGATCAATTCCCACCTATGACCGTCAATTATCTCAAACTATAGAAATGGCTGTAATACAAATTGAAAGTAACTTTGGAAATTGGACAAATTTCAAGCGCTTAACATAATTTTGTTTAACTATCTAGGAATTGCGAGATCAAAGATCGGTAAATACATTTAATGCCTTTCAGGCTGGGTTGTCTAAATGACTCTTTAACTTAACGGTCATATTTTTAGTAAACCATTATTATATTATTGTAGCGCACGAGCGTATATTGTATCGACTATTTGCTCCAATGATAAATTCTATTTTAAATCTCCTAAGTCGCTAGCGGATCCGAAATTAATCAACCATGACATATCGATTTGTCGAATTTCACAAAACCACGAGATCAGGGATTTATTGAAAATTCCCGATCTCGTTCATGTAATAAAACGATAGCGGAATTGATTTGTTTCGGTACGGACTAGCAATGGCCTGTCAAAACCGTTTATTATTATCAATTAAATGATTGATGAATCAAATGATTTGTAATGTCATTTTTTTAAAATCAAATTTGTATTAATTTTAAAGTTTTGTGTAAAATAAAGTGTATATAAATTAGATTTTAGGCGATTATGTGACGCATTTGTTATAAAACGATTAATTTAATTAATTTGTAATGTTTAATCAATTATTTTAAAATCTAATTTATATTTTAATTTTTATAATTTTGTATTTTTAATGATGTAATAAATTAATTAATTGTAAATTTCAGACAAAAATTAACCGTTTGTAAAATGTAAAAATGCTGTGAGAATAGGACCGGCGTTATTCGAAACACTTGACAAGCGCTTCATGTCACAGTTTCACCAATCAATCAATCAGTAGGTAGAAGGGTACAACAACAACAACAACGTGCTGTTGTTACAACAGCAACAATATGGTGTTACAACAGTACCTTCCTAATTAGTAGTGTTCCACTGGATACCTTTATCTGGGTTTCACAATAAATTTATAAAGTCACAATTTCATGTCTAAAAACAGCATCTCTACTTCAACAAATTCTCACGTTGGACTCGGATTTTTAATCAAAATTCCAAAGATGATCATATTAGCTATGTTCATCCCACAATTAGTTGAGAACTAATAACCTAGTTAGAGCTCATCCAGTGGGACACTACACCTTTGGATGTTGCTTTAGTTCCCATAGTAAACATCACCGTGACCTAACTTTGGACTCAGAGCCTCAATCGGGTTGAAACTTGGTACAAGTATTTATGATACCCATAGACTGGATTTTAAGTCACAAGATCATTTCGTTCCTTAGATAACACTCTTTTCTTGGGCTCGGCAGTATATCTCAAATCGCTCGTTAGTTCAGTGAAAACCTGAAAACTTGTCAAATCGTCTTGGTCGTGCGAAAATTGACAGGCCTGTTGTTTTGATATCATGGCACACTTCTGAATTAATAACTTTTGCTCTCGTGTGGTGCGTCAAATTGCGGAATTCACGAAATAGTTCAGCAAATCTCCCAGTTCAATGAGAAACGATTTTGCAGATTTTCAGTCAAACGTATAGAAAGTTTTCTAATGCCTGCTTGTTGATGATCCGCTGAATTGATGGGGAACCGCTCAGAACTGGACATTTTAAAACTGAATATTTCAAAAAAGAATTTAAAAAAACGAGATAAAATGCAAAACTGGATATTTCAAAATTGGATATTTCAATACGACATAAGGTACAAAACGAGATATGGTACAAAACTGGATATTTCAAAACAGGATATTTCGACATGTGATTTAAACTTAAAATGTTTTTTTAGGAAAGTTCTGGAATATGGCCAATTAGGAAGGAACTCGGCGAGTTCTTAACCGATTATGATGAAATTCTATATGTAGGATGGGAATGTGATTTTAAAATGATTTTTGGGAAAGTTCTGGAATATGGCCAATTAGAAAGGAACTCGGCGAGTTCTTAACCGTTTATTATGAAATTCGATATGCAGGATGAAAATCTGATTTTAAAATGATTTTGTTGGTAAGTTCTGGAATATGGCCCATTAGGGAGGCCAATTAAGTTTAAATCACATTTCGAAATATCCTGTTTTGAAATATTCAGTTTTGTACCATATCTCGTTTTGTACCTTATCTCGTTTTATAATATACACTTTTGAATTATCCTGTTTCTTCAAATCCAGTTGTAAAATATCCAGTTTCGACCGGTACCCGAATTGATGATGTGGGTGTTGGTCTAATACTGAACGTGAATTGATTTCGTTAATAATGCCTACTTGTGCATTTATGATGGCACCGGTAATTCTCTTTATCTGTTCGAAAGGACCACTTGATGCAATAACTGCAGCATGTGCATGTTCTGGAAAGTGTTAAGTCCATAAGCTTTTTTTGACTTTTTTATCTGTACTCTGACCCTATACTCTTGGGTTCCTTGTCACTCATGATAATTGTGTAAAAGGGTCCACTGCTAAAGTCTAAACAACGAATCATCCTTGATTCCAATCATTTCGGTATGAAGGATTGCAATCTAATCTACGCTGTTGGATTTAAATGAGAAAATTGTCTCTAGCATGAGTCCGAAGTCGAATGATGAACAACAAGAGACGTCCAACGAGCTGTATATGTGATCGGATATTTGCTATGCAGTTAATTTGTTGAGTCGATATATAAAAAAGTTGGTCTATGACAAGCGTTCGAATGAAATCAGACGCTATTGTGATGCAAATTGGGTAAGGTGCAGCTGGGGATCGAATTCATGTAAAAAGGATTTAACATGTAAAAATTACTCGATATTACAATAAAAACGAAACTTTTACTCCACTCTGAATTTAATTATGAAACGAGGTGGTTTTGACAATCAGACTATTCAAATTTACATAAACCTGTTGGTCTCATGTATAGCCATATCGACCGATTCAATATTTATATCGATCGCGATTTTTATCGCCGCACCTAAATAATGTTAAAATATATAATTGTAAATAAAAAAAAAAAAAAATCATTACCTTGCTTTAACGATTTTTGATTGGTTAAATTATTAATCCACCATATAATCTATTGCGATGAGTATCGTTCGACAATTTTTTTCTAATGTGTATCCACCAAAATGACCACCTTCATATGCACACACCAAAATTAAATTTAGAAAATATCACTTTCACTATTCATCAATTTGGTTATTTACTATTCGTGTGTATGTGTATGTGTGCAACTTAACATATACTATGATCTAATCCGTATAATTCTTTCTTATGTAAATTTTTTATATTGTTGTCACACGATATTGGTATTTCTTGGATACAAGACACTTGATTAACACTTTAAATTTTTTTTATAGTATTTAGTTTTGATTACTACCGAAACACTGTGTAGAAAAAGAGAAATTTTTAAATAAAGTTAAGTTAAACATAAAATAAAAGCTTTGTTTGTCTCAAAGCTTTTTCTGCCGAATATAAAATTTAAGTGATATATTGCGCTGTAACGCATATTTACGGCGATCTTGATTTAAACCAATGGACATAATATATATGGCGTTTTATGTTAGATGTTGAATATTGGACTATAGAAAGGCACCCGCGGACCATTTATATGGTTTAGTGATTTTTATAAAATTCCAATCAAATTATGAAAATTTCACAAAAAAAATTATCGCTTTACGCGCGTATAGTGTAACAATATAGAAAGCCGTGTGTTTTTACACGATAATTTTTAAACAATGCAATAATTACACGAGTCTGAAATTAACTAATGAATGATTGAGATAATAATATAGGTTGGGAGGGAGCCGCGCCTGGTAAATATTTTTTTAGTATCACTATCGATCATATCCGGGTTACACGTGTGTAAAGCAAACGAACGCCCGTCTCAATCTCATCTCCAACATTTCGTCGTTTTGCACACAACAAACACTTTCATATAACTGAAATGTACATATTATAGTTTGTAATTAGCGCGTAGTTCTTATTCAGATTTTTTTTTACATAACCTTCAATATTCTCTCTGTATATAGAGATGTACAATTATCGAATAGTTAATTTAACTAAAGTCTAGATAAAAATAAATTGACTTCGTCATGCTGGCGTATTACCAAATTATTTAAAAGATTTTGTTCAAACTTTACATGTCATCGATTTGATTACATAAAATGCTTTTCAAACTATAAAATCAATCTAATTAAAGATTTTAGGAATATTAAAGGTTGCTACATCAACGTTATGCACTAGGTAATTTTATAAGTTTAAGTTACAAACAAAGGAATGTGTAAAATATGATTGTTAAAATAATATTTATACTTCGTGCATGTAATATTTGTTTTGGGTTGTTTGATTTGAAATTGAATATTAATAATCGGTTTTTTAAGGTCATTGATGGCCCCTATCAACAATCAGATTCAAACATCGCTGTAACAAAGGTGTACTTTATCAGTTGTGGATACAGAAATGCACCTTGTTTTAAGATATTTCCAGTGAGAAGAACATATCTTTGCTGTACACCATAGGTGACTGTGACATAGAGCGTTACCATCATGAACGCATATATTTTTTAGATTTTCCCGGAAATCGCAAAGCAAACCATTAAGCTATCACGATGGATTAAGCTATAGGCTTGCTGGAAATTCAAGAACACCTCCTTGTAGTCACCTACAATTTCCTTTGAAAGAAGAGTGACACTCAATAATAAGCAAGAAAGTAATTTGTATGCTATGCAAAGGAAAGCTTTGCGCGGTATAGTGTTCGCTTTTTAATGCGGTTACATTTCATTCATCAAGCGTAATATCGCTTTGCCATACTAATCAAATAAGGTTGAAAAGAAAGTTCCACAAAGTCTCACTTTCGTCTCTCAAGAGCTCGGAGTTAATGGATTAAACTCAGAGGATGGTTATTTTTAGTCACTGCACTGCCAGTGTGAATTTGAGTTGGTTTTCTATTTACATCTCCACACTTTATGTTTGACAATTTTCCAATACAGCATTTAAAACTTGTTGAAAATTAAGTAAATCAGAGAAATGTTGCTTCTAAGTGTGAAGTACTTCATCGATGCTAACACAGAGGTTTCCATCCCCGTCTCGAATAGCAATTTACCTAGGTCTGAAGATATGGTGTAATCAAGTGACTCCTATAAAGAAGTTGCGTGAACTGATATTGAAGTTTTCAATATGTCCCATAGAGCGTTTCCATGATGCTACGTCTAACAAGATTCTGATATTTTGCGTTCTCATCTTCGTTTATCTGACCTTCACAGTTAAAACGTAAGTTACATTTTCCTGTGATCCCTGAGTCAGAAATTAAAAGGATCTGATTAAATTTTGGCGGTATTCTGTTGTAGATTTTTGTAATAGTTTAGTTTTTTAAAGAGTAATCAGCCTAGCAATACTACCTAGTCGCCTCCTACGACTAGCCAAGAAGATTGTCGTAGAATTACATGAAGTCTTTTACGAAGTCTTACTTTCATACTAAACGCACGAAATGTAAAGTAGCATTATTGCTTTCTAGGGTCCTAGCTGATATCCAACACCTGTACTGCCAAAAACATTAACATAATAACTGGACTGGTAAACGAATCCAGTCAAAAGTTACATAAATTAGTAAAATTTTTAAACTGTTTATGGCAAAAATTACTACTATATATATCGTTGAACAGATAAATCCAACATGAGGTTTACTTCGTGCATGTAAATGATTAATACAAAGAAAATTTAGTAATTTACTTTCGCACAATGTTCCTAAACAATGACCACGTGATTAAATCAATTATAACATTTAAAAGTTTTCGTTTTGTTCACTTCGTGCATGTAATATATACAAAGTAATATATAATTTTTTTTCCATTTTATGGACCAATCAGCGAAGCCCAATTCGCATGTTTAGCGGTACATATTTAACCGAAACATGAAAAAAAACGCGGCAATTTTTGTATAATTTATTTTGCTGCTGATTCGAACTTTGTTAGCAAATCCTCAGTCTTTAAAACAAGTGTCCAGAAATTATGGTTGAGAAAATTATACTGGGACGGTCTACTTCTTGAAGACATATAGCAGCCATGGACGGCCAATCGATCATCGTTTCTGGAATAAAAATTGAGGTCCCTTGAAAGTTGAAAGTTGAGGTCATTCCAAGGAACAATCGTCACCGACAGGGACCTCTCCAAATGACGGCTTTCTTTTCATAGATCGCTGCTGCATCAACCGCGTGACCGATCCAGTGTACTCGCTGTCTTTTTATTTCATCAACGAGATCATGAATTTTCATTAAATTTCTGATCTCGTCGTTGAATAAAACTCGGTAAGTGTCGTCACCTTCGCGTTGGGGCCATATATCATGTGCATGATTCTTCTCTCGAATATCATTATCTTTTTTGCTCATCCGTCAGGGTTCAACTGTAACAACTTGTCGGTATTTGCATGGTATTTTGACTTTAGCAGCAGGCGTAAGGCATTCAAAGCACAATGTTCAGCAATAAAACGCGCTTTAATATCCCCTCCCACACAATTGTAGACTTAAATCCATTGCGTCTTGGTTTCTAAGACCAGTGATCATATAGTTTGTTTTGAACTGATTGATTTAGAGGCCAACGGAAGCTGATAATTGTACAAATGGATCCAGTTGTTTTCTGACACCAATGCCATTCAGTCGAAATACTCATATATTATCCGCAAATACCAGAACCTAGTTGGACTGCCTATGTTTCTCTTTTGAGAGAGATACATTCTAACATAAGGTTAAAGAGTATCGAGAACAGAGCCTTTCCTCCCGTACACCAGAGCTAATTGCTAAAATTCATCTGAAGTTAACAAGATTTTTCATTATATTTTGAAATAATCATCCTCAGCGACAAAACTTGAACAGTGGCTGACCAATTCGGACGAAATTTTCTTTGGTAGTCATCTAACATTTCCTCCGCTATTAATAGGGGAGTAATTCTCTCCAGTATTATGTAACACTGTAATTTGAATGCTATGGAAAGTATTAAGTGGAATTAATACAATCAGCCCTAGAGAAACGTTTTCGTTTTAGTCTCTACATGGCCAGTATAGGATGGGTTCTCTATGATGGGTTCTCTATGCACATGTCAGCAGTTTGTATTTGACAACTTTAAAATGCAACATTTAATACTTGCTGAACATTAAGTAAATCAGAGAATACTCCTTCCATGTGTCGAGCACTGCAACGATGTTAACACGCAGGTTTCCATTCTGAGCCCGAATGGCGAAAGACATAGGTCTGAAGGTATGATACAGTCCGGTGACTCTTTCAAAGGAGTTACGTGAGCTGTGCTCATTGCTGAGTTGTTGTACTCTTAAGAATTTAGCCTTCCACTATTCATACTTTTTCTGTACTCAAATTCGGCTAGCAGTTCTCCTAGCAAGGATCGCTTTGTTCTTCCGTATCATTGTAAAACGTACTCGTGTTTATTTATAGGCTATATTCTGTTGTTTAACAGCAAGACGACACTCCTCAACGAACCAATCATTTTTGGGTTTAATTTTTAACTGACAACCGAAGTTGTCAATACTTCTCATAGAGCCGTCACATCATCAGAACGGTTTCTGATATTGTACATTCGCATCTTCGCTTATCAGACCTTCGCAGTTGAAACGTAAGTTTCGTTTTTCTGTGCTCCCTGACTTGTACGAAAACAGCCATCTAAGTTTAGACCAACGGATGATCACTACATACAAATTTGACAGCAAACCGATAAGATTTCACATCTTGGATGATCCGAGACCTTCCCTTAGAAATTAACACTAGGACTTCTTTCGAGAGTTATCCATGTTTTCAAGTGGATACTTTTATAAGGAAAGAATGTGCTAAGACATGAGGATACGTGCGACCGCAAAGTAAATCATTATTCCTCCATTATCAGTCGCTACTTCGTGTTGGGAGTACGGACCTATGCTTTCAGATAATTTTGTTTTTTTCAGTTACAGCATTAAAGTCACAAATCGCTATTCTAATCTTTCAAGCGATACTCTTTCATGGCTGATAAAATTATTTGGCTGAGCCTGTGTAAAACTTTCATTTACTTTGTTAATGTAAAAAGGGAGTTAGTTCACAGAACCTCAACATTGCTTAGCAAAACTGGCGGCGGTCTCAGTTCCTTCAGAGATGTTGGACTTGCAATGAGCCTGGAAGTTGTTGGTCTAAAAGGTCTACTACAGGAACGGGTGGAAATAATGAAAAAAAAAAAAATGTTCGGGCACTAAAATTACTTCAGTAATTCGCCGTATTACTTGAGTAAAGTGTTCCCAAAAAAGCAAGAAGAAAACTATATGGAAACTAACTAAGGTTGTCAGAGTACAACCCATTGTTGGCAAAGAAGCTTCCTTCGCTAATAGCAATGAAGTAAACATAAAATGTAGGGCTTTAATAAATCGTGCGGCATGGATTAGTCATTAAAACATAAGCCGAAAACATTGAGTTTTTTTTTGACTAACAAAGACTTGGAAGCGGCTCGGTTTGTAGCTATGCTACTAACAAAATTTTAAAGGATATCAAAGCAGCGATTGTAAGCCAAAATAACGGTGAAATCATAGAAGAAAACCTTAAGCTTGGTTTTAAAACTATGAACCAAGACACAGGAAGGTCGTCCGGAAGGTACATTTTTATTAAGAGTAGAGACTCAAAGTAACTTAAGTGCAATGGATTCGAGCATATTGCAAAGTCGTGCAGAGTCAAAGATTCAATTTGCGGACACTGCGCTGAGGTTGGACATGACAAAAAATGTCCAGATGCTGTTAAAAAATTAACACCCTTTAACCATTCCTCAAAGAGCAGAATATGCAACAATCGTAGGACATGCAATACGACAATGCGCACAAGATAGGAATATTGATATAGTCTGTATGCAGGAACTCTATTTGGAGAAAAAAAAGTAGGCGGCGTATCACGCCACATAGTCAAACAGTCAGAACAAAAATATGTTCTTGGAACATTCTTTGATAGCTATAAGATGAAGTTTTCATCTGCCAAAACAGTAATGACCCAACTTAACAATCATTATCGGAGTGGCCAGCGATTAACTTTAATAATGCCCAGAAACTCAAAAGATAGTGTCTAGTTCTCAAGTAGGCTGTTTATTGAACATGCTTATATCTACGGATTAGAATATAGACAAATGGGGTAGATAGTAGAATGTATGCGCCTCCAAGTGACAAAACCATCAAATGATAACAGCAGCAGAAGAAGGTTAAAAAGGTTCTTCTTATGAAAAACAAATGGTACTGTGCTGTATTTGTGAAGGATGTCATGCTCATGCAAAAATTCTTTATGAGACTTGCAAAGCACCACTGGGACGGAGGAATGTAGGAGGAAGGAAATTTTTTACTTTACCTAAATGACCTGATAGAGTCATATATGAGGCTCATTGTAACTTACGCTATCCCTGGATCGATGAAAGTATTGATTTAAATTACTTAAGGTTATTGTAATTAGTCAACTTGTCACCTACACGCAAGATAATTTTTAAACCGCAAAAATCATTGTGATTTTTCTATAAGAACGCGCTCATATAATATTCTAACCTAGGAAATATTGTGTATGCGCATAACAAATATGCAAACAATGCCAAATGCAAATACTGAAAAAATTCCATGATCACAATTCTTCGAAGAATACTTATTGTTTGTATGGAAATTTTAAGCGGATTGGCTATAGTGCCTGCCTCACTTAACATACATATATGCATATATAGTTAAATGGGTAAGATAATTTTAATTGTTCAAATAACCAAAATCTCGCCATTCAACTGTATACTCGATTATGGTAATTTTCTAATAAACGTTAACTGACGAATAAAAAAATTTCTATTCATATAGTTGCGCAAGATTTGTATTAATGAACAAAAAAATTTTATTTTATTTTATTTTTTTTTTTTGGAAACGCTTAAGTCGGTTTCAAACTAACATTACAAAACACAAAAAAAAAAAAAAAAAAATTTCTTCTGTAAGCATGAAGTGAAATTTTTTTTATGCTGAATTCATAAATTAATTAGTAAGTCGAAAAAAAAAATAAAAAAAAATTAATACGACAACATATCGTGTTTTGTGCATAAAATGTCAAATGCACATAATCAGCATATTTTGTGTACACACATAATAACGAGCGCATGACATATAATCATATAATTTATATAAAGGGCACCGATTTAAAAAAAAATGTACAGAATTAGCGAATTCAAGGAGAACGCGCGCGTCCAAGGTTTTTTTTATTTTTTCAAATTTTATCATCGTCTGTTAACATTTTAACATTTTATTTTGTGTTCATATTCATCTCGAACAAAGGTTGCGACGAGTTAATCCAACGCAATTCCATATATCGCTATATATTATGCAAATCACTCAAAATCACTCAAAATTTCACTCAACACAATCTATATTTTGATATTTATATTGATTCAACATTTTAAAATTGCTCGAAAATTATCGAACGTTTTTTTTTTTTTTTATTTTTTTTTGGCCACTCACTTTTATTTTATTACCGCACTCATGAATTCGTTAAACGATTTTTAGACAAAATACACTTTGAAAATTTAATTTTATAAATTCGATCTTGTGTCGATCGTTAATACGCGATCACTAAAAATGTTTACAGAAATTTGTTAATTTTTTTTTTTTTTGGTTTAAAATATTGCTAATTTTTTGTTGTACATATTTCCAATAAACTAGTTGAGTATCATAAATAAGTAAATAACGATATAGTGTGAGCGAGAAGGTTATAGTTAAGTAGATAAATTTAATTAAGAGGGGGAACTCGTGCGATCGTAAATACAACATTTAAACGAAATAAGGGGAAATCATGATGATCTTTGGTTTCTGGTCCAAAAAGCGAAATTGAAATTATATGTAATGACGTCATAGAACCACAATGAATAATTTAATGGTTAAAGATGTAAAAAAAAAATGAGAGATCGTAATGTGTTAGCGAAAACATGGTGGCATGAGCTTGTATAACATTAAATTTATTTTCTAGTTCGAAGGTTTATCTGATATATTCATTCGTTAATTCGTAATTATGTGTTTATATAAGTATGTATGGGTTATAAATAGTTTCGATTGTGTATGTGTTGAGTCATGATGATGTTATAATGATTGTGCAGATTTTAAAGACTATCAACTTTACTATTTCAACTTTATTTTGGATGAGTATTCCGATTGAATGTGCAAATATATATATTTTTAAAGAGTTTTGTATTTAAGTACAATAAAAATTTACATTTGAGGAACCCAACGGTTTGATTGAATTTTCATAGTACCACAGTGTGTTAAAAATTCTACACATGTAGCTTTGTCTTCTTGGTACAACGTCAAATTCGTTATACAACATTTTTTGACAACGTGTGGTTTGAGGGCCTAACATACAAAATAAAAACTCTGTTTCCAAACAATTTTATGGTAGATGATAGATGTTGCCATTAAAACACGTAATAGTGGTCCGAATTTAATGAGTGATACTTTAATCGAAATCTCTAAATATAAGAATTAATATTGCTGCAAAGTATTCGTTAATTTCCATAAATAAATTTTGCCGTCCATCTAACGAAATCGTAGTGGTATTGTCCATTTCTTCATCGGTAGTTCGACGTCGCAACTGATCAACTTGACGTTTCATTGATTGGCCATGTTCAGTCTCGATAGTGTTTAAAACAAGGCATGTTATTCTAATAATAGAAGCCGGTATCCATTTTGGACCAGACAAGAAGTTTCGTGCCCAAACTTTTGAGTTTGGTCTTATGAACGCGACTGTTTTCCGGGTGATGATAGTCGATGAAAGTTTGAATTCATCGCCTAAATAGGAGTTCCGCAGATGTTATGCTGGTCAAATATGCCGATATGGATTTCCGACCATCGTTTTGTCGTCTACGTCCTTGGATCACGCGAGCCATTTTTGGACGGCTCAATTGAAACTTTTTACAAAGACGCACAACTTTTTTGATGTATGCGTCTAGTTTGGGTAACCAAACGTAACCCCTCGTTAACACCTTCATTCTCACAATAACTGGATGAGTAGATTTAATGGACAAAATCTGTGCACGGTTACATGAAAATAACCAGAATTTTTCATTAGGCTTACTATCTGGCCAACCTCGCAGTGTTCACTGCATTCTCATCGGAATCGATTCTATACACGAGAAAATCGGTAGATAAACAACAAATCTGATATTTTTCTTGTGTTAGAAGGATACCAGCATGATCAAACCATTGGAAGATCTCGATCAACTTCTGACGTAAATCGGTGTCATATGATGCGATGACGATGGTATCGTCGAAATATGCGGTATGATTCCTGGAATCGCTGTTCTCCATGGTACTAATATCGAATTGTTGTAATTGTTTGTACCAGTGGTGATGCATCATATATGATAGGCTGTTGTTATGCCTGAACAAGGTCGAATTTTTTAAACATTATTCTGCTTCTCGCATGGTAATTTCCGTGCTGGCAAATGGATAGGAACAATTTTCGGATCCACTTGAAGAATAACAGGAGGTTCATTGTACAACCAAGATTGGTAGAAAAAGGTAAAAAAGTCTACCAGCTTAAGATTTGCTTCACGAAATGGTGGCGATTTACGAAAAATTCTTTAGAAAGCTGTCTCGGAAATAATAGTGTTCCCAATTCATGATTGGAAACAATTTTCACTTTTCTGTAATTACGATTTAAACGCCTTTCATTGTGACACAGTTTTTTGTTGCAGCTGCTGGCTTTTGCACGATCGTTTTTCATTCCCGTTGAAACTGTCACATCTATACGTTACAACTCAGAAGGAGTATGTGGTAGTTTGGTGGCTTTGCACTCGGCAGCTGCTGCGGCAACACTGCGATCGATAGCGGTGTCTAACTGTAAATCCTTTTCATTCGTATAAACTGGGTTACGTAGTAAGCGAAGAATTCTTCCGTACAATCGTGTTATCAAGTTTCCAGAACAAAACAAACGATTAGTATACTCTTGTTGGGCACGCAGTCTGTAATGCTCTGTAGATGCAAAATTTGGGCTGATGAAATGCGCGTAAAAATTTATAGAAAGCGGTGGAAATAGAAGGAAGGTTCAGTAAGTAACCTCGAAGTAAGTAAGTGGTCGGTGGTTAACGTATAATTTCAAAATTTGTGCTACTACCCGGAAACTCTTCAGGAACTCTAGAGGAACAAACTGAAGCAAATTAAAGGAAATGTTAGAGGTGCTTTAGCCATTGGATGCTTAAGAACCCTCAATGATAGTTAAAGTTTTGGACTCCATGGTGAATATTATCACAATCAATCTTTTTTCTTTTTTCAAAATCGAGGGTAATATTAAAACAGATGTAATCATAGAAGGATTGTCCGTCATGAAAGTGGAGTACCACATAATCAAGTTTATTAGTCATATTCTGGTGACTCACAGTAAGACGGCAGGTATTTAGGGGACCCCGCAAGGTGGCATTCTATTCCCCTTCTGTGGAAAATGATGATTAATATATGAATTACTTCTAGAACGGGAGGGTTAGGTGAAGGAGTAATCGGCTACAATGATGAGTGGCAATTACAAACTCCGGTAAATATCTATTTACAGTTACTGGTAATGTAGAATGCATTCGTAATCAATAAAAAGTGGACCGGAAAGTGTTGAATAGGAATCAACCTCTCTAAGACAGAGCTGGTTCTCTTCACTAAATTATACAAAATCTCGATAGTGACCTTACCTACTATAAATGGCATTGAATTGGGCGTTACTAACAGAAAAAGAGAAACACATCAAAAAAGATTTTTAATCTTTATTCCCTTAAAGAGAGTCTTTAAATAGTGGGTCGCTATTGAAAAGCACAGCTATGCAGTTCCACACGAATAGCTCTTAGCTGGAGCTGGATTTTTCTGTGATACATTGAATAAGGTTTTTCTGTTCATCTACTTGAGTTCTGCAGCCAAGTATACCAAACTAAAGTGATAGCAATTACAGAAGTCTTCATTTAGTTGAGGCAAAATGTGATATCTATGAATGATATTGCAACATATGTAGACTTTCAAGCGATAGTTAGGTCACTGGAAGCATATTCTTCAGCGTCAAAGAGAGCGTTGCCATCAAGACATCAAAGGGTACTGCAGAGCAGACCAACTTGCTGGCACCGTACGATTTTCTAACTGAAACCAGATAGAGCAATTTTCAAGAAAAAATCTTTTGAGTGAAATTGGGTCTTAGAGTGGTAATATTTAGAAGTTTTATTTCCACTCAAAAATGAAATGTAATAAAAAAAGTTATGTTGGTATTCAAATTATGACTGCCAGATCGAGCCCTATGAGTTGAGTGCAGTTTAAATTTTTTTGAGTGGCTTTAAAGAAACCTAGGAGTAAAATAGGTACAACCAGATTACATCATATATATATATAGAAATAAATTATTTTGAACATCATTTTGTCATGCTACAATACCTATCACTAGATATAGATGAACCAAAGTTGTATAATTACAAATGAGAAATGATAGCGGATGTTTCGCAGATTGCCGGTTTGATAGTTTAAAATATAGAATCGTGTCAGCATGCCACCTAAATATATTCGCTCGTTATACAGTAGATATACTGAAAATTGCACCAATTTCTGAAATACTGAACAAATTTATGAATATGTAATAGCCTAGTTATGATGACCTTAATAAAAAAAGCTTTTAATGTCAAATATACATACATTTAATATACATACATTGGCAACTATCGTTTATTTATCAAATTTTAACAAGGGTATAGCGCAGAAATTGATCGATTGATTGATAAGACTGTAAGACCAATCGCTTGGTCTCACAGTCTTTTCAATCAATCAATGATCCCAGTTTCAGACATCTCATGATCATTATGGCGCAATTCTATTCTATTTTTGTGATGTAGGGAAAGGAAAGGTATTTTAGTAATGACAGAATTGGTCTGGTTTCCCAGTAGCCAATGTTCTGTTAGTATAAGACAATCAAAATTTTACTGAACTGCTCTGCATTCTGTTTTCTGTATTCTGTCATATCTTATCAGCAACTTGAGTGTCCCAGCATTTAACTGTAATCTGCAAAAAAATTCTCTTACACCAAAATATATTAATAGGCTAATTTCTGCAAGCCATATGCTGTAATGAATTGGATTAGTTTTTGCCTGAAATACACAGTACAATAGTACAATTAATGAATTTATTACATCATGAAAAATATTAATTTATGTTAATTTTAAAGTTTTGTGTCAAATAAAGTGGATATAAATTAGATTTTCGGTGATGACATGACGTATTTGTCATAAAACGGTTAATTCACGTGAAGTTCAGCAAATATGATATTTGTTGTAAAGGGTGGTTAAATTTCAAGGGCCGATGTTGCTTTTGAATAAAACCCAAATTATTTAGGAAATTATTGTCAATTCTTTTTATTATGGTATGGTTCGATTATGTATGGAACAAAATATCGGCCAAATGGTTGCCGCGACCTCGGCGGCACACCGCCATCCGATGGTCCAAATTTTCGATGACGCTTAGGCATAATTGAGGTTATATGCCGTTAATGTGCCGAATTACCTCATCCTTTAGCTCTTGAATTGTTACTGGCTTATCGACGTACACCTTTTCTTTCAAATAACCCCAAAGAAAGAAGTCCAACGATGTCAAATCACATGATCTTGGCGGCCAATTGACATCGCCACCACGTGAGTTAACACGACCATTAACATTTGTCGCGCAAAAGAGCCATTGTTTCGTTAGCTGTGTGGCGAGTGGCACCGTCCTGTTTAAACCGCATATCGCCCACATCCATATCTTCCAATTTGGGCCATAAAAAGTTCGTTATCATCTCACGATAGTTATCATCACACTATCGCGAACAGCAGCAATATTTTCTGCAGTACGAGCTGTACGAGCATGCACTGGTGTTTTAAAATCTCCTACAGATCCGGTTTGCTCAAATTTTTTGCACGATTATACCGATTGTAAGCACATTTGGACGATTCAATTGACCGAAAAAATCACGAAGTGTACGATATGCATTTTGATTTGAACTCCTATTTTCATAATAAGCCTGAATAACTTTAACGCGTTGCTCGATTGTGTATCTTTCCATGGTTCAAATTGAGTTAGTCTGAAATTGAAGATGTCAAATGAAATGCAGAACAAAACATTCAACATCGGCTCTTAAAATTTAACCACCCTTTAGTATAGTTTATAAAATTTTGTGTATATAAACTCACCAAATTGAATACACATTAAGTAGTTTTCAACAACACTTCTATCTATAATTGTCTAGGCCCTCACCAATGGTAAGCGGATAACAGTCCAATATCGAAAGCTATATCAAGTGAAACCACTGATATAACATTGCTTGCCTTCCCGAAAGAACACTACTTCCCTCATTTTTTGAATTAGTTTCCATCTGGGTTTTTTCATATGCCCTAATTCAATGTACTCGTTGATACATTTTTTATAGCCTTGCGAATTTTTTCTCTAATTGCAGTAGTCTAGCTAAAGCCCTTGATTTTGATGCTCCGAGAATTGGTGGGTCCGTTTTAAAAGGAATGCGCACTATAAATCTACCGTTATTTTCCCGTTGATGGGTTTTATTAAAATGTCCTTGGCAAGTTGTTCATCTGTCGTCAATACCCTATCATTCATTAGTATGGCTGAATAGTAATCTGCACCCAGCAGTACGTCTATTTTGTTCGGCACTTTAAAGTTTGGATCTGTCCATAACAAATTATTGATGTGAAGCCAGTTCCAAGCATCGAAACTGTACTCTGGTAGGTTTCCCACTAATTGGTCTGCAATTAATGCACTTATTTCCAATTTAAATCCAAATGAGAATCTAGGCTCAATTTGAAACTTAAGCCGTCGGTGTGATATTCCAGCAGTTACTCCTCCTTTGCCTTTAAACTCGACGTGCGTCTTTGTGCTCTGTATGTTAAATGCTGCCTTGCTCGTTATAAAAGATGCTTGAGAGCCCGGATCAATGAGTACTCTAAGTAGTTCTGGGTGATTGCCGTTGGTTGGTACCGTCACTAGTGTAATACTTAGTATCACCTGAGATTCCGTTGGATTATATATCATGTGTGTTTCAACAATTGGCTTTACTTGTTGTTTTGTTGGATCACTTGCTCTCTGATGCATGTTCTGTTTGTATTTATTTGTTTGTTTAGTGGCTCCTTCTCTGGTGTGGAGAAGGATCTGATATTTACATTGGCACACTAAACACTTGCCTTCCCGAAAGCAAGTTCTAGAAAATAGGTGATCATCCATATGCTCTGCACAGCTTTTTCATGGTGCATATTTTGTTACGGTCAATTGTTGACATTTGCAAAAATGATCTACACGCATCGATTGTATGCGACCCTTTGCAATTTGCGCATATATCTGTTGTTGAAGTTAGCATTGTTAAAGTTTTTGGAGCTTGTAATCGATTGCCGGTTGTTGTTGCGTGTCAACTATACTTATTTCCTATTGCTTCCAATGACTGGAACCATTTTTCAAAAAACAGCAAAAGTTTGTTTAAACTTTCACCCTTCTTTGGGTCTACTAATGTAGACTCGTAACTTTTACACGTTTCACTGTCTAACTTCTTTAGTAATATGTCTATAAGTAAGGCATCAAATTTCTCCTCATTATTGAGTACGTTGTTTATGTTATGAATTACTTCTTGTGTGATGTCATGCATCGTTCTAATTCCTGATGCATTCTCTGTTACTATGTTGAGTTGAATGATCAGCTGATTGAAATACGTTGTTGTCAAAATTATTTCATTGCTGTATCGATTTTTTATTATTTTGTACGCTACTCGGTAGTTGTCTGCGGTTGATTCTAGATGATTTATTAATCTAGCGGCTTGACCTCCTAAATGATTCTTTAAGTAATTGACATTGTGGGTGTCCGTAAGCGATTCATTAGAGTGAACTAATTTTTCGAATGTGTCAGAAAATTGAAATCTCAATTTTTAGAAGGCGTACATCAAACTTGTTGTTGTTGGTTTGATGGCTGTCGATTTCTGTGGTGATTTTGGTTACAAAAGCATCATGTTGCTTTTTGATGGTATTGTAATAACTCTCAGAGAAGTATTTTAATATTTCTTCATCTTCTTCTGAGGCCTCCACATTTATCTTTTCATCGAGCTCCATCATTTGTTCCATCATTCGTTCGATTCTTTTTAACACAAGCTGTAGAGCTTGTTTAGAGAGCTTTTGTATTAATGAGCTTCGGCTGTATTTATTTCTTTATATAAAGCCCTCAGTTTTACATTCTGCAATTTAAGCATTTGATCAAGGTCTTTTCTGTTGGAATAATTGTTGTTGTTTGTACCCAAAGAGCCTTGTTCTCCCTTTGTTGCTGTTGTATTGCCGTTGTCCATAACCGTAAACAGGAATTGGGACTTTAGGGAATTATCATCCGATGTTGTTGGTATCGGTGTGGTTGGTGGCCCCTGGTTAAGCTGTTTCCGCATGTCATCGATAAGGGTGTCGTAAATACCCGCTATCTTTGTTTGTGTTTCGAAATATGGATGGCTTGACACTAATGATGATACATCATTTTGAATGATTTCATCTGTCTCAACATATTATTGATAGAGTTCCTTCAAAGTTGTTATTTTGGACTCTAAATACCTTTTCGTCTTCCTTGATGGTCCGTCTTTATAATAGTTCTTGTTTAACTGAACTATTTTGTCGGCTGTTGTTTCCTGATCTTGCAAAAGACATTCCATGCTTGTCATTTTGATTCGTTGCACGTTGGTGTTTGCTTAATTGTTTAATGTAATGACTGGCTGGTTTTATTGACCGGAAGGATGCTTGTGGATGATTGAACTGGTGCCGGTTGATGATCAGCATACAGTTTTGTAGCCTATTGGTTGTTGACTCGAATATATAACCACAAGTTATTTGTATAGTTATCGGTGCCTGTTGGTTGTTGGCTTGAAGTTCCAATGCCTGTTGATTGTTGGCTGGAATTTCTTCAATATTTTATAGGCCTCCTGTGGTTTTAATGGCTCGAAGGACCAATGTTATATCAGTGGTTACACTTGAGATAACAGTCTAATATCGAAAGCTATATCAAGTGTAACCACTGATAACATAATGTTTAACCATTTTTTTTAATCTAATTTATATTAATTTTAAAGTTTTCAGTCAAATAAAGTGCATATAAATTAGATTTTTGGCGATTATATGACGTATTGGTCATAAAACGGTTAATTCAATTGATTTGTAATGTTTAATCAATACGTGATGTATTTGCGTGTTACTTGAGTTAATTTTTTGTTGTATTGTTGCATTGTTATATTTCTATATTTTCATATTTTCGTATTGTTTTACGAAAATATTGTGTTTTTATTATTGTATTATTTATTATTACATAGAATAATTTTTAATTTTAATGGGACAAATCAATAAATTTGTATTTTCAGCCGAAAACTAATCTAATTTTATGCAACCTACGGCTTGAAGAAATTAAATTTTTATATTATTATGTTATTATATCATAAATTAATTAATTTATAATTTCAGTTAAAAATTAATTCAATTTATTACAGGGTAAGAGCAATTAGTGGCACACTGGAATTGCTGTTAAGAGATGACAGAATGCAGAGCAGTTCAGTAAAATTGTGATTGTCTTGTGCTAACCGTAGTTTGAATATTGGCTACCGGGAAACCGAACCAATCCTGTCATTACCGACATACCTTTACTTTCCCTACTCCACAAAAATTTAATAACTATTGGCTGCCATGTTGTCTGTAACCGGGTCGATCTCAATCATTTCAATAATATCCTGCCTTATCCTTCCAAGTTTATGTAAAAACGCGTGTCAATCGAAGTTTACAAGTATAAACGTTTTGGATTTACGCATTGTAAAGACACTTTCACATTTTACTAATGTTTCGAAAATGGTAATAGTATAGTATGGCCGTTAGTTCGGTGATTGAAATGACCAAAAAGAAGCTAAATCTCATCGTGATCCGGTTCACACGAAATTATGTCTGTTATATAGAATTTTAATTTCCCCAAAACCAAAGTAATTCAACCACAACAAAAACACTCACTATATATAGATGGGGAAATGAAAGGTAACCGCTAAATAGTGAACTAACACAGACAGTATAAAAACGACAACAATAACAACTTTTTATTTTATATATTATTAGGTATGTATATATGTACAGTTGTATGTATATGGCTTAATAAAATTTCATAATTTTTCTTATTTCTGTTTTATAAATTAAAAGTAAAATTGTCTTACTTAATAAATTATATAATAAATTTCTCGTTATTTTATATATGGGTAAGTCTGCGTCTTATAAACACATAAGTAGAAGTACAAAATGTGGTAAGCGCATACAGAAAGTGTTTTTCTTGTTTATGCTTTGCACTCGCATAACAATAGAGACGCGAGAAGAAGATTCATGATCAAATCAAAAGATTTAATTTGTTAGTATACACGACTGTGATTAGGAAGCGCATAAAGGTTGATATTATATCATGAGACCTATAGTAGAGACCTAATTATTATAATGCGACATGATGTCTTGGTTGAATTATTCAAGAGAAACTGGTTTACCTTGTATCAATTTTCATTTTTGTTTTATATGTTCTCCATCTTTATGTTGCAAGACAAAAATAAAATACATCAAACATTAAAGTAAATAATATATGCTATTGCGGAAATCATATGGTTCATTCATGTTTATGATCGTATGTGTGCGATCAACTGTGTAACACTAATTGCATTGGTGATTTTAGATTGAGTATGACACATCAAATTTTCCAAAATTTTCAAGTACATAATGTAATTGGGAAAATATCGACTTGCATAATTTTGAAAAATAATTTTGAAAGTGAACATCCGGTCATCGACGTAATAACAAAAACACTACAATGACTTAATGTTAGTGGAAATATTCAGAAAAAACCTACTTTCTGCGTAATTTAAAACTTGCGTTGCATTGCAATCCGATGGAATTTTTTGTGAACAAAATTGGTATGATCGCCCTCAAGCTGAAATGTGTCAGTATGCGTAAAAAGATGATGTATGTATGTGAATACTCTGGTGCCTATACGGAGTCTAGGCACATGACATGTGTTTGATGGAAAATCTAAAACCAATCTCAGGTTCATGAGAGATCACGATTAATCAAAATTTATAGGTGAATTGACAGCTAGTAACTTGTTGCCGGTCAGTCAATTATTTAGCAAAGAATTAATTTGTGCACAACAATGAAGTGGATAATAAAACAATTGTTACACCAACAAATAATAATCGAAACAGAGTTTCTGGTGGTTCGGAAGCTCGTGATATAGTTGATGTTTCAAATAGAAATGGTCAAAATAAAATGTTGGGTTCTACTAGTTTGACTGGTTGGGAAAACATTGATTATCAAGGTTTACTTGATGCATTTTGTAATATTTATGGACTGTCAAATGAAGAAATTAATGGTGGTTCATCATAACAGTGCCGCTCAACCGGACATAAATTGCACAAATCGTTACGATTTTATTAATGTTGTGTCACTTTTTCAATTGAATGATCTAGAGTTAGTATAGAGGAAGCAAGAAGCGTGGATAACAGTACGTGGTCACTAACAGCTCTACCACTTAATCGAGCAAGAACTGTGAGATACAATATGGAGAACGATCAGACTTTATTTAAAAATTTTCCCAAGCTTTGATTTTGAATCGAAGATCGCAAGTCTGAAACAATTTCCCTATTTAGAAACTAACTTCAGAAAAGTCAGGAGTTGCTTACTGTCCGACAGTAAAGCCAATCACGCGATAATTGAAAGTTATAATCGATATCAAACTTATTTTTTGAAAGAGTGGTTACACTTGATATAGCTTTCGATATTAGACTGTTATCTCAAGTGTAACTACTAATATAACATTGGTCCTTCGAGCCACCAAAACAACAGGCGGCCTATAAAATATTGAAAAAATTCCAGCCAACAATCAACTGGCATCGGAACTTTAAGCCAAAAACCAACAGGCACCGATAACTATACAAATAACTTGTGGTTATATATTCGAGTCAACAACCAACAGGCTACAAAACTGTATGCTGATCATCAACCGGCACCAGTTCAATCATCCACAAGCATCCTTCCGGTCAATAAAACCAGCCAGTCATTACATTAAATAATTAAGCAAACACCAACGTGCAACCAATCAAAATGACAAGTATGGAATGTTTTTTGCAAGATCAGGAAACAACATCCGACAAAATAGTCCAGTTAAACAAGAACTATTATAAAGACGGACCATCAAGGAAGACGAAAATGTATTTAGAGTCCAAAATAACAACTTTGAAGGAACTCTATCAATAATATGTTGAGACAGATGAAATCATTCAAAATGATGTATCATCATTAGTGTCAAGCCATCCATATTTCGAAACACAAACAAAGATAGCGGGTATTTACGACACCCTTATCGATGACATGCAGAAACAGATTAACCAGGGGCCACCAACCACACCGATACCAACAACATCGGATGATAATTCCCTAAAGTCCCAATTCCTGTTTACGGTTATGGACAACGGCAATACAACAGCAACAAAGGGGGAACAAGGCTCTTTGGGTACAAACAACAACAATTATTCCAACAGAAAAGACCTTGATCAAATGCTTAAATTGCAGAATGTAAAACTGAGGGCTTTATATAAAGAAATAAATACAGCCGAAGACTCATTAATACAAAAGCTCTCTAAACAAGCTCTACAGCTTGTGTTAAAAAGAACCAAACGAATGATGGCACAAACCATGGAACTCGATGAAAATATAAATGTGGAGGCCTCAGAAGAAGATGAAAAAAGTTTAAAATACTTCTCTGAGAGTTATTTCGATGCCATCAAAAAGCAACATGATGCTTTTGTAGCAAAAATCACCACAGGAATTGACAGCCATCAAACAAACAACAACAAGTTTGATGTACGCCTTAAGATTCCAATTTTCTACGGAGAATACATTAAGTGGAAACGGTTTGCGGACACATTCGTAAATTAATTCACTCCAATGAATCGCTTACGGACTCTCACAAGATCAATTACTTAAAGAATCATTTAGGAGGTCAAACCGCTAGATTAATAAATCATCTAGAATCAACCGCAGACAACTACCGAGTAGCGTACAAAATAATAAAAAATCGATGCAGCAATGAAAGAATTTTGACAACAACGTATTTCAATCAGCTGATCAATCAACCCAACATAGTAAAAGAAAATACTTCAGGAATTAGAACGATGCATGACATCACACAAGAAGTAATTCATACCATAAACAACGTACTCAATAATGAGGAGAAATTTGATGCCTTAATTATACATATGTTACTAAAGAAGCTAGACAGTGAAACGTGTAAAAGTTACGAGTCTACATTGGAAGACCCAAAAAAGGGTGAAAGTTTAAACAAATTTTTGCTGTTTTTTGAAAAACGGTTCCAGTCATTGGAAGCAATAGGAAATAAGTATAGTCGACACGCAACAACAACCGGCAATCGATTACAAGCTCCAAAAACTTTAACAATGCTAACTTCAACAACAGATATATGCGCAAATTGCAAAGGGTCGCATAAAATCGATGGGTGCAGATCATTTTTGCAAATGTCAACAATTGACCGTAACAAAATATGCACCATGAAAGAGCTGTGCACAGCATGTCTGGGTGATCACCTGTTTTCCAGGACTTGCTTTTGGGAAGGCAAGTGTTTAGTGTGCCAAGGTAAATATCACACCTTTCTCCACACCAGAGAAGGAGCCACTAAACTAACAAACAAATACCAACAGAACATGCACCAGAGAGCAAGTGATCCAACAAAACAACAAGTAAAGCCAATTGTTGAAACACACATGATATATAATCCAACGGAATCACAGGTGATTCTAAGAACTGCACTAGTGACAGTACCAACGGCAATCACCCAGAACTACTTAGAGTACTCATTGATCCGGGATCTCAAGCATCTTTTATAACGAGCAAGGCAGCAAAAAAATTGAACATACAGAGCACAAAAACGCACGTCGAGTTTAAAGGCATAGGAGGAGTAACTGCTGGAATATCACACCGACGGCTTAAGTTTCAAATTGAGCCTAGATTCTCATCTGAATTTAAATTGGAAATAAGTGCATTAATTGTAGACCAATTAGTGGGAAACCTATTTGAGTACAGTTTCGATGCTTGGAACTGGCTTCACATCAATAATTTGTTATGGACAGATCCAAACTTTAAAGTGACGAACAAAATAGACGTACTGCTGGGTCATACTAATGAATGATCCAGCCATACTAATGAATGATAGGGTATTGACGACCGATGAACAACTTGCCAAGGACATTTTAATAAAACCCATCAACGGGAAAATAACGGTAGATTTATAGTGCGCATTCCTTTTAAAACGGACCCACCAATTCTCGGAGCATCAAAATCAAGGGCTTTAGCTAGACTACTGCAATTAGAGAAAAAATTCGCAAGATTACCAACATTTGCGAATGGCTATAAAAAATGTATCAACGAGTACATTGAATTAGGGCATATGAAAAAAGCCAGATGGAAACTAATTCAAAAAATGAGGGAAGTAGTGTTCCTTCGGGAAGGCAAGCAATGTTATATCAGTGGTTACACTTAATATAGCTTTCGATATTGGACTGTTATCCGCTTACCACTGGTGAGGGGTTAGACAATAACAGATAGAAGTGTTGTTGAAAACTACTTAATGTTTACTCAATTTGGTGAGTTTATATACACAAAATTTTATATACTATACTACAACAAATATCAGATTTGCTGAACTTACAATTTTACTTATATTATAAATTTGTCAATTAGTTTAGAAGAAATGCATATCCGATAAGTTTATATTTATAAGCATAATGATATGTATATCCGAAATTTGATTCTAATGCATATTTTAATGCGAGAAATTATTGTTTCTATAAGAAATTAATTTGTTAACTAAACACCATTGTTTATGTCATGTTCACGTGACTGAACACATTACAAATCAATTAAATTAACCGTTTTATGACCAATACGTCATATAATCGCCGAAAATCTAATTTATATACACTTTATTTGACACAAAACTTTAAAATTAACATAAATTAGGTTTTAAAAAAATTGATTAAAAATTACAATTCAATTGAATTAACCGTTTCATGACTAATTCTTCACATCGTGGAAATTTTTAGAGAAATAGAATAAAAATCCCAACATCTAGTTAACCTTGATGATCAGTCGATATTGTCAGATCGCGATCATTTTTATTTTTGCAAATTATTTTTGCATTATTAATATAAATCAAAAAAACAGAAGTGCTCCTTGATGGATCCGTTGTGGGACGCCAGACAAAATATTGAAATGACAAAATCAATTTTAAGGATGAACTGCAAAGGACGAAAATCAGTAAACATTACTTCAACACTTTGCCAACAAATTTGTGAACAAAACAGATAGATTTGTCATCTTTGATTATTCCGGGTAAAATCCATACTTGTTTACAGAGATGGAACCTTTTATTAAGAAAATGATACAATCTTTGACCATCATGGCAAAATTGGACCATTACTACGTATTTTATTACCTAGGCCTATTGCCATTCAGGACCCTGATGAACTCCTTCATGTTAACATCGATGCAGTACTCAAAACTGGGAAGAAACGTTTCTCTGCGGATTGTGGAGATGTGCATTGATCGACCACACATTTGAAGGAGTGATGTGCCCCTGATACCTCGGATCCCTGTCACTCATGATAATTGTGTAAAAGTATGGGTGAAACAGTAGGCTTAGCGACATAAGGTACATTCAGAAAATGTTTGTATTTATAAAATGTTTCAAAATAAATTTTGAATGTCTATCAAAGTTCTACGTGCAGTTATAGTGACTCATTTTGAGCAATGACGATAGTTTCCGCTATGAGAAATATATTTGGCTAGGGAATACCGATCTTGCATTACTTTAGACATGTGACATTTTTTGAAAAACTCCAATAACATGTTTACGTTTACTGTTAGCATATTATATACACTGTGGTTGAGAAATTATGTATATAGAGTTAACTTGTCAGATGATTCGCAATTATTAAAAAAAAAATTAAAATCCGCATCTTAATAAACTTTCATGCACACATGTTAGATGTGTATTGGTCTTATATTAATCAAATTTATTTAAGAAACTTTCACAAAAATGGAGAAAAAAAAAACTTTCGGACGAAATGTGACAGATGTCTTAAATTCTTTTAAAATTTGGAAATCATATATAATTTAACAATTGATGGGATGCAATTATCCATCGAAACAAAAGCCATATAAAATTCACTCGTTCAACGCAAACACATTTATCCAATGCAAATTCTTTACAACTAATTATTTTAGTTGCATTTCGCTTAATTGTATGGTATATTTCCATGCAATAATGACAATATGTTTCTTAGGAAAATATGACGTACGTCTGATATTTTATACAAATATTAAACAACATTCAACAGAAACATACCAATTCCGTTTAAATACGAGTATAATGCTAAGCCATATAGACACAACACAGATATAGGTTCAAAGTACAAAGACACCTATTCCGAAATGACCTTATATACATAAGCTAAATACTTTGGTGTGTGTCTGTATGTTTATATATTTTGTATAAGGCTGTAGTACAATAATAACTTGTAATTAGAAAAAAAAAGTCTTTATGATTGGGTTTCGTTGTTCGCAAACGAACGATCGTACAGAAAAATGTTGCTGACGTCTTATGCAATTTATACTTATATTATATTATAATATAAATACGTTTATTGGCCCGGAGAGAGCTTCAATGGGTTAAACAGATAAATGGCTAGCGACTAATTTTTTTTTGATTCGATTGGTGCATTTGACATCTTGTTGTTGATGTGGAGTAAAGTGAACTTCATTTATAATTTCAAAAAGAACAAAATTTTCTTATTGGAAATAAGACACAAACTTAAAAATGTTTCGCACATGTTAGATTATCTCGTTGTTTTCACCAGCAATGACCACATCGCCAACGTAAATTAATACGTTGCATATGTTTTCATCATGCTTGTAGGTGTACAAGCATGGATCATTCTTGCTTTAAACAAAACCGAAATCGATGAGAATTTGATGAATTGTTTTGTTCCAATTGCGTGCTGATGGCTTTAGACCATATATACTCCTTTTTAGTAGACACACTAAATCTTCCCCGCCTTCAACTTTGAATCCTGGAGGTTGTCTCTTGTAAATTGTTTCAGCCAATTCACTGTTAAGAAAAGCCGTTTTCACATCTAGATGTTCGAAACGTAGTTTGACGAACAACTGGAGCAAACACCTAATCATAATCAATGACAATCAACCGTCAATGACTTCATCTCATCTGTCATAGCTTGAATCATCAGCCTCTTAATTTCTTCAATAAGTCTCTTTGGTGAAATTCCTTTGTTAGCGCATTTGCTCTTCATCTTCATTCTGAATGTGATACTGAATTGAATTCTTTTCTTGAACTTTCCTATCAACTAAATCCTCTTGCACCTGATCATTCTCTGCATTTTCAAAGTTATTGAACCCTAAATTGTCGATAATTTGTTCCTGTTGGTAATTTTCCTGGACTTGATATGTAACAAATGAACCCTTTCGATGGACTGAACATCTCGACTAACTGTGAATCGATCGGTTTCCGGAATGTTACAACGATATGCCTTTGATTCGTAATCATAACCGACCAGCACTGCTTTCACACCCTTTGAGTCGAATTTGCGCCTTGTTTGCTTTGGTACATGCATATAACATTCTGATCCGAATTTTCTGAAGTATTGTACATTCGGACTTTTCTGGAACCAGCTTTCATATGGCGTTGTTTCTGTGCCCTTTGTTGGCAAACGATTCTGAACATAGTTAGCCATCATTACAGCTTCTTCCCAACATTTTTTCTCTAGACCTGTATCAATTAGCATACAGTGAGCCATTTCTACCAATGTTCTGTTTTGTTGAGGTGTGTACGCAGTAGTTCTCTGGATTTGAATTCCACTTGACTTTAAATACTTCGCGAATTCATTACTAAAGTACTGTCTTCCTCGATCTGTACGGATACACTTAGATTTCTTTCCGAATTGAACCTTTACCACCGCATTATATTTCTTGAATTTGCTGTTTCTTGACCGGAAACTTGATTCGAGTAATTTTTCCTTGGAGACACACTTTGCACTTGGAGTTGTTTTCGCAATCCACTGTACACTCGCTGAAGTTGATGCCTTTAACCAAATTTTGTTTCGCCAATGATTTCACTACTTTGATGTCTCTGTGGCCTAGAACATTATGCCAATAATGTATGCAGCCATTGGATTCATTTTCCACCGAGTTAACTTTGTGAGGTTTCTTTAGTCTGTAAATTTACCGCTGATTTAGCCAACTGCAATTTGTCCAAAGTTTCCCCTTATTTCACACTTGTTGTTTTTGAAATTTACTTGCAAACCTTTTTCCGTTAGTTTTTTGATTGAAAGGAAATTGCCCTTGATATCAGGCATTAGCAACACGATTCGTACTGGAACACTTTGATTTTCCTCGTGCCTTTACCCGCAGCTGTTAATTGTTCACCACCTGCAACGCTTACTTTATCTCTACAATTCATGTCAATATTGACGAAAATATCCTTAAAACTGGCAATGTAACACGTGGCACCTGAATCGAGAATCTAGCCATCACCTACTTAATGTGTCACAAACAGGTTTTCTCTTTCATCTTTCACTAGATTAGCCTTCTGATTATTTCCTTCCTTTTTGTTGAGCCAGGCTTTGTATCTTCGACAATTCTTTTTGATGTGACTGCTTCTTTTGCAAAAATAGCACTCAAACTTTTTATTTTCACCTTTTTGACCTTTCGTTGCTTTTGATGTGTCAACCTTTAATGCAGTGTCATTCTTTGTTCCACCTCGATCCATTCTTGTTTTGAATTCTGGGAAAACCTTTAATTTAACCAACATGAGTGTCAATTCATTCTCTTCTTTACCTTCGAGCGCCGTTACCAAACCGTCGTAGCTTGGTGGCAAAGAAGCCAACAACGTAGCACTCATAAAAAATTCCGGACCAAAATCTGTACCAAGCGCCAATAATTTTCGAAACAGCTCATTTATGGAATTCACGTGTTTTTCCGCATCTCCGCCTTCATCAAGCCGCTGTTGCATCATTAACTTCATAATGTGCACACGATAGCTTGAAGTGTTTGATTCATATGTTTCCTTAAGAATTCTCTATGCATTTCTTCCTGAATCTGCACCAATGATGTGATGAATTTGATCGTCTTCTACATTCAATGCAATTGTTGAATGTGCCTTTTCATCATTTGCTGTTCACGCTGTTGTAACTGGTGATGGTATTACCTTATTGATGACTACCCATAAACCTTTTTCCTTTAAAAGCATTTCCATTTTGTATTTCCATACAAAATAATTTGTTGCGTTTAGCTTTGAAATGCTGTATCTTGACTCAGCTGACGCCATCTTTTTCCGTATGTGAATTTCACAACATAGAAAATCAATTTCACTTTATTTAATTAATTTGCCTTAATTTTTTTCTTCGGAATATCCGTATTCTTCATCCACTGGGTCCATAACCTGATGGACTTAATGCTAAGCAGAGCTGGAAACTTAAAAAAGAAATACGGATGTTTCTCGATTAAATTTTAATTATGATAAATCTTTTATTTAGCTTTATGATTTTAACGTGTCACTTGATCGATGGTTTAATCAGAAGTGAAGTTAGCTACAAAAGTTAAATACAGTGGAACATATGCAATGATTCGAATGCGTACAATGCTTATTTGCAATACTAAATATAGTGGCAAACAAAAAGCTGTTGAAGAAGGTTCAAAAAACTACTATGTATTAGTAATGCACTTAGGACCACTTCAACTAAGGCACTAGAGATTCTCTTTTATCTGTTCCCTGTATAGTGTACAGCTATTAGGCTTAAATCAGTTTCTTTATGGACCTTTAGTAATAACGAACACTCATCTATTTTATTAAATCAGGAAATCCCCAAAGGTATTGACTATGCCATCCCGACATCATACCTCGATGTTTAATTTCTGATTGTTATTTTTTCCAGAGAGGCCTGGGCGAGTGAAGCAGTTCCTGGTACAATTAACTTTTTTACGGATGGCTTATTTTAGAAAGACATTTTACGACTACGAGTCATCTCAAAATCACAGGATACACTTTTAGAGATACTAAGCGTCCTAGCGGAAAATCACAAGGTTGATCTGCTATCCTTATAAAGAACAGAATCTGACATTATGAACTCCAAAAATACGATGAGAAGCGTATTCAAGCAATTAGCATCTGCCTGGATGAATGGTCGGAGAAATGCATCATAACTGCAGTTTATTGTCCACCGAAACATTTGATTAAATGACATCAATTTGCCAATTACTTTAAAAACCTGAGAGATTATTGTAGGGGGTGACTACAACGCCAAACATATCCAATGGGGTTAAAGGTTAACGTCAAATAACTGTCAAATAACGTCAAATAACTGGTAAAACTGGATCAAATATCAACAAACTAATTGGACTTAATCCAAGTCTACATTAACCAAAGGGTGTTCATTAAATTTTGCTCTAAAAACAAAAGATGAAATTGATACGGCAGGAGAAAACCTAACAGATGGATTAAAACAAAATGCAACGAATATATCACCTATACTCTTAAATCAAAATTAATCAAAGAGATAAAATATCTAAAAATAGCCTTGTTAAAAGATCGCGCTGAAGAGATTCAACATTATCTCAATGGACTCACGGCGACTAAAGCCACAGATTACACTCTGAGGAAAGCCACACGTAACCTGAAACGACCAACACTTTTATGCCAACCGATTTGTCTCCTTAATGGAAACTGGGCAAGAAGTGATGCAGATAAAAAAACATATTTCGGAAATCCAGCCAATTAAATCAAGTGGCGCAAAGTACAAAAATAATCAAAAATCTACATACAAAAACAGCAGGGCATGATCTAATCAGCGGAAAATAATTAAAACCATCCGGACAAATGTATTAAACTGACATTTCTCATAAAACGGTTAATTCAATTGATTTGTAATGTTTAATAAATTTTTTTAAAATCTAAATTTCAGGCAAAAACTAATCGACTTTATTTCAGCATACGGCTTGCAGAAATTTTATTATGATATATTATTATGTTATTATAATATAGATTAATTATTTATAATTTTTAGGTGAAAATTATTTAATTTATTTCTTTAGGGATTTTTTTTTGCAGATTACAGTTGAATAGTGGCATAGTAGATTTGCTAATAAGATATGACAGAATACCGAAAATAGAATGCAGACCAGTTCAATAAAATTGTGATTGTCTTATGCTAACTCTAGTTCAAACATTGACTACCGGTAAACCGGACCAATTCTGTTATTACTCACATACCTTTCCTTTCCCTACACCTCAAAAATAGAATAGAATTGTGCTGTAATGATCATGAGGTGTCTGAATATCTATCATCCATGGAAATATATCATCTATCATCCATGGTCGTATCTATCATCCATGGAAATATATTTATAGGAATATAAATATATTAAAATCCCGCCTATCCTACCGATTGTTAAATGTAAAAAGGCTGTGGGAATTCTTGACTATCACTTGACAACCGCTTGGCCTCTTAGTCTCATCAATCAATCAATCATGATCAATCAAGGATTGGTTTTGTTTTAAGAAACATATTAATTCCAAGCACAACTTAACAATTCTCAACATCGGTAATATCATCAATACTTCACAAGTAGACGAAATGTTTCGATTTATAACGTCACTAATAAAAGAGACCGAAGGTCTGCCAGTTCCAAAAACTATTCCGTTCAATTTTTAATATGTTCTTCCGGCACATTTCAAAAACGAGACGATAACGAGACTATAGTTTGTTTTCCATATGTAAAAAATCTGGAGCTGCATCAACAACTATAGAAAATCATTTTGACAACTGGATGACATAAAATTTTTTATTTTGAACAAATCGACTTTAATGTGACCAGAGATCGACTGTATGGTGCTTTAGAATGTGTAAGATAATTCCGCAGTAGTTGGAGGTAGCACTGGGCATGATAATGCTTTAAAAAGGGCGAGTTTGCATGACTGCTATAGTAGTTTTTTTAGCAAATATTTAAGCTATGTGTAAAAAGCTTTGTACAGCACCATGTGGGTCTTTATATCTGCCTGTGAATCGTTCTTCGATATTATAGCCGACCTGAGGTATTTAAAATCTTCTACGTAGCTGTAATCATGTTCATCAGTTCTATGTCTCAATAAGGCTTTTCTTTATCACACACTTATAAGCACCATATAGAATAAGGCAGGTGCGAGTGCATTTCCCTGTTAAAACTTTTGAGATAATATCTTTCCAGATATTATCTCAAAAGGATTGGATATTTTACTCCTTAGATTACCATTCTACATTTTGATCCAGATTTGGTTAGTTTGTATATTGAAACAATTTTTTTTGCGATGTCAAGACATATAAGCGCTGCTTAAAAGTTTCCGCGGGTTATGCCATCATATATTGGTTGAAAATCGATGAAGAGTTGATGTCCCAACATTTCTCCCAGATCATCGGAGTAACATCTTTGTTTCTATGTAGAAGGTTTTGCAAATAGGATTGTCATACCGAAAGAACATCTCATGGCGGTGGATCTTGGATGAAAATCTTTAGTAAAACTTCGGCCGTTAGCAAAGCAATCTCTGGAGGTTCCATTTAATTTTATTTACACGTTTCAAGTTCTTTTGGAAACTTTTTAACCAACTTCCACATGTCATAAAGATCACAAAAATTCAGAAATACTTAAAGTTAACTCAATTCCTTTTGATATACCGAAACTAACGGAAAAAAGCGTGCTGGAAAATGTGGTTAAAAATGCTGCGAATTATTTCAACAAATTGGGACTCATAGCCACGCGCACACGTGCAAGAAAAGCGGCCCTTACTTGTGCCGCTTCTCATTACCATGACAATTAGGTGAAACATAAGTATTATTTTAGCGCATGCGTCGAATGATTTTTTCACAAATTGTGGATCTCTGGGAGTATTTAACCATGTGGCAGCAATGAATCTATTGCAATAGTTACATTGACAAATATATTTCCATAGGAGTAACCGAACTAATCTCGACAAAAGCATTTCTGAAGCAATGGGGCATATTGGTCGTGAGGAACCTGACGTTTTGAGAAATCTCTTCATCTATATTCAATGAGTATCAATTGCCAGGGTGTAAATCTGTTTATCGGTTGTGCCATCTTCATCTGTGTTAAGGTTTTCGGCACTGCATCTACGTAACACAAAACAGGAGAATTACTAAAAAAATTGGTTCTCTTCGCTAGGGCAAAAATAATGCTTCGTTACAAAGCAGATATAAGCAAAGGATTAGTCAATGGTGTGATGGGCGAAGTTGTTGAAATTATTTGGCCATACTTTCGAAAAGCTCATCTCCATGATTAAAAAATTCCATCGCAGTACAAATTTTGGTGAAAAAGGAATCCAAATGATTAACCCGATGGAGTTATACAATTCCCAACAAAATATTTGTATGGAATGGTAAAAAGACGAATGTTGCCTGATTTTATGTAAATCACCGACAGTGCACAAAATGCAAGGAACTACAGATGATCGTGCTGTCATTTCTTTGAGATCAATAGTTTATGCTTCAGAACAAGTGTACGTAACTTAAAGTCGATCTCGATCTCTTAAAGATGATTTAAATGGAGCAATTCACACATCAATAGAAAGGCATGGAATCTTTACATTTGGGAATTTGTTTTCAAAACAAATGTGGTAGTGTTATAATCCCTCATGTGCAACAAAAAATGTTTGATGATAATCCAAAAATTGGATATACAAATATAGTTCCTGAGTAGCTATTAAATGTTTGAGACGCGTATCTACAGGTCCAATTTTATTTACCCCACAAGCACTTACATATTTTTTATTTTTTCTACTCAACGACCATTCTATATAATCCTTTAATTTTTGTTTCTTGGTTTAAGAAACATAGTTTCCTTGACAGTGATTGCCGAAAGTTGTTAGTGGCTTACTTTTTTTTACTACCTTGGCTTTTTCGGTATGTAACTTTAAAGTTCATGAAATTTCCGCGGATATTTCAGAAATGTCATTCAAGGTCATAATAAATAGTGATAAAGGCGTCAACTTTACATTAAAACGTTTCATGTAAGAAATTCTTTTCCAAGATCTTGCAGTTCAAATTTTTACAATTAATGATCATTGTAAGTGTGCAGCCTAACATTTTATTTCAAAATTTCCCATCGTGAATTTTAAAAAAAAACTTTCAACATTACATTCGTATCCTATGTTATAAAAAATCACATAATAATGGCAAATTGACATAATTTTGGAGTTTATTTGCCAAATTCGTTGCCATTTTTAGATTTAAATATTTTCGGCACAGAATCTTAACACTGTTCATAGACTATATGAAAAAAATATCAATAAAAAATCTCTTCTATTTATAGTTTAAAAACTACTGTTCATAACCGAGTTGTTTTCAAATAAAGAACGGAAAAGGATTTATTGATGAATTTTGCCATCCTAAAATTGTATCGCCCGGCCAAGCTGTTCATACTATTATTTTGAGGGCCGGTCAGTAACTAACTGAATAATTTTATGATTATTAGAAAATGCCAATTTTAAGCATCTTTAATACGTTCACTAGAACCTCAAAATGTTAAATCTTAGTCTGGGTCTCGCCCTCCAACGTATTCCATCTTGTTGTTATTGGAACACTTTTTGATTTGTTAATTGTCATGAGGCTGTTTTGACGTCACTAATCTATTTAATTCAGTTGGATTTAATGAATCCGATTGTGCCACAATCATTTAAGTGAAACTAGTCTTGAAATTCCTTTTAATCCAATACTGGTTCTCAGCTACTGGTATGGGATGAATGATCGATTTTTTCCTGATCGATTTGAACTCAGTTCTTTATCTCATTCCAGCTTTTTCTTTGCACACACACTTAAGCATAAGATTGAATAAGGTGCGATGACATTCTCTTCCGCACTCCCGATATTATCTCAAAAGGATTCGATACTGTTCCTTCGATCACTTTTATGCACGCTGTTGCTGTACTCCAAACATTTTTCTCAGAATATCTCAGAAGCGGAGTAGAAAGTTTACACTCTATAGAGTCTTTTCGATAGCAACCACCACGTCTTTACTATGGGTTGTGAAATCATCACTCCTCTGTATAGTAGGTTTTGAAAGTAGTCTATACCGAGACACCATCAGTTTCATTTGTTTTCAGTTCAATTTTTTCGCCTCTTATGGTGATGGATAAAGAACGGAAATCGTTAGAAATATTCTCGTTTGTGTGATTATTTGCCCAAAATCGACATCCTAATGTGCGTTTAGCGTAATGCACCTGCTTACATGTTTTGCTCAGTCAAGCGAGATAAGCATATTAAAACAAATAAAAGTTTCAACGTGGTTCTTAAAAGCATAAAAAACATATTTGCGGGGCTTCCCGGCATTCCAGTCGCATTATTATTTGGAAACGTCAATTGTTGATCTTGTAATACTAAACATTTAAAGGATTTAGAAATTCTCCAGAAACTGGAACTGGTTTAGCTTCGTACAAATAGTATAGGTAAAAAAAACATTTAAAGCAGTGGAAATGCAAGTTGAATTTTTTTTTTTAATTTTGCAAAGATTTTAAAAATCAAAAAGTTTGCTTCAATCACATACTACTCTTTACAAAGAAGGAAATGAATGACTTATGTTATATTTTGCCATTCCTTGCACTCAGCATGCTATGAGTTCTATCAACGAATAGATTTAACAGAAAACGAATATAAATATATATATATATATATATATATATATATATATATATATATATATATATATATATATATATATATATATATATTGTAACAAGCGACTTGTTGTGCTCGTCCCCCTGTGTTAAATTTATTTATGTGTCCACCCCGAACTATTTTTGTTTAAATTATTTTAAAATTTATTTTTTTTATGTTGTATACCTGCTCATTGCCCCTACATTGTTTGTTTACAAAATAAGTAACGGGTAATGAGTAGGTATATATAAAGCGTGTTTTTGTGTAATTCGGAGAGAGTTTGAGCAGAAATTTTGAATGAGTCGACAGAACTTGTTAACAAGCAGCCATTAGTTTCTTTAGTAAATAATAAGTTTTTATTTTAATTTATATAATTTTTTTCAATTTGTTTTTAATCAATTATAATAAAATGTGATCTTAAGAAGTAATCTAAAATAAAGAAACAAATTGTAAAATTGTTAATAAAGAAATCAAAAAATTGAAAATCACCTACGATCCAGTGCAAGCTGCATTCGGCTATGAATGGTGAGAATAGTTTAACTATCAAAGCCTACATCGTCAACTTAGCTTGATCAGCTCAAATTTGTGACATTTAATTTATAATCGCCAATGTGCAGTACCGCAACGAAACGAGCGTAATAATCAAGTCTCTAAAATATGAAAATCGAACTGATAATTTCGTGGTAGTCGAAGACAAACAGTAAGAGAAAGAAAACGAACAAGGCCATGTTTTTCGTCATAAAGTGCAATAACAGTTGTTGGGCGAAAATGTAGTTAATTTTTTTTTTATTTATATATTTTATATTTATTATTTCTTTTGTGTGTGTAATTAGTATTAAAGATTGTGTTTTGTCGTTTTAATTAAGTTTTGTGTTTATTTAATTAAAGATTTTTTTTTGTTTCTTTTGTTAATTTATTTAAGTTTTTATATTTTATTTATTGGCAGTTTTTTTTTTCTCAAAATCGTTGCTATTGTTTTTCGGTTAAATTATTTTTTTCTTAATTAAAATTACTGTTCAACTTAAAATTTATTATGTGATGGTTACAAGTCCGGTTGTGTGCCGAGACTTGCTCAAGTGACCACGCCTTCCTATTTTCTAATCCTTTCCTGCGGTTATTATAGCTTCTAAGCATGCCTTGCAAACCTCACGCCCCACCCTGAGCTCTAGCCGGCTATCATACCGCAGCAAGGCCTCTGCAGGAAGAATTCTGTTAACACCATCGGGGTGCGGATCCAACTGATGTCATTTTTTAATGACACCAACTGAGACTCGCACCTCGATCCGTTACAATATATATATATATATATATATATATATATATATATATATATATATATATATATATATATATATATATATATATATATATATATATAGACATATATATATATATATATATATATATATATATATATATATATATATATATATATATATATATATATATATATATTTATTTATTTATATATATATATATATATATATATATATATATATATATATATATATATATAAATATATATATATATATATGGGTCATTCCATTATATTTCGAACGGGGTCCGAAATTCATCTCTTCGATTTTTGTTTTTTTGGTGTTTTCCTTTTTCTTAATACAAAAAAGTGTACCCATACAATTTTCTTTTTTTTTCTACCTTCGGTTGTCCCGTTATTTGATATCTAAGTTTTGACAGGTTTCGAATTATGATTTTTGGCTCACACATAAAGTACTGTATTTTCAGTTCTAACTACCGTATTTTAAAAAATTAAAATGTTTTAAAAAGGGGTAATTTTAGTCTAAATGAACACGAAAATAATTTTTATAAAGTACCGTTATCTTAGGTGTTCTAATCAGATAGATCTTAGTTTATATTTTTACCGCTAGAGGTCAGAGCTAACAAAATTTAAATTTATCCGATACATGATTTGATAGATAACACTTCATTCTTTCATAAAAATGTAAAATTGTTTTTGAAGGCTTCCTAGTTTAGCAATCAGAAGACCAGAAGCAACCAGAAGATATATATATATATATATATATATATATATATATATATATATATATTTATATACTTATATATATATATATATATATATATATATATATATATTTATATATATATATATATATATATATATATATATATATATATATATATATACATATTTTTTATTTTTATTTTTTATAAATAATCTTCTTTATTTTTTCTTTTTTAATTACAATCTAGTCTAAGACTAATAAGCAATTTTATTCTAACTTAAATTACTACATTTTACTGAAATTTAAGGGTTCATCCATCAATGCACTTCTTAGTATTGATAATTATCATTTGATCGAGCTTTTGTTGTGCGCTAGGAAAAGATTTATTTTAACTGATTTTACACTAACTCAAAAGGTTTTACTCTTTTAACTAAATCCGTATTATCCAGTAGCTGGATGGCCTCTATATTAACATGGTGAAGTAATTGTTGTTAATGGCTTCTAGCAAATTTCATAATTTCCGTTTTGATGGGTTCTATGCCCAGATCTTTGTGGATGTCGCTATTTCTGACAAACCATGGTGCGTTGACGATGTTTCTTAGCACTTTCTTTTGGGATCGTTGGATAATCTCCGTGTTGCTTCGCTTAGTACATCCCCACACCTGTACACCATAAGTCCAAACAGGCTTCAGTATTTGCTTATAAAGCAAAAGGTTATTAGGAATTGATAGATGAGAGTCTTGCCAGTAACCAATACATTTTATTGTATTTTAATTCCAACTCGTTTCTTTTCTATTTTACATGAGCTTTCTCCATCGAAGCTTAGCGTCTAATATCATACCAAGATATTTGGCAGTGTTTGCATGTGGTGTTTCTTGATTGCTTAAATATTCTGGTTTATGTACTAATCTCTTGTTCGTAAAGTCGACATGTACATATTTAGTTTCATTTAATTTTATGCGCCATTTTTTTGTCCAGTTATGATGTCCTTGCTCTATGGCGTTTTGTAATTTCTCTGTGTCATCGGCGAAAGTGGTTATCATGTTGTTTTGTGGGATTGGAACATCTCGGGTGTATAGTAAATACAGAAGTGGCCCAAGTACACTTCCTTGTGGAACTCTTACTCTTATTTCCGTAAGCTTAGAATATTCATCTTCTTGCTTAAGCCTGAAATATCTTTCTGTTATATATGATCCCAGTATTATGCTGTACTGTTTAGGAAGGATTAATTTGAGTTTGTAGATTAAACCATCGTGAAAAACCTTGTCAAAGGCCTGCGCTACATCAAGGAATACTGCGGAACAAACTTTTTTCTCTTCTAAAGTCTTTTCAATGGTGCTGGTTTTTCTATGTACTTCATCAATAGTTGAGTGCCCACTGCGAAAACCAAATTGGTGATTTGGAATTAGGTTATTTTTTCCAATTATTAGTTTGGGTCGTTTTAATAGTAACTTTTCAAAGAGTTTAAACATTAGCGGCAGCAACGATATAGGCCTATATGATGTTATTAGATGTGGCGGTTTTCCTGGTTTGGGAATCATCCCAGCCACTTTCCAAAGTTTTGGCAAATATTTTAACCTAAATGCAGCATTTATGATATTAGTTAACTTTACCGTAGCTTTTCGCGGTAAATGCTTTATTATTTCTCCGGTAATCAGGTCAAACCATGGTGCTTTCTTTAAGTTTAAATTCTTTTTAATTTCGTTTGCTACTTCAGTAGATGATGAAGGTGTGACCTCTTCGTGAATTTGTATTATGTTTTCATCCAATGTTAAGATGGTTCGCGAATAATCCGTATTACTGTCATTCGTCAATTTACTTAAGTAGAAATTAACTTACTCATTTTTTAACTTCTGAATTTCTCTTGTTAATATCTCAGTAAGATTGTTTAGTGTTTTTTTGTCTTGTGGAGCTCTAGTTTGGTGCCACTTTTTTCTGGACTTACGTTTATCTCTAAGGAGATTTCTAATCTCAATTGGATAGCGGTTTCCGTTTAGCATTGATTTGATTTCGGGAGTACTTTGCCATGCTGTTTGTTGAATATCCGCAATGAACTTTTCTACTTCTATGTCCAGTTGATCCATAGTTTTTAACGGAACTTTCAAAAGTATTCTTTGTTCAAGGTGTACTTTGAAATTTTCTCAGTCCGTATATTTGTTGGTTAATATTGGATTATCCCTTTTTTGGATGATCATATCTTGGCTTTCTTCGATTTTCATAAAATTATTAGAAATATTTTTGGTTATAAAAAAATCGATCAGGTCAGGTATTTTTCCTGGGGCAGTTGGCCAATATGTTGGTTTTCCTGTTGAAATGGGTTCACATCTATTTTCTTTAATGGCAATCAGTAATTCTTTTCCTTTAGTTGTAGTTAATCTTGAACCCCAGTAAGTATTCTTTGCATTGAAATCACCACCTATTATGAACCTTTTTCCCAGACGCGTTTTTATATAAACCACTGTGGCCTGAATTTCTTCTTTTTCATACCATGCTTCTTCAAAATGTTGAATTTTTTTTTATGATAATTGCACTTCCTCCTCTGGTTGAATTATCTGGATGTATAGTGTGATATACGCAATATCCTTTAAATGTTATGTGGAATTGCTTAGTAAAATGTGTTTCCGAAATAAGACACACATATTTATTCTCAATGTCGAGGACTGCTTGTAGTTCTTGCTGATGCCGAAGCAAACCATTAGCCAAACCAATTTTTGGTTGCAAATATATATATATATATATATATATATATATATATATATATATATATATATATATATATATATATATATATATAAATATATATATATATATTTATATATATATATATATATATATATATATATATATATATATATATATATATAAATATATATATATATATATATATATATATACAGGGTGTCCACCGGGAAGGTATACTACTTTGTTTGTTTATAATTTTTGATTAAATGAAAGAGAATGGATTTTATATTGATAAATGTTTTATTTAATGTCGGCAATTATGTATGGAATACAATATCAGATAAATATCCGCCTCTGTTAGCCTCACAAATGCGAGCCATTTTGAGCGAATATTTCATCACGAATATTTTGTTTGAGTTGCTCAAGCGTTTCTGGTTTGTTTGCATAAGCCTTGTTTTTTAGATATCCCCACAAAAAGAAGTCCAGAGCAGTCAAATCAGGCGACCGTGGAGGCCAATCAACATCACCATTTTTTTAAATAACTTGTTGTGGAAAGAGGTTTCGCAGGAATTCCATTGTAATCCTGGCTGTATGCGATGTGGCACCATCTTATTGATACCACATGTTAATCAAGCCCAAAGCATGCAGTTGTGGCGTTAAAAAGTTTTCAATCATATCACGATATCGCTCCCCATTCACAGTTACCGTTACATCGTTTTAATTTTCAAAGAAGTAAGGTCCAATGATTCCCCCTGACCAAATTGCACACCAGACTGTCACTTTTAATAGACGTAAAGATGACTGATGAATAATTTGAGGGTTTTCCATTGCTCAGAACCGGCTATTCTGTTTATTCACATATCCATTTAAATGAAAATGGGCCTCGTCACTCATTATGATTTTTTCATGAAAATCGGGGTTGTCATGGGCGAGCTGTAACATCCTATTGGCATATGTACGGTGGCGTAAATGGAGCACGGCGACGAATTGAGGTTGATGGATTGTTTTGAACACTTTCTTGAGCAGCAGTAATTTTTTCAGCCGATCTTGCAGTATGTTGTGGCCCATGCTTGGGTCTATCACTTATAGACCCTCTTTCTTCGAAATCATTCACTACACGATAAATAGTGCGTTTTGTTGGCACGTTGTTTCTCCCAAACTTTCTCACGTAACTTTCTCATCGTCACAGTAATCGATGATAGATTTTGATAAAATGTTTTAACGATTAAAACACGTTGGTTTATCGAATATTTTTCCATAATAAATTTGCCACGTGTCTATTTTACGACTGCCAAATATGAACTGTCAATACTAACTTTTACCAAAATGGCGGCAAAACAAAATAGTATACCTTCCCGGCGGACACCCTGTATATATATATATATATATATATATATATATATATATATATATATATATATATATTTATATATATATATATATATATATATATATATATATATATATATATATATATATATATATATATATACCTGCATTCGTAAACAATAAAAAGCCATTTATAAGGCAAGCGATAATTCCATCTTCAAATTACAATATATTATGAACAGTCAATTTTTGCATTGCTAAATCACTTAAATGTTAGAGAATGGCGTGTCTATCACGAGAACCGGTTTGAATTCTCTAAATAACAATGGAAAGCGCGCATGCATGTATCATGGTCGGAAATAATTTAATCTTATCGATTATATATAATGCAATTCATGAAGTAACGATCGCAAGTTTTGTACGCAGAAAGTGAATAAAATAAAAAAAAAACTGCCTAGAATTTATAGCAAAAACAAATCAACAAGAAACTTAAATGCAATCGAAACATTGAATCACAGTTTTGTTGTGAAATCTCATAATGAATTGAAAGTGATAGTTATTAATTGTGAATTGTCATCCATTATTACAAAAATGTGATATGATACTCGATCTCTAGTGTCGAGACATAATTTACATTTTGTCCACATCTTTTGGTTCTTACTCTTAGACATCGCGTTCAATAGCGTTGGTTGAAATACTTAATTCACATCCGTTGGGCTTGAACTCGATCCTATTAAACCAGTGTTTCCAATTTATTTTAGCCACAAATTTATCCAGCAAACGCAATCTCAATCCAATTCATTTATCAGTGATATGATATGGAAGATTGGATATGATATGGAAGAGGTTAGCCCGCAAAAATATCAATAGTCATAAATTTAGCAATAAAACACGTAATAGTGGTCCGATTTTGATGAAAGGTATTTTAATCAAAAGCTCTCAATACCAGCATAAATACTGCAGAAAAATATTTTTTTCTACATTGATATGCGGTTATAGATGTACAGTAAATATTCTTTCTGAAAAAGTTTCATCTTTGAAATATAGAGACCTTTATCTATTTTCAAATTAGAAAAATTTGTCTTCCTTTGAAGAAATATCACCTTAAGAAAAAAGAATATGCTGGAACAATTAGACCGTGTGCGATTGCTAAGATCATTTTCCTTGTGCCACTTTCATTGATAATTTTTTGCCTAATAAGCATTTCACATAACTCGTTTTTTTTCTGGAATTCACTCACAGATTATGCCTTATAGTCTATATGGCAAAAAATCGTTAAATTGACGCAATATAAGCCTGTAATCATTTTTTATTTTTCAAGTTAATTGGTATTAATTATGTTGTGTGGCCACGACCTTGTTTGGCGGTAAAACTACCTTAAAATATAACAGTACCACTCACATTCAAGCAAATAGCAATTTTATAGAAGTAAAACAATACTACGCACGTTAATTGATGGTCTAAATGTAACTATATAACATTTTTACTCGACAAGGTCATCTGTAGGTCAATTCCGACATTATATTAATTTTCTACATCAGAATTATGTCGCCATTCTCATTATAATTTATATTGAAATAACGGGAAATAATACTACTTATTTGGTAAATAGGCTCAGGGAACACGAGCTCAATTAATTTGGTACATAAATAAATTTTATTACTAATTAAGTTAAAACATAAAAAAAAAATTTCATTATTTATTTTGCGGCCATGAAAACGTAATTAGCCATACTGTAATTTATATAGTAGTAGAAAAATCAAATTGAAAATGGTATAGCTTTATACGCATAGTGTGTGAGAGGGACGGCGAGAGTAAATAAATTACAAAATATGTTCATTATAATGTAAACGTATACACATTAATATTTGTTGCTCTTCGGTGGTCAGGGGGTATTCGCGTGTATATTAAAAAATTAAAAATGCTCATAAATGATAAACCGAAAAATGTTTTAAAGCAATTAGTCAGTCATTGACATCAGGACAACCAATAACACTCCAGCACGTTGACGCTTGATACAGTCGACCCGGGATTTAATGATATTGTTCACAAAAAGTCTAAATGCTTTGTCTGCAGACTTTACAATTTTAAAATATTACATCAATTCCACGGCGTACGTTAATATCAAAAACTGAAAAGCAAACCTAACCAACGGTTTCTGGACACTCAATTCGTTGGTTGCAGGCAGACCTAAGATATATTTTCTAAAATAGTCCAAACAAAACAGACGCATGTACAGTTAATATGTCAACACTAACGGTTAGCCTTTACAAATTTACGAATTTCATTGTATAATAAAACACGTAATAGTGGCCCGATTGTAATAAATGATACTTTAATCAAAAGCTCTTTAATCAGTATAAAATATATTTACATTTGCACAAAAAGAACATATGCAAAAAAATTAGCAAAGGGTTTAGCCCGCCACTTGGAAGGTGCAAAGGTCAACAAAACGAAAACCAATCTCGGGATCGAATCTGATGGATCTGGATGGTTCATACGGTACGGACCAGCTATGGCTTGTAATAACCGTGATATTATTATTATTAATATATCATTATATCCGCGTATGTACTACTTATATTCAGTACACAAAAATCTAATTAAATTTAATCACAAATGTCATTGAAACGAAAAAAAACAACAACACAACTTGATAACAATAACTCATTCGGTCAAGAGATGGTTTAATCGTCCGGTCGTCCTCGATTTAGATAACCCTCATCTTAAAGTAATTAAAATTTAATTTGTGCGCACACAGTCGAACCCTTTATATAATATATAAACATGTATACACACATACACACACTGCACAAACGCAAAGTACATAATCAAGGTGTTATAATTATAATTGAACAAAAACTTGTTGTTGTTATATTGAAAACTTGTGTTGATTCGTTAATATTGATTTGTCCGTTGTTTTTGTTGTTTCGTTTTTTTCTTCTTAACAATCGAACGAGTTGAAGATTACTTTAAATTTTTTGGTTGGTTTCACTTTTGAATTTGACTCAACATAAACCATTATGCTTCGTATCTTCGACGGAAGATTGTATTTTGAAAATTTTTTTATTTACCGATGAGTAACTTAAGTAGTGTTACATCATTTAAATCACGTGACTTTCGAATATTTTCGTATACGAAATACTAATCAAGATTTATGAATTTACCATGGTTTTATTATATAACATTTAGGCGAATTGAAACAAAAACAACAGAAAACAACAAAAAGCACATTAAGCTCATATTTCAGTCAAATAAAATTTAGCGCCTAAATGTTAATTAGATTTTAGTGCGTAATTTATTTATGAACTCAACGACAAAGACAAACACTTGTCGTACATCAAAACACAAAATACCGCCCCATCATCAACATCAACCGTCGCCATTAAATTTTCATCAAACGCAGAAATGTATGCGAAAATGTTGATTCGAAAAAAACCAAAGTCAAATATTTTCATCAACTCAAATTACAATTAAATGTCTTATTTCAGTTGATGATGTTGTTGTTGTTGTTGGTGATGTTTTTATTGCTGTTGTAGTTGTTGCTGGGTTCCTCAAAAATAATTTAGAGCGCAAGTACTCGGTATATTTTATATAACTTAATAATTTACTGCGAAGAACATTATATTATGTTGTACGTCTTATGTACATAAGAAAAGTGTAATAACACTAAATTTAAATTAAAATTAGACGATGAAAAAAAAAAAACGAAAAAGTTTTATGTAATAGAAAAAAAAATGTAAGATAACCTCGAGAAAATGACTTTGTTTCGGTGGTAAGGAGTATACACCCACACGAACACAGATAATTTTTCAATCAAAATCTAATTTGTGGACAAATGTCGATGTGCGCTAATGCTTTCGATATTTAACCCATCAACATTGGAAGAACGGTAATTGAAATTGATTTCTATGTGATGTGCTTGGCTTCGTCTTCGACTGTACTTTTTAATGTCCTACTAGGATGACTACCACTTTTATCACTTGTGCATTTTATAATGTCTGTTTGAAAGTGGCTTTGTTTCAGAGGGCTTAAGCTTTTAGGACACTTTTATAAGGTTCAGATATTGTTCAACCTTTTTATTGTTAATACGAAAAAGGCTATCATACAACATTTATTTTTGTTCGTTTTCAAATTTATCATTTGCGCAAACATGCTGCCTAAAACTCTGTGTAGATGGGTTTTCATAACCTGAACGGTGGCTTTTCAACTCCCTCCAAAGTGTGGAGCTTCTGGGGGATTAAAATGCCATGAGATCCGATTCCTTAAAAGATGTTCTGAAATATGATTAGTATTTGATTTCAAAAAATTATAAAGCTCAAATAATTTTCTGCTTGCTCCGACAAAATTTGTACCTCCGCCACTGATCTATATCAGTGCATTACCTCATCTTGAAATAATTCTTTTCACTGCAGCTAAAAATATGTCGGTACTCAAATCAGCAACCAGCTCGATTTGGACAGCTCTAGCTGCCAAACAAATAAATATACAGACATACGACTTTATAAACCATTGGCCACGACGTCTAATTGGCGTCACTCCAAATGGTTCCAATACGTTGAAATGGTCTTGTATATTGTACTCTAGCAACAGGTAGATCGGCCATCATTTGTCTTTGGCGCTTTAGATTTGATTTGATACACTGCACACAACTTTTTATTAACTGTCGAAGTATGGTTCACGCCCCAATAATCCAAAAACGTAATCCAACTCAATAACAGAGTAGCATGATGATATTTTAAATGCTATTCTTTCATCATTTTTCGTACGAATTTGGCCGTTGCTAATAATAAGACTGGATTCTGTACATTAAAATCAAAAAGTGCGCGAGACAATCGACCACCAACTCGAAGAACCGCATGACTATCAAGAAATGGATTTAACTGCATCAGTCTTGAATTATTTTTAATCAACCGGCCCCGTTTGATATCTTTCATCTCAGTTGGAAAGTATTCGCACTGTATGTATTTAAACACCACCATGTCTGCTTGTGCCTTGCCAGCAACTGTAACAGGTGAATTCCATCGCCGTTTGGGCACTCGTATCACCTCTATGAATTTACAGACAATAGCCAAAGTTCAGGTAATTTTATAAAAACTTGAAACTCCCTTTTCTAGCATAACGGCAATTCGATTGTTTACAAATAAGTCCTTCACTGGATATGCAGGCAACCAATTTAGAACGATTGTGCTATCGGTCCAAGCATATACACAGAATTACCATTGACATCCATCTCATCTTTGACCAGCTTCAATAATGTTGATACAAGAAGTGCTGCACATAGTTCTAGCTTTGAAATGGTGAGTTTTTTGAGTGGTGCCACTCGTGAATGTGATTTTTTCGTTACCATTACTACCCTCCAACTTTCATCGCTGTTGCCCACCGTCGCATAAACCACAGCACCGTAGGCCTCAGTGCTAGCATCCGAAAATCCATGAATCTCGACAATTGTTAAAGTGTTAACCATCTTGGAATAGCGATTTGCTCTAAACCTTTCAGATCATCGTGCATTCTTATCCACTTCTTTTGTAGGGCAGGTAAAAAATTATCATCCCAATCTAACTTCTTTATCCAAATTTCTTGAAGTAGGATCTTTATTTGAAAATTCCTCGTTTCGTTGGTGTCTTCTAAATTTACTTTGAATTTAAATTCATCATGAACTGGATCTAATTGCATTCACTTTCAATGAGCCCGGTGTTTCTTCAATATTTCTCGGTATCAAACCAATATCATATGGGGATAAGCCATCGATTACATGCTGTGAATTTGATATCCTTTTTTTTGACGACATTTTTGAATAGTTAAATACCTCGACCAATTCATCACGTATTTGTACAAGCTCCGCTTCGGAATTACTACCAGTCATTATATCGTCTACATACGTATCGTATTCCAATTGATAATATTTACCGGTGCGTTTGGTTCATTTCACCACACAATTTTTGGCCATTTAACATCATCTTCGTGCACTATTATCTGACGATACATCCTTTGTACGTCTGCTGTCAACACAAACTGATTAACTCAAAATCTTAATAAGATACTGTATAACGACGATTGCACTGGTCCAAGTCGCATCGTATCATTTCGTTGAATACGACTTAATACCTTGGTTAGATTGCTGCAAAACACCATGATGCGGCATGAAATAAGCGTTGCTATCTTTGGTATTCTCCGAAATTTTCGTTATGTGACCAAAACTGATGTACTCCTCCATAAACTGATTATATTGATGTTTTAACTCTGGATCTCGGTCAAACCTTTTTTCCACTGACTGTCATCTTTTCAATGCCTGATAACTATTACCATCAAAAAATAAATTGAAAAATTGATCTGCTTCTACCAACAATTGAATTTCGCCTGAATTGAATTGAAAATTGAATTATTGTTGCGGTAGATAAGCAGTTATTTTCGCTAATATATACGCCACCACTGAAACGACCGTTTTTCAGGCCGTGCCACCCAAACCAACTATACTGGCATTGACTATGCTGTCACATTTAGTCCCAACCTTTGCACTAGGTCTCCAGAGATAAATGAGACCTGAGAGCCACAGTAAAGTAATCGCCTGCAACTAACAATTGGTTTTCCATCTTGATTTGCCAACTGGACCACCGCTTATTGGCAATATAGATTATCTGTGTGCTCCAGACAATTCCAAACGCCTGGTGATACTGTTGCATACATTCTGTTGAGGTTCGGGATGTGTCTGTACCTTTTCACCTACTACTGCCGAGTGAATTGGAATTTCGGCTGTTGACACTGTTGGACGATCTAAATGAAGAAACGTATTATATTTGCTGCTACAAACCGAACACCTGATCGAAGAACTACATCGAAACACACCTTGATTTGGTTTCAAGGGTAATAGAGTTTTTCCGCTTGAACCCTTTGTCGTCTTTCTTCCACTGATTATTTTACAAACATAGGACATTTAACAATATCATAAACCTCTTGACCGCAACACGTAAATGATTCAGAATTCAACACTATACATGTCCACGCAAGGACATTTTTAAATTCGCAGGTTGAATTGATTTAACGTGTTCCAATTCATAAAGTTATTGAGTCTACTTTTGATGATACATTTAAATACTTTACTGACCCATCTAAGCAAACTTATTGGTCGATAGCTGTTTACTTCACATGGATTACTTCCTTGGTTCATAATTGCAACTATACCTTTGCTATTTTCCAACAAGAAGGAAAATAAGACAGTTTGATGCAGTGCGAAAACAAATTTGTTAGAAATTTAAGTTCAGACTCCGGAAGATGTTTATGGAAAACATTGAAGATTAAATCTTGGCCGGACGCTTTAAAGGGCAGCTATTATTTATAATGCCTTTTACCACTTCCATTGATACATTGCACAACAAAGCATCAGTTACAACATAGATATGTATAAGTTCCATTCTCTTCTTAATCTCTTTTGGTTCTGGAACGTTGACCGCAGTCCCAAAAGTTTTATAAACATTTTGAACAAGAGCTTCACATTTTTCATTGGAATCTATAATTTTACTACAACGAGATACTCGAACAACAATTTAATGTTGCTCGAATTACATCTGAACAAACGCGTTACTCTCTCGCGTTAGTAGCTTTGGACAGTCGTCTCTACGATCAATTCGGAGATTTGATTATTCAGGATAAAGGAATCATTTCGTACTCTTTTTTTTAAAACAGAGGTTATTAAGGGTCTAAGAAAGTCAGTTAAAACTAAACTTAATAATGTTTTACATTTAGATACAAAACCCTCCCAACTTCTATCCAAATCCCGTTACAATGCATTTAAAAATTTAAATGAGGAATTCAACAAAGAACTTTGGCTCAAGAGATTGCCTCAATAAGTTCAACTTGTATTGACAGCTTTCGAAAACGAATTTCCGCTCAACACGTTAGCCAAAAGAGCTGGTAATGTTATGGAGACTATGAACAATTTACAAATAAATGCAGTGGAAAAACCAAGTTGTCTTATTAATGTTACCGCTACTAATTCCGTTTAAGAGATGTTAGATTGCAAAAATGAAATTCTAACTGAAATGAACCGTTCAATCGACAGTATTAATATTCGTTCTCGGACTCCTAATCGTTCGGGTAGTAGGAACAGGAGATTCTGCTCCAATTCAAATGGAAGGAATAAGAATCTTTGTTTCTTTCATTGCGAATTCGGAGTTAAGGCTCTTAAATGCTTACTTTTTTGCGTACATTTTAGTAAATTTTCCCAACCTTCACAACCATTGAATTCAAAAACTCTTAAATCATCATCACATGGCAACATGTGTTGATGATCAAAATTCGAGTCGCCTTCTCATAAGAGAAACAAATTCTAAAAAACTTTTCATTGTAAAACTTTCTAATCTCCTCCACAGACTCGAGTTTTAATCTTTTTGCGGCCAATGGTACCAAATTGAAAGCTTTTGGTACTAGTTTGATTAACTTGAATTTCGGATTAAAAAGAGTTTTCAAATGGACTTTTTTTATTTCTGATGTTGCCTCGTTTATTATAGGGGCTGATTTCTTAAAACATACAGGTCTCTTGGTCAACATTCAAAGAAAAAGCATCATTGATCCAATAACCTAACTATTTTTCTTCGGCAATATATCGGATTGTCCCCATATTTCACTTACCAAGATCGACCAGTCACAATTACTGCCGGAAATTTCTCATCTTCTCTCCGAATTCTCTGAACTTACCAGAGATAATTTAAATGTTCATGCAGTAAAACACGATGTGACTCATCGATTGGACACTAATGGTCCACCCATTTCTTACAAAGCCCGTCGCTTACCACAGGGCATTTGCAGACCTAGCAAATCTACTTGGGCAAGCCCTCTTCATTTGGTTAAGAAAAAGAATGGCACTTGGAGACCTTGCGGAGACTATCGAGCATTGAATAATGCTACTTTTCCTGATAGGTATCTGACTCCTTACTTCAGGATTTTACTCATCAGTTAGCTGATTGTAATGTGTTCAGTACTCTTGATTTGGTGTGAGCTTACCATCAAATTCCTGTAGAACCAGTAGACCCAAAATAGCCATCATAACTCCATTCGGTCTTTTTGAATTTACCAGGATGTCTTTTGGCCTGCAATCTTTCCAACGGCTGATGCATCGAGTGTTATCTGGACTCTCGTTCTGTTTTTGCTATTTAGACGATATTCTAATAGCATTTAAAAATTTCGATGAACACATTTCCCATCTTCATATTATTTTCACCAATCTAACCGAGTACGGCCTTATTATCAACCCTGAGAAATGCGTTTTCACTTAATCTCAGGTTGATTCCCTCGGTCATACAGTCACCCCTGGCGGCATTCTCCCATTAAATGAACGCGTTGAGGCTATTATGAATTTTGAAAGACTTAATCTAACTTCCCAACTTAAACGTTTTTTAGGGATGATTAACTAATACCACCGATTTATTCCTGGTGCTGCCAAAGACCAAATTTTACTTAATGATTTTCTTAAAAATTACAAAAAAAAACAGTAAGGTCCCTATCAATTGGTCCGAGGAATCCATTGCATTCGAACATTGCAAATCCAAGTTATCCGAAGCATCTCTGCTTATATACCCTTCTTCTACCGCTAAAATAGCAATTATGGTAGATGCGTCCGACACCGCGGTTGGGGCTGTTGTGCAACAACATTTGTCTGGTTCGTGGCAACCATTGAGTTTCTTTTCCGTCCGACTTAACGAAACTCAAATGTGTTACAGTGCATATGATAGGGTTTTGCGGGCCACCTGTTCCGGTATCAAACATTTCCATTATATCCTAGAAGGTAGAATCTTTACCCTTTACACTGACCATAAACCACTCACTTATCTTTTTCAACAGAAACGGGAAAAAGCATCACCCAGACCATTCCGTCATCTTGATTTCATCAAATTACGACCAATATACAATTTACGACCAATATTTACGACAATTTACGACCAATATACAGCATGTTTCGGGTATAGATAATGTTGTCGCTGACACTCTATTTCGAATTAATCAAATTTCTATTCCTGAAAGTATTGATTACGAGAAGATTGTCGAATCACAAAATACGGATGACGAACTTAAAGACTTATAAATTAATAATGACATTCTTAAATTTAACCGTATTCCACTTATTTTCAACTCGGATAAATTTATCTACTGCGAAGTGTCTTTTAAACGTCCGAAACCATTCATCCCTAAATCTTTCAGACAGTCAGTGTTTAACTCCTTTCATAGTTTGTCACACCCTGGCATTAAATCTTCTGTAAAAATTCTATCGGAAAACGTGATTTGGCCTGGTATCAAAAAAGATACCAGAGTGATGGCACGCAACTGCTTATCTTGCCAAAAAGCCAAAGTCACAAAACATATCAAATTCCCTTTTGACACTTTCGAATTATCGTTTAAAAGATTTGATCATATACATTTGGACATCATTAGTCCACTTCGCATTTCTAACGGTCAGAGCTATTGTGTCACTCTGATTGATTGTTTTACTCGATGGGCTGAAGCTATACCGGTTCCAGACATTACTGCCTCAACAGTTGCGTTTGCAGTGTATTCTGGTTGGATCGCACGTTTAGGAGTTTCTATTTACATAGTCACTGATCAAGTTTCTCAATTCGAATCCCACCTCTTCGCCGAACTATCTAAATTTTTGGGCTTCGAACATCGTAGAACCACAAGCTACAATCCTAAATGTAATGGCATTATTGAACGTTGGTATAAAACTCATAAATCAGCTTTAATATGCCACAATCGTCCGGATTGGGTTCAAATTCTGCCTTCAGTTCTACTTGGACTACGTTCTAGTTTTAAAGGAGATCTTCAAACTACACCTGCTGAGTTAGTTTACACTTCGCCTTCCAGGACAATTTTTGACAATTCAAAAGGGTTCAGTTCCACATTCTGAATTTGTCAAAAATCTTAAAATACATTTTGATGAGATCTGTCCAATTCCAACTTCAAGACATCGTAGCGAACTAACTCAGTTAAAAGATCTTTACAACCTCCTTATAATGGCCCTTATCCGGTAATCAATCGATTTCCAAAATATTTCTCAATTTAGTTCCAGATTTGAATGATAGTAAAAATCTAACTACCACCCGTTCTGGACGAACAACACAAATTCCCTTACGTTTCCGTAAATAATATTCTCACTTTCTTTTTATTCTTCTGACTTTAATCCCCCTTTTTTGTCTGATTTAGACACACTTATTTGTCCCATTCAGTTCAATTTTTAGCAACACTTGCTAAAAAGAAATCTAGAGTACTATTTGTTCTAGTATTATGATGGTAGGTAGGCGTATCCGGATGATGTAAGACAACATTCGCACAACTATTAAGCGAGTCAAATAAGGTTCGTCCACCTTTATTAGACTTACGCCAGTTCCAAAATGAATGATGGCAATTAAAATCCCCACCAAGGATAAATGAGCTTGTGGAATTGATAATATTACTTCTAAAATTGCAATGGTTTGATTTGGATACGAAGAATTAGGCAGTTCCAACCAAATAGCAACATTTTTAATACTTTGAAGAAGTAAATTGGGAAGTTCAGTATGCGGAATGAAACTTTTGGTAATGATAGGTACACCTCCACGAGATTGGTTTTTGACGATCAATTCTATAGATACGGTAATGTGGAATATGAAAAGCTGTATCCGGTTTAAGGTATGTTTCTGAAATAAGCATAATGTCAACATTATTTTATCAATGAATTGCCTCATGTTTCTTGTTTTTTATACTGTGACCGTTCCAGGTGCAGATATTCAAATATTTAGCTGCATAAATATTTAAGCCCATTTACGGCAGAATTTAAAATCAGGAGTAATTCACTGTAAGATTACAATTTACTACTATTTGGCCTTTTTGGATGTATAATTGTTTTAAATAAATCTGTCCAACTAATTGGTGAAGTTGCGGTTTCCATGTTAGCTTCGTTTAATTGAGGATCTTTAGAAATTAAGCTGGAAAATGTTGATTCCCTCCAATTGGAGGGACAAATCAACGTTTGGGACATATCATTGAGTTGACTGTGTGGTTTCCACCCCAATTGGCACACAAATGTCTAGTTTCCACAAATGTCTAGTTACAGTATCCACATCATGGTTTCTATGTTGTAGATGAAACAAGTAAAATGTCAAGTGTTAATAGTGATTCATTGAGTGCATGGTTGATGAAAAGGGCAAAAGTCAAGAAAATAATAAGCAGGCAACTAACAAAGCGAAAACATTGAAATGTTTTAAGTGTCACAAAATTTGATATTTTCATCGAGATTGTCCTGAAAAAGGAAATAAAAGTCTTTTCTCTTCAGCAAATACTTCAGACAAAGAAGAAGAAGCTTTTTTTGTGTAAGTCAGAAAGCTTATGATTAGATGGTTGGGTTTTGGATACAGGTGCAACTAATCACATGTTACGCAACAGAGTTTAGTTCAGCACTTTTCCAAAACTGAAGCCAGAAAGGATAATCCAAATTGCAGATGGTGGAAAACTGGAAGCACCAAGACATCAGAACATGAACTATTTGCGAAAATTTCTAAAGATAAACAACATTAAATATATCGAATAATTTCTCTTTAAACGAATAATTTCTCTTTAAAGGATGTTTGATTGGGAAGCAGCATCGTAAGAGCTTGTAAAACAGTTCGAAAAAATCGAACAAATGTGGTGAAATTGCTCATGCGGACGTCTGTGAACCTTTTTATCTGTAATCGCTCGGTGGCTCCAGGTATTTTCTTTTAATTAAGGATGATTACTCACATTTCCGTTTTATTTATTGCATCAAAAATAAGGCACAAATTTTTGAGAAAATAAAAAACTTTTTGACGTTTCCGGAGAAGCAGGTCACAGTGTAAAGATCATCAGAACTGACAACGGCGCAGAATTCGTGAATTCTGACGTAAAGAGCTTTTTGAAAGTAAATGTCATCAGGCATCAGCGACCGGTACCATACACGACAGAGCAAAATGGATCAGCAGAGAGAGAGAATCGAACCGAGGTTGAGGCTTCACGGCCGATGATACATGCGAAGCAAATGAAAAAAATTTCTGGGCGGAGGCGGTTAACACGGCGGTTTTTCAACCACGGCGGTGGTTCAAATGGTGTTTTTTCAGTGTTACTGGAAAAACACCATTTGAACCATTCGTACAGCAAGCCAACTGTTTTTAATCATTTGAAGGTTTTTAGATCGGAAGCTTATATACACATTCCGATTTTATTCAAATGAACATGTTAAGGGCGATCGTATTTGGAATCCTGAGTCAACAAAGACAAATGCAATGAAGACGACTTTGCAGAAGTTAGTAGTTCCAAGAATGTAGTGGAAGAATAGAACGCATCATCGTCGAAGATAAAAAACAACGAAGAAATTATTTTGTGACTGCTGCATGGAGAAAAATTGCAAAAGAGCGGAAATGGTATCGGTAATGCTGTCAATGGCAAATGAATCATTAACGTACAATGAAGCAGTTGGAACAAAAGAGAAAGACAACTGGAGTTCGGCGATGGACGAAGAGTACGACTCGTTAATCAAAAATGAAACATCGATGTAGACGCAACCACCGAAGAATGAAAAGGTCACCGACAACAAGTGGGCATATAAGATCAAGTACGACACTGGTGGTAACATCGAGTGTCATAATGCCAGGCTGATTGTTAAAAGATTTACTCTAGAACTAGATTTTCAGTGCAGTGGTAAGATACACTTTAATTCGTGCTCTATTATCACTTGCAGCGGCGGGTAAGATGAAACTTTGTCAATTTGATGTGAAAACGGCATTTCTATATGGGGCCCTCAGTAAAAAAGTGTACATGAATCAGCCAGTTTGATATGACGATGGAAGTGGAAGGGTGTCCAAGATAGTGAAGAGTTTGTACGGCTTGAAACATGCATCGAGATGCTGGAATAAATATGTCACGGCATTTATTTAAATAATTGGTTTCGATGCATCAAAGGCGTGTCTATGTCTGTTCTTGAATATCAATATGCAAGGCGATATCATTTCGGTGATTGACTACCTAAAAGCAAGATTCGATATAATAACGCTTGACGTGAATAAATTCTTTGGAATGGAGATAAGCAAAATGGTAAATGGTCACACTTATCTGTAAGTCAAGCGGCATATACACGAAAAATCTTGGTTAAATTTAGCATGGAAGAATGCTAACGTGCATCAACTCCGATCGATACAAATAAAACAGGAAGTAAGTTCGAAAACTCTGAACTAAATTAAAATTTTCAATACAGGAAGGTTGGTGGAAGTTTTATGAATCTATGCATTGCAACAAGACCTGACATACATTATGCATTGGGAGTTGCACGACGTATTCTTGAAAAATCGAAGAATGCACACGTAAATGCAGTAAAAAGAATTTTCAAGTACATCAAGGGAACAGCTGATTATGGAATCTATTTTGAATGAGGTGGACAGTGTGATTTGGTTGGTAAGAGTGACGCAGATTATGCGGGAGACACTCCAACAAGACGATCAACTTGTGGAGTTATTTTTTTGTTGAATGGTGGGCCGATCAGCTGGGAATCATCAATACAAAAGTATATCGCGTTATCAATAACGTAATCAGAGTACATAGCGGCAGGAGCGGCTGTGAAAGAATTGATCTGGCTTTATGGGTTAATTACCAAATTAATGTGCATGAGAGAAAAGCAAATGTTTAATATGGACAACTGGAGTGCAATATGTTGAATGAAAAATCGTGAATTTCACAAATGGACCAAACATATTGACGTAAGATATCATTTCATACGTGAAACATTTCAAAAGGGGTTGTTTGATCTCAACTACGGCATCTGTATGCATTTTTGCTTTAACTGTGATCACTTTGTAAATAATTGTTATATAGGTAGCCTGATTTAACTCGGTATCTAATATGCAAATTACATCTATAAGATAAAACACTCCATTATCATAAAAATAAGTATTTCAATGGTCTTATACCCTCATAATTAAGGCAAACCAATTATAATATGATTTTGGTCCTTTACCTAAATTTAAAGCATCTCACGTACCAATTCAACCCATCTCCGATAGTTCAACATTAAAATCGCATATCGTTTGTTGGGTTCACTAGCATCCATTAAAAATATACTCTCTATATTTAAGAAGTATTCTATTCAACATATAACAATCGACCAACCATAACACACACACATTTACGTATATGTGTGTGTATGTGTATATTCCATCTACAGAATTCTCAACAAATAAACCCCGCACATAAATGGATTCCAAACGATAAAATTTTGATAAAAATCAAAACTAAATCATATTATTAGTTAAGCCTAATTGATTTGATTGTACATGTATACCAACTGAACAGTAAAAAAAAAATAATTTGTAATTCTAATATATTCTAATGTTATTAGAAAAATGGTGGACTAACCATAAAAAAAAATCGCATTAAATTATGGCCTTAAAAGTATAAAAGGCCAACCCAAAAATTAGATTCATCTGAAAATGTGCGAAGATTTTTTTGCGATATGATTTTATTTACTGTAACATTTTAAGTATAGCAGGCAGAACTGAAAATTATAGTGCCTAGCGCGGTCTTCCATCATTACAGTTTTTGCACAAAATATACAAATACATAATTCAAGGAGCCGAAAAAATGTTGGGATGAGACAATTTTTACGGGATTATGATATATCGAAATGATTTGTGATGTAAAAAGGACAAAACATTAATCTGGCGGAGGATTGTGTATTGTGAAAATTATTTAATCAATATCTAAAATATAACATAGAGAATGAAGAAAATGTTAATAATACAGTAACACCCTGTATTTTTTGTTTATTGTTGCCTTTTTTTATGGTTATGCTTATGACTATTATTATTGTTATTATTTTAAATGGACGCAACATGGAAGTTAGTTTTGCGGTTAACCACATAATAGCTGCACATTAAATTTTAGTGTTTTTACAGTTTTATCGACAATATTACACATTTGGTACGTTCTAACGATTTGGAGAGTATTATATAGTTTGAAGAAATCGTTTCGATCAAACTGCCATGTCATAAATTTAAGAAAAAATAAATTCACATTTATGACACTCTGATGGAAGGTTGTAGCTTTAATTGAACGAACAATTTTTCAAATTAATTCATTGGCATTACGAACATTTACAATTTTACGCTATCATATGCGCTTTAATTATAGTTAGTTTTTACTTCCTGCATGTAATATATTTGCAGTACTAATTTAATTAGTTTTTGAAAGACTCTTCCAGGGCTATGGAGTGTTTCAATGGGAACAATGCTCTCGATATAAATATTAGTACTGCTGCAAAAAATCCTTTAAGTTGTATAAACAATTTTCGAGCATAAAACTCAGGCAATGGGTTAACCCACAAAACTATCAATATTCATAAATCTTGCAATATAAATTTTACTAGTGCCATTTTTTCATAACTGTTGGAGCATTTGATTTGTTGGCTCCCATGTACGTACCTAGAGTTTTATATAACGAATCATTTTTCGGGAAAGTTAATAAAGCATTACCATTTAAAAAAATGTCTAGAAGTAAAATGATCCATTTTACCTGCATCGTTGGATATATGACAAAGAGGATGTGAATAAAGACAGGCTAGGATCATCTTTATAGCGTGGTGGATTTCTTTATTCCTAATACGATTTCGGACGACTCACCATAAATGATGTTTCATTGATTCAATGGCAGCCTCTCTTAATCCTCAAAAACGCCGACTTCTTGTAGGTAGGAAGTGCTATGTAATGTTCTTAGGTCATCTGATTGATTAATTAGAGCTTATGGGAAAGGTTATACCAGAACCTCCCCGATTGACGGCACCATTATGCTCGATTGTTAGATAGGAATGTTAGTTATGACAGACTTGACTCGGATACTGATACTTGAGCAATCGAAAGTTGGTTTTCTTTAGGGAAAGAAAAGAAAAGGTAAACAGATCCTGCAAAGTAATTATGAAGAAATGTAGTAATTATTTATGAAATATTAAATTACTCATTTTTATATTTTATTTTCTCTTCCTGCATGTATTATATTCTTGTTCCTGTTTTCATTATACTTATATGATTTTTCGATTAGTGTTGCATCAGTTGTGGTTTATTTCACATCATTCGAGTAAATAGAAAATCTACTTACTTAATCATAATTGTCATGAATAAATGTATGCTATGCTTTTTTTTGTTGATAAAAATATAAGCAGTCAAACATAAATAATTCATAAAAATGTACAACACCGACTCTATCCATCTACAGCATAATATATAATAAATAAATGTGTTACGTCCGTATAAATTCGTCACGGTTGTCTACTAATATCGCCTTAAATTTTGTTTCATTACCAAATTGATTTAAGTGCAAACTCAGATTCTTATATTTATGCCACATACATGTATTGTACACATAAACATAAATACGCATAAGATTCCTAGAAAGCATACAGGTACAGTAGTAATAAAGTTTCATCAAATTTTCTCATTAAAACCGAAAACAACTCGTTTCATTCAATCATGATTACCGTCAGACAACCAAAAAAAAACTTTTTTCCCAGCCATAGTTATATATTGTGGCAACAGCATAAACCTAATATCATCATAACAACATATGTGTGCATATGTGGATACATAAACAAATATGCGCGAAATAAAATTAATAATGAATATGAAAAATCGCTGATCCGCACATAGTTCACTCCGTGTATGGTACAAGGATAAGGCAAAAATCATATTAACCCCATAAATGAATAAATAAAATGAAAATGAAAATTAAAATTTTATTCGAAAAGTAAAATCCCCGAAAATGGAGAATGACGCGAAGAAAACACAAAACCTAATCAGCATCAGCAAGTATGACGATAAACTAAAATAAAAAAATAAAAAAAATATTACCATAGTTTTTCTTTTCGTCCTCCTTCGGTTCGTGAACCTCCCTCCACCTTCTCTCTCTCACACTGTCTCTTTCTGTCGCGCTTTCTTTATGCGCAAAATAGATCAGCGCTCTATAGAAAGGGTGTGCTATAATTCTGAACCATTCGGGCTAACTACAGTTCAAAATTTAAAATGTTCAAGGATGCTAGATCAATAAACGATTTAAGATACTCTGGCCATTTGACAAGTCAAATATAATAATATAATAATATAATAATATAATAATATAATAATATAATAATATAATAATATAATAATATAATAATATAATAATATAATAATATAATAATATAATAATATAATAATATAATAATATAATAATATAATAATATAATAATATAATAATATAATAATATAATAATATAATAATATAATAATATAATAATATAATAATATAATAATATAATAATATAATAATATAATAATATAATAATATAATAATATAATAATATAATAATATAATAATATAATAATATAATAATATAATAATATAATAATATAATAATATAATAATATAATAATATAATAATATAATAATATAATAATATAATAATATAATAATATAATAATATAATAATATAATAATATAATAATATAATAATATAATAATATAATAATATAATAATATAATAATATAATAATATAATAATATAATAATATAATAATATAATAATATAATAATATAATAATATAATAATATAATAATATAATAATATAATAATATAATAATATAATAATATAATAATATAATAATATAATAATATAATAATATAATAATATAATAATATAATAATATAATAATATAATAATATAATAATATAATAATATAATAATATAATAATATAATAATATAATAATATAATAATATAATAATATAATAATATAATAATATAATAATATAATAATATAATAATATAATAATATAATAATATAATAATATAATAATATAATAATATAATAATATAATAATATAATAATATAATAATATAATAATATAATAATATAATAATATAATAATATAATAATATAATAATATAATAATATAATAATATAATAATATAATAATATAATAATATAATAATATAATAATATAATAATATAATAATATAATAATATAATAATATAATAATATAATAATATAATAATATAATAATATAATAATATAATAATATAATAATATAATAATATAATAATATAATAATATAATAATATAATAATATAATAATATAATAATATAATAATATAATAATATAATAATATAATAATATAATAATATAATAATATAATAATATAATAATATAATAATATAATAATATAATAATATAATAATATAATAATATAATAATATAATAATATAATAATATAATAATATAATAATATAATAATATAATAATATAATAATATAATAATATAATAATATAATAATATAATAATATAATAATATAATAATATAATAATATAATAATATAATAATATAATAATATAATAATATAATAATATAATAATATAATAATATAATAATATAATAATATAATAATATAATAATATAATAATATAATAATATAATAATATAATAATATAATAATATAATAATATAATAATATAATAATATAATAATATAATAATATAATAATATAATAATATAATAATATAATAATATAATAATATAATAATATAATAATATAATAATATAATAATATAATAATATAATAATATAATAATATAATAATATAATAATATAATAATATAATAATATAATAATATAATAATATAATAATATAATAATATAATAATATAATAATATAATAATATAATAATATAATAATATAATAATATAATAATATAATAATATAATAATATAATAATATAATAATATAATAATATAATAATATAATAATATAATAATATAATAATATAATAATATAATAATATAATAATATAATAATATAATAATATAATAATATAATAATATAATAATATAATAATATAATAATATAATAATATAATAATATAATAATATAATAATATAATAATATAATAATATAATAATATAATAATATAATAATATAATAATATAATAATATAATAATATAATAATATAATAATATAATAATATAATAATATAATAATATAATAATATAATAATATAATAATATAATAATATAATAATATAATAATATAATAATATAATAATATAATAATATAATAATATAATAATATAATAATATAATAATATAATAATATAATAATATAATAATATAATAATATAATAATATAATAATATAATAATATAATAATATAATAATATAATAATATAATAATATAATAATATAATAATATAATAATATAATAATATAATAATATAATAATATAATAATATAATAATATAATAATATAATAATATAATAATATAATAATATAATAATATAATAATATAATAATATAATAATATAATAATATAATAATATAATAATATAATAATATAATAATATAATAATATAATAATATAATAATATAATAATATAATAATATAATAATATAATAATATAATAATATAATAATATAATAATATAATAATATAATAATATAATAATATAATAATATAATAATATAATAATATAATAATATAATAATATAATAATATAATAATATAATAATATAATAATATAATAATATAATAATATAATAATATAATAATATAATAATATAATAATATAATAATATAATAATATAATAATATAATAATATAATAATATAATAATATAATAATATAATAATATAATAATATAATAATATAATAATATAATAATATAATAATATAATAATATAATAATATAATAATATAATAATATAATAATATAATAATATAATAATATAATAATATAATAATATAATAATATAATAATATAATAATATAATAATATAATAATATAATAATATAATAATATAATAATATAATAATATAATAATATAATAATATAATAATATAATAATATAATAATATAATAATATAATAATATAATAATATAATAATATAATAATATAATAATATAATAATATAATAATATAATAATATAATAATATAATAATATAATAATATAATAATATAATAATATAATAATATAATAATATAATAATATAATAATATAATAATATAATAATATAATAATATAATAATATAATAATATAATAATATAATAATATAATAATATAATAATATAATAATATAATAATATAATAATATAATAATATAATAATATAATAATATAATAATATAATAATATAATAATATAATAATATAATAATATAATAATATAATAATATAATAATATAATAATATAATAATATAATAATATAATAATATAATAATATAATAATATAATAATATAATAATATAATAATATAATAATATAATAATATAATAATATAATAATATAATAATATAATAATATAATAATATAATAATATAATAATATAATAATATAATAATATAATAATATAATAATATAATAATATAATAATATAATAATATAATAATATAATAATATAATAATATAATAATATAATAATATAATAATATAATAATATAATAATATAATAATATAATAATATAATAATATAATAATATAATAATATAATAATATAATAATATAATAATATAATAATATAATAATATAATAATATAATAATATAATAATATAATAATATAATAATATAATAATATAATAATATAATAATATAATAATATAATAATATAATAATAATATTATAAAGACTATTCACACCAAATTCTAGAATTGACAAATGTTAAAAAATTTAAAAATTATATTAAAATTATTTTTAGCGTTAATTTTTCGACACCCTGTATTTAATATAAATTTCATTCGCTGGTTATGTGTGCGCGCTATGTTTTCGCTTTAAAAGATTTTCTTATTTTGGGATTTCAATTTTCTAAGATTTTTCTTGTCATCGTAAAACTACATAACAACAAAACAAAAAAACCCAATAAAGAACGAAACGATGAAGATGCACATAAATAATGACGAAGACAACGAAGAAGTATTATGAATTAACAAAGAAATAAACAAACTTTATGTTGAATTTTTAGTATGTATATGGAAAATTCTTCAAAAATTTATTACAATACATTTTTAATTTTTTATATATTTTTTGAGCAACAAAAAGCAAAACTCTTAAAGTTTGTTATCGAAAATAATGAGCAACTGTAAAAATTATTTCGTTTGTTATAGTTTTTCAAAAATTAAATTCCTAAATAAAATTATTTTTTGCTTATATCGTTTTTTTTTGTATCTTTGCTCTTCTTGCCGTCTTACGATTATAGATGGGAATGGATGGGATTTTAAACATGTATACGATGAATGTTGTGTACTTGAAGAAGTTTATTATTGTTATTACTTTTATTATAGTTTTTTTTATGGTTGTGAGGGTTACGTTTTTGTTTTGCTTAGATTTTTGTAATGCTTTCGATTATTATTATTATATTTGAAAAATTAGTTTATGGACTTTCTTTTATTATTTCAGTTGTAAAGAATTTAAAGACTGTGCTCTAGAAACTGGATAATAATGGTGAGGTACCATGATTTATAGTTTCATATGCTCGTTCCTTAGTTTCACATAGGGGACACTTTTTTGGTTCCAGATGACATATTTTACCGTTTTTTAGATCATAAAATATATAATCGACAGCACCTGTTGTCTTTTCTGCTTGACCACTTTAATTAGCCTAATCGAATTATAACCTCACTTTTAGTAGAGCTACAGTTGTACGTAGTTTTAGTTGTTTAGGGTGAAACACTTTACTGTAACTAAAACTGTTGAAATGAGTATATAAAATGCTAGGTAGTGGTAATAATCATGTAAGCTTAAATAGGTTGTTAGTGGATCAAGATTTTTCTTATGGTCAACGTGAAAATGGCATTGTTACCCTCCATTGATCTTCGCATATTAAATTATCGATGGTTTTTTAATTCATCACAAATATCCATGCAATCTCTCTGTACGCAAAATAATCCTTAGCGTTGATATCCCATCTTGCGAATCTGACAAAACATGAGTTTCTACAATTATCTGTGTGCTGCTTACATTTTTCTTCGTTACCAGTAAATTCATTTGCTTGACCCACTTCTTCAATTCCCCAAAATTTTTTTAATTTGTTTTCTAGATCGACATAAGGGGTAATGGGCCACCCCAAGGAGAATGTCTATTGAACTTGGTTTATTATAATTAGGATCTGCATAATCAAGAGTGTTGAGATGCAGTTGTCTCCAGTTTCCACTTTTTGATCTGGTAGTTTTGTTAGTTTTTGGAATATGAAAGCAATATGGCATACCTCAAATTTGGAAGCTATAGTTGGTTGAGTTTTGAGGTTGATTTTCTTTCGTACATATTCAATGTCATGGTTACCAACTCCTGCTAGTTTTGCATGTATTTTATTTCCTTTGAGCTTGAGTTTTTGTATAGTGCTTCTTCCGTTATAAAACTTATAAGCCTGGATCTATTAAGACTCTTAATTTTGTTTGGCTTCCATCTTGTTTGACTGTGTTGACAAATGCTGTTGCTAGCCAAATGATTTCGGTTGGTGAAAGAAACAACAGGAATTCGGTTATTTCTTGAAATTCACATGGGTTTTTATGTGAAGTTTCGTTTGGTCGTCGAGTTTCAATAAAATACAAATTAGGAATTATTTCCAGGACTCGACATTAATTTCATAATTCTTTATTGCGTGTAGGCTCTCAGTGGTTGAATAATACATATATATAATTTGACAACTCATTTGCAATGTTTGGTTTTTTCAGCAATGTATTAGGTAAGCTGAGATGATCACTATTTTATTGGAAACCCGCTGATTTTTGTTCGGGTGGTTGAACACTGCTTCGGATTTCCCCATTTTAGTTTCCAAGTACTTTTTTTTTGTTTTCGGCTCTCTCCATTTATACTATAGTTTATTTGTAAGGTGGTGATTTGTCCTCCAATTTGTTTTTGTTTTTGAAGAATCTCGTCCATTTCTAATTTCTGTATCTGGTGGCTTTTTCTGATATTGATTTAATTTTTTTCGATTTTATCTGTTGAAATAATCTGATAGCTAAACTAGGACTTGCCAAATCGGCTGAAAGTTTCACAAAAAATCCAAGTAATGTTGTTTTACTGATTTCGGCAGCGTATTAAATACTCGAAATAGTTATAAGCTGAAAATTTAAGCTGATGGCTATAGCATACCAAAAGACGTTCCGATTTTTAATCTTTCATCAAGAGTTTCAACTATTACTTTACTGATTAATTACTGAAATCGTTCAAATTTTGCCAAACAAAATATGGGTCTTGTTGTAGGTGAATAACGTGTTGGGCTTTATTGACTGTGTTTATTTCTTTGGCTTTAAGCGGCGTTAGTCTGGATTTTCAGAAATTAGTAGAGCTGTAGAATTTCAAGGAGAACCGTTTCCAATATGTTGGACAATAAATAGAATCCACCTCTAGTGATTACAGCGGTATTATCCGAGGGGTAGATGGTTAGTGGAATTCGTGTACTGATGGGTGAGGAGATTGAAAGAAATATCTCTGACATTTATCTTCTTTTTGCGTTGGTCCATTCGAGATTCTTTAAAATTTTTTGTGTATTATAATTATATCATTTTGTTATGATATTATTATATTTTTATTTATTCCGGGTTTTTCCAAAGACACACACACGCATACATACTTGATAAGTGTTGATGGCAAAGTATAATTTTTTGTATGTACATAAATCAAAGCCGTCTTCAATCCCTTATAGGAGGCCCAAATATACTCATACGTAAGCTGTAAAATGAGAAAAATGTAACCTGTGTTATATAATATACACTAATATACACTAATAACAAGTTTCATTTTTAATATGATATCTGCGTCCGACGGGACCATGCAGGCTTCTTAAAAGAGATTAAAGACGGCCTTGACATAAAAACATAATTCGACGTATGAATGTTAACAGAGTTCGATGTTTTTTGTTTGAAAATAGTTTTATTTTCCGAGAATGGAGGAGGGGTTTATAGTTGGTTGTGCGTTTTTAGAAGAGTTTATGGGGATGCAGTATCGGATGGGAATCCAAAGAGCAACGCAGTAATTAGCATTGGAGTTGTTTACAACCAGTTTACTCGTTGCTATTTTCTAATGGAAAAAAATTCGGATTGCAAGTAGAATGTAATGTAAGTAAAGGAGCAAGTTAAGTAAGTTAAGAATTGTAAGTATAGGGAGTGGGAAGGTTTAAGTTTTGATACTAGTAGATTGGATTTTTGCAGGTTTGTGGAACTGCGGAGTTTCGTGGATTGCCGCCACCTATCTGTTGGATGATGGGTAGATTCCATCTTTGGTAATGCAACAATGTAACATATACGTGAAGTTGGTGCTGTTTCGTCTGAGGTTTGGATCTCTAACTTCACTTAAATCGTCAACTGAGATTTGTGGTGAGGAAAAGTATTACTGGTTGATTGCGTTTTTTGAGTTATTCTGTGTTGGTGTCTGTATTTTCTGAGTTGGAGGGTTTGAATTCCGTGTAAGTTTGCTGATGATTTGACCGCGGAAGAATCTCTATACCATTTTTGCTTAAGCTAAAACTAAAGGTGTTGTAGTTGAATTTGTGGATAGTGCAAGGGAGTTGGAGGGTAGTTTGATGACTTATCATTTGTGAATTCTGTATTTGTAGTTTTTTAGTAGTTTTTTGAGGGAGTTTAGTCTGTGGTAGAGGGTTTCTGCCAGGAGCGTGGCGTGTTAGTTTGTCGGGCTTGTTTGATAGCATGTTGGTGATTGCGGTTATGATGTTGCTTGGGACGGTTCAATTGCTCGGCTTTTTAGGTCTCCAGTTGTAGTTTAGTGGGAGTGCTGTTTATGGCAATTTGATTTTGGTGTTCGTGCCTGTGCATGTTGTGGCGCGTATTGGAGAAAGGTTCTTGTCTTGTCCAGTCTATGTCTGAGTAAGTATGGTTGCTCTTGGTTGATGAGCTTGGATAAAGTTTTCGAATCTGCTGAAGTACCTGTACTTGTGACTTGTATTTAGCAGGGGACGTGGCTTTCCTGAAAAATGTCCCGCGGTGTTGTCGCCAGTTCATTTTCAGGAGTGAACGACTAAGATTGGTGCGATAGTCCCCCTATATGTTGCTGACGATTTTATTCCTTTGAAAAGCGGTGAAACTAGAAGTTTTGGCCTTGGAGTCTTGTCATGCAATTACAACTGGCTATAATTTTAATTTGTTGTCCTTTATTAGTCAACCGTCTAACGATAAGTGTATTTTCTTTTTAGTTTGTTTTTCGATATTTTTATTATGAGATACAGGTTATTAAACATGCAATCGGGCATGGCATTCTGTGCACCACTGTTAGTAATACTATTACTGATCTGTAACTATCGTAAATGGGTAGCATTTAAGGTAAGGCCTAAATTTCTTCACACATAGTATGGCTGTAAAACACTCAAGCTCGGTTACTTAGTAATTTCGTTGCATATGGCTTTTACATTCTATGGAAGGTTTCAGGTAGCTGCCCAACGGACAATTCTTTAGTATTGAGGTTGCCTTAAGGTGACAATCGGCACTCACACCCTGATACCATTACACCTTATGACTGAGCTTTGTGGTATCATAGGAAGACTACGTATTTTAAATCAAATAGCATGTAGTTGGGAGATCACATACTAATAACTTTAGGTCTAAGCCATGCAGCTTTGCCACCTAAGTTTTTATTCCACCCTAAGTATTTTATATTCCTGGTACCTGCTTTAGATTGCAGGCTTTCTCATATCCATCACCAGGGCACCCGATGGGGAAACGATAGTCAGACCTCTACACGGGTCGACAAATTGTTCGTTATTTTTTTCATAAAAACACTTAACTAAAATGAGGAAATTGTAAAAGCTTTTAAATTGGTAAACATTTAACTGTACCATAAACGCCATTTTACATATCGCCAATTACCACGTATATCCGTTAAAATCTTAATTTAGAATTTCATAAATCTCTAGCCACTTAAAATAATCCAAGAGTATCCTAAAATTGCTGAAATAAAATAAATATTGGTATGCTCTTACGACATCAAGACAATATAGAATGCTACTAAATATAATTTTCCTCCAGGTTAAAATCACAATGCGCCAAATAAGAACTTCAATTAAAATCCAAAACCGTTATTTTTCCAATTTATTTAACCTTTAATCGTATACAAAATAAAAACAAAAAGTACAAAAAACTAACCAAAAATTATATTGCCAATTTAACGAGTTCCTTATGGAAAACTTATTTTCCTATTATCCCAAAAACAAAATTATATATATATATATATATATATATATATATATATATATATATATATATATATATATATATATAAGAAAATGACTTCTAAATGGGAAAACAACACCAAAAAAAAAATCTAAAATATTCAAAAAAAGGAAAAACCACTTTGCTTCATTCTGCACACAGTGATATCGTTCTTATTTCTTTTTTTTTAACCGGTATCAATAAATTTCCCACGGGAAATTATGAAGATTAACCTCAATATAAAGTAAAAAAAACCCCAACAACAACCAGCATCGCAAAACAAAAAGTTTATATAAAATAAAGAAAATCATGATGTCTATTCTATACAGTGCTATAATTTTCCCATTTCTATGATTATTACTGTTGTTGTATACCACTTAGGACATATATAGATATATACTGTGTGCTTCCCCTAAATTACAAACATTAACTCGAATATCATGAGAGTGGAGTACAGCAGGCCTATTATATTTTATATATAGTAGTGAAGAACAAAAACGACTTAAATTTGTTTAATTTGTGCAGGTAACGTACATATAACTTTTAATCTGTAATGATTAAAAGTTATAAATTTCCAAATTTATTTTTTTTGTTAATTATCTATGTATCCTTATTTCGAATTTAAATCCCCGGTAAATTTTAATCAATCACGCATAAAACAAATTTATGTCCTCCGCACAAAAAAAAAACACACGAAAAAAACCTGCGACAACACATTTAAAACAGCAACAACATTATAATTAGATTAAAAAAAAAAAAAAAAAAAAAAAAAAAAAACTTTTTCGTTTTTAATTAAATTCACTGTTCATCCATTAATCAATGTTAATGAAATTTATAATGATGATTTTAATCTTGTTTCGAACTAAATCCCGCGAACACCAAACAGAATCGATTAAAAACAAATTTTGTTGGTGTTGTATCTTTTTTTTTTTGGTTTTGGTTCAAAAATAATCGTATTATCTCCCACAAACATAACGCAGCAGCAGCAGCATCAGCAACAAAACATTTAAAAACATAAAATAAAATTAAAACATATAAAATAATAATGTTAAAATCACAATTGGGAGTAGCAGTGTAACGGAAAATATGAAAATTTGTTACAACAAATTTGAAGCAACATCATACCGATGTTAATCTCATGGAAATTTATACTTTGAAGCTCGAAACCTTGTATAAAACTAAATGCTGTAAGTCTTTGTTGGCACACGTCAATGAGGAACACTTTTCTAAGGCATCCAATGGGCGTAATTAAAGTTGATAATAAGTGGCACACAGCTAATCGTCAGAAATACTTTAAGGAAATATTCAATCCTTTAACAATGCGTTGGTAGTCGCTTGAACAGGAGGTCCATATGTCAACCAAAAATCAGACCTAAACTAGCATTCTATCTTGCCATTTGATCTGTATTGCAAACTATTATTGGTCATGGAAGTTATAATCACACACGAATACCGATATATACGCTTTTATGTGTTGTGCGCCTCTGCCTTTCTTGGAGGCATTAGAAATTGGTCCACAGAAGTCAACGCCAACTCGACTAAATGGCCTAAAAATTGTTACCCGAGATGTCGGCAATGTTCCTATGAGTTGATTGCTCGTAACAGCCCTTTTCCGGACGCATTTGTGATAGTTGTACGCAACATTCCTGGACGTATTTCTGCCGTTTACAATCCAAAATTTTTGTTTTAACAGGGAGAATGATAGAGATGGACCGGGATGAAGGTATTTAATATGGTAATAAGTGGCTGTCATTTAGTTGAAGATATGTAAACATTGCACTCATTTTTTGCATTATTTGCTTTAGGATTTAGGATTCATTCTAAAATGGTTAAATCTAGACCTTAGAACTACAGAAGTCATTCCTTTAGTGTAATGATTCGATGTGGCAATACCCGATATGGTCAGATTGGCGTTTGACTTTGATAAGCCGAGTCTCTAAAAACAAGCTTCTGAAATAAATAAAGTCTGGGAAGCGGCATCTTAGAGTATTCAGCACTGTATACATTTTTCAAATTAGTTTTTCACATCTATTACCTCAGTCGGTAATACGGTACAAGGGTAATTAATATTAGCAGCTAGATGAATTTGCACGTCTGGTTCGTTTTCGTGTAATAATTTATTATCGTCGACTTGTTCAATATTTAAGTTCAGTGCTGTGCTAGGAACGTTACTAATACTATTTGTTTGGTAATTGATCGAGTTATATGGAACTACTGAATCATCATGTAGTAGTGTGTGATGTCGTCCTTTACATTGTTAACATCCCAACTTGGAACTACATGAATTGAAACGATGATATCTTGATAAGCAGTTATAGTTAATACGGGTTTTCTGTACAAAATCCCTTCTTGAGTTTACATCTAATGATTGGAATTGACCGCACTTTGCTAATTGATGTTGGTCATTGCAATACATACAAGACAATAAGCCAATGGAAGCCTCGTTGGCCTGTTTGAAGTAGCATTTCAGGGTTTGTTCTTTTCCCAGAAGTATTATAAAATCATCAATTTTAGGGAAATCTTTCTCGAATGATTTTGCCCATGAAATTTTTGTCTCCTTGTCCAACCTTTCAAATAATCAGTAAATTAACCAAGGGTCATATTTTTTGGCTTCACTACCCAATGCAGCCACTGCGTCACTATAATCCAGTTTGGGTTGATGCAAACATGATGTCCACGATATTATTGGTGTCAAGTCTCCTATCTTGCCTTCCATTTCTTCCCGTTCTTGTCTCCACCTTGCACATTTAAAAAGTGTGTGTTTTGCGTCGTTGTTTGCTGCATCTTCATAAATACATGAAGGATCTTCTAATTTTCCAATCGTGTGCAAATATTTACAAAAATAGCCATGACCCATCAGGAATTGGTTTATTAAGTTGTTTACTTCTCAATGCTTTCTGTCGACTTACTGAAAGATGTTTTGAATTAATCTTTCTGTCCCTCTCCCACGCCTCTCGTTTTGCCAATTCCTCTGCCAATATAGCATAAGTTTACTGGCCGCTCTCTTTGCTTCTACAACGCCAAGTTCGCTCTTGATGTTATATATTCTTTTATTTTCCTCAGCCATTAGATTGATTAGCGTCACGCCTGCTGTTTTTATGAAATGCTGTTCTGTATGAGCTACATATTCTAAGGGCACCACTACGTTGTACCGCTGCCATTTTGTTTTGGTATTTTTCCATTAAAAAGGTGTCTGTCCATATTTTACGATCATACAAAAGGATAGAATTTGTTACCGACATTAGTAACTTCCATTTCCCAGCCACTGGGCCTCCGATATTTGTCATCAGCCAATATACTCAGTGCAGTGGTCACTTTTATCGCCTTTTCCGAATAACAGCAATTATAAAAGCAATTTTTTCAGGAGCACCGGTTATTCTCATTCTAACTGTTTCTTCTCATTCATCGATTATTGCGGTTAGATTTTCAACACATACCTTAGCCACGTTCAAACCTGTTACTCGGCTCGTCACTCGACCGATGTCACTACCGGAGTGTCGCAATCCCCTTCGAACAGTATAGGTGATATATATTGATGATTGCTTCCAGTGTAATCTTCAATGACTTTCCAACCCGTAATTTCGTGCGATATGGCATCGGTCACAAGAGTGATGTAGACAATAGTCTCAATGTAGCAAGGTCTTCTAAATGTAGATACATCGCCCTTATTCATCACCACCAGCCTTACTCCGGCGGCCATGTCTAGAAAATACTGTCTTCTGGTGTCTGTGAAACTCATTTCCCACTTCAGCGCTTTTGCATTAAAGTCTCCGGCTATAACGAGGACACATTCGAAGTCTCGCGCCTTAACTTCTAATGTGTCAATTTTCGTTCGGGAAGCGTCCAGTGGATCGTTTGGGGTAAAATAGCAACTGACGTATATGATATCCTTAATTTTCACCTATACAAATCCCTCATTAGCTTATGGTGGCCGTTAGCAAAGCAGGCATGACAGCAAAGCAGGCATAACATCTAACGGTTGTTGGCTGGATTCTGCAATATGACCAGCCAATTTTTTGCAACCAATCCTAAGCAGGTCAGATGCTTCACGAGCGTCGATATCCACAAAGGCCATTCGCTGCTTTCTCGAATTTGTTTTCGTTGGTGTTATCTGCAATTCGTCTTTAAATTCTTTAAATCTTTTATTTCCTCTTCAGAGGAAAGAAAAAATCTTAATTCCTGATTTGTAGTGTGGTCTAACTTTTCTTTCGCCTCTTATTTTAAGGCGGTTACTTCTGTGACTGAACTAGAGTCCATGCTTGCGAATCTTCACCTTCGTTTTTATGTTTTACCATGTTCGCTTCAACTGGGCATTGCACAAACAATTCCTTCTTTTTTTTAACACTTTCTGCCTCAGCAGGAGTGGAAGTGACCTGTTTATTTTCACCTCCTGTAGGTGTGCTGATTATTTTATCGTTGGCGTTTTCCTTTCGCTTTTTTCCGGTTATTCTAGTGGAAAACAACCCCATTGATGATCTTTTCAAGAACCAGAAGACCGTCCTGGACACTCCTCTACTAATATTTGTTTGCCTTTTAGTTGCCATTTTTATTTCTCGTAAAATAACCTGGCATCTCCACCGATTGTTCCTTTCCTGTTTAATAAACCCTACATCAGGGTTGTTTCCTCCGTCGATAAAAATGGGGACTCGTTCCTCTTGCTGCTACTTAAGAAATCTGAACCTCTATCAGTGGGACCTGACCAATTCTTATTTATAAACGGCGCTATGAATATGATCAAACAATAACGGAACTCTTCGATAAATAGATGATGAGGAAAACTAGGTGTCGATTATCAGAATTACGCGTGGTTATACGTCACCACCAAGGCAAAATTGTTATCTTTTACCAACGCAAGACATCTTTAATCCAGTTTTTTGTACTGATTTAAATCAATCTTTTGTTGGTGCAAAGAAATCGATCCAGCTCCTAAACTGCAATTGCCATTGTCCATGGTGATTGATAATGCAGCTTTAACGGAGAAGGAGAGTTTTCACTTTCTAAATCATACCTGACGGAAGGAGCTAGACGTACCAAATGGATGTGTTGAGGGAGAATTTCAAAAGCACTTACTCGGTACTGGTGGACGACTACGAAAATAATGTGCTCATGTTCCAGGATCATATCGATGATACTATTTTGGTGTCTACTGCGTCGGTAAAGAGTCTGCTGATGGAATTCGGGAGATGCACGATTGAGTCACCACTCCACTATACAGGGCTCTTAATTCAATTGGAAGCAAGGATGAGTTAGCCAAAAATTTGCTGACTTGTTTGATGTGGTCGAAATTGGACTCAACTAGCCCTATCTTGTGGTAGGAGATTTACTAACATGGGGAGGATTTTGCACATTTTTTGATTCAACTTTACTAGCCACCATCAACATAAAATTGAATAGAAATTGAGTATCACTGGTCCTGTGTCGTGCATTGCTAGATAGTGGACATCAAGCGAAGTTTATTTCATCAGTTATCGGTACAAACTAATAACATCTGTAAGAGGAATCAGATTTTTGTCGGCTCGTTATTGTGCCCAGATTTGTGCACAGCTGAGAAAATTTCGATCACTGCAGTTATTCTTTCCAAGATCACTCACATAAACTTCTAGTTGATATAACACTGGCTGACTCATTATAATTTCAAGCCTCAGAATATGGATTTGCTTATATGAATCCGGGCCTTTTTGAGATTTATTGCTTCCTGGGAAAAAAATTTATGTTTCGATCTCCCAAAAAAACTGATGCATTTTTGTTGGGAGATCGAAACATATAATATCCTGTTGCATGTTTGGAATTAAATGCAAAGAACCAAGAAAGTGAGGGCCAATATGTTCTTCACAGTGTTTGGGTAAAATTATAATATTGCAATGCACCGCTATCTGAACTTGGAAAGCTTGCTCGAAATAAGAGCAAGCTATTTGAAATGAATTTCTGGAATATAAGACGCTGAAGGAGTTGGAGGTCGTCGACTATTTTGATGCCGCATCATTGCATATTAAAGAAATCTAGTTGGAGCCCAAAATTAAAGTTCGTTTTCGACGGCTCAAGCAACAATTCATCATCATTTTTGTTGAATCAAGTTCGGCATTCTGAACCAGAAACTCAAGAAGATCTCTTCGTGATTCTTTTGCGGTTGAGATAGTCCCGGTATATTTTAACTGGTGACATTCAACATATGTATTGCTCAAGTTGCTGAAGTTGATCGCAATTTTCCACCAAAATGATGTTGGTGGTTCCAACATGATGATCCAATTTAAATTTTTCTCCTGTGCACTTCTTCGCTAAGCGACGGATGAAGAAGAATCTTTCCCGTTCGGCGTTTGAATGTTCCATAATTTTTATGTGGATGAGTGAAAAAAAAAACAATCATGAAGTTGCTGGAGGCGGAAGACTTAGGACTATACTATAGTAAAGGTGCTTGGCGTAAATTGGCAACTTAAAAGTGATGTTTTTTACTCTCCAAATAGAACTTCGGATAAAATTATGAAACGAATCGTCCTTTCTGAAATGGCGAGTTTAACTAGAATTTTTATATTCAACTGTAACTCGTGTACAATTGTCTACCAAGATTTTTGGATGCTAAATTGAGTTTTGGTTCAATTGAGCACTCTTGCAATTAATACAATTCCAAGGTTTGTGTGCGGCGCCCTCAAAGACTATTTCAAGAGCCAACGTTCAGTTATTCCTTTGTTTTGTGCCAAAAAACGGGTGGTGCCCACCAAAACTATTACAATCGTCAGACTAAAACTGCTAGCTATCAAATTGCTTGTTAATTTGGTTTGATAACTAAAGAACGAAGATTCGAATGACGTCACGATTTCAGCAGAATATTATTGACCCAATTCTTTACTCCGTTTGTGCTGGTTAAATAAAGAGTCTCATAGTTGGAACACATTTGTTGCTCATCGTGTGTCCAAAATTCGACAAATAAATAAGATGGGTAAAATGAATCCTGCAGACATCGGCGGTAGTGGTTCTATGTCAAGCATAGAAAAGCTTTCTAATTCTAGTATATGGTTTAACAGCCCTGAGTTCCTGTACCAAAATTAGGAAAATTTTCCACAATAGCCTTCCGCAATAGCCAATTGAGAATGAGGAGGAGTGATATAACCTGGAAATTGCCATATTCAGGGAACCTATTCAAGATATTACTGACTCACTGACTCGTGTGTATGATTACCAAAGTGTTTTATTGAAAATTAGTAGGTATCACCGATCGAGTTAAGGCAACTAAGGTTTATTCGGTTAACGCAGAAAATTTTCTGGGGGCCGCCAATCAAATGAACGGAGTAAATAATATGATAGCATATGGCACGAATATCATAAAACAAGCTTACGAGGAATGGATCATTATACCCCTTGAGCTCCTAACTTTTAGAGGTTTTCAGACAATTGTTATCCAAGTAGCAGCAGTGATAACTGGTATCTAATTACAACTTTTTCTGCAGACTCGATCAAACTTCAACCATCGACTCCCGGTCATTTTATTTAGGGCTAACTACCAACAGCACTTCTGGAATTGCCACTAATTATCCCGGTCAATCGCATTAAATTGCATCAGCATGTCACATGAACTTTACAATAATTTTGACTTCTGATCGGTTGGACGCATTTTTAAAACAAGTCCCGATGACAGAGTGCACACCACGGGGTATGTGCCTGAGATATTTGTGAAGTTGCGGTGCTAATAATCGTTTTAATAACAGGTTCAAAAGTCTAAATAATCGGGCAACAAATTTCGATTTGTTTTGACAATGATACAAATTGTTGCTCATAATTTTTAGTTTTTTTTAGCTACATATTGCTCAAAGTAGAAATTTTTTCAACTCAATACTTGTAGCCATGAACCAAATCTTTTTTGAATAAAATCGTATTTGTAATTTGCACCTTAAAGAAGTGTAACGGCGGCAACACAAAAAAGAAATAAGTGCTTTTATTTTTTTTTGTGCTTGGACAAAAGGAGAAATTCTTCAAATTGCTCTAAGACTTAAATCATAAATTGAAACTTTAAAAAAAAGTAGATCCTACTTCCAAAACAACAACAAAAAATCCAATCAATTAAATCAAAGTAAATTAAGCCGCTTTCCCAAATTTTAATTAATTAAATTTATTTTTAATTTAATATGTTCGTTTATTTTAATTTCACTTAAAATATAATTAAATTTTTTTTTTCTTTTGATCGCGTTAATATTTTGATTGAATCTGATTATTTATGAAATATTTAATTAATTTTAATTTAATTTTTATTTTAAATAAAATTCGAATTGCCAACATTTTATCGAATTTTACGTAATTCAATGATTTTACCAAAAATAAATTAAATTAAATGGTTATTTATTTATATTGTGTTGTATATGCATGTTTATGGAGTCGTGCTTTTATTTAATATGCTTAATTATATTTATAAATAAAAGCTTTATATATGACGTCACAGAATATAAAACCATGTGACATTATACCGAATTACGTTGCGACACATATATTTAATTTACTTACTTGGCAGTGTCTCAGGTGAGGTTTTAAGTTTATCATATATAAAAAATTGGAAGCAACCTACGTTGTTAAATTAATATTCCCTATATGTTCTGTATAAATGTCGATAAATTCGTATTCTGTACCAGATGAGATTTCACAGAAATAAAATAAAAATTTGAAAATTATCCTAACATATGTTTCACGATCAATCAACCATTTTTCACTGAGTTTTATGGTTTTACCGTACCACCCCCCTCAGTTTTGTTCGACTCGAGAAATGAAAAAAAAATTTGAGGAGATAAACAAAAAGCTAAAATTAAATTGTCGCTCATAGATTTTCCATTTTTAACTGACAACCATCATCATAATTCACCACCGCACCACCGTCGTCGTCGTCGCCGCCAACATTTTTATTCATCGACATTGTTAACGATACGACTATCTATCTTTCATACAGTGTATACGAGTGTATATAAAGATTATAGATTAATGTTATTTATTTGTTGCTGATGCTGGGCTATGAGTGTTGAGTGATTTTCTTTGTATTTTTCATTTTAATTTTACATTGGATTAGTTCCAAGAATAATATCGACAATTGGAAAATTATTTGATTCTTTTATGCTCGCGTACATAAAATATAAATCGATTATCGAGATTTTTTTTTTTTATGCTTCTTGAAGGGTAGCATATTTCATATAGTGATTTTGATCTCATTTCATTCGAATTACGATACGATTGGAAATTAAGTGTGAAATATGATTGACATATTTTATAGTTTGTCGATTTGTGAATTTTTAAGAGGGCGATAAGAATATTTATTAGATTTCGAACACAAATAATATGTTGTCAAAATTCAATTGTTGCATATTGGATGAAGATTTGGAGAATATATTTAATGTGTCGAGAATTTGGGTACCGTCCGTTTAAGATCGGCTCACAGAACGTGATCGAGCCAGCATACTTACCATTACTAAAATTTATTGTGTCTTGCTCTCTTAAACCAGTGATCATATATCGGGTTTTCCAATAAGAAATTGACAACTTTTTTTAAAATAAAACGCAACCCATTTGGGATATCTCGAAAATTGTATTATTGGCTTGAAGTATAATCAAAAATGTATGGAGTTCGAGGTCGTTCATATATCTACCATGGGTACGTTTGCAGGTGTCGATCCGTTGAACCCAATTTTTTATGACTTGGCCACTTATTTCGATGGAAACGGTTGCTATCTCTCATTGACTATTGGCTCTGACCTTCTCTAACGACGCCTGCTTGTTAGAATAAAAAAAGTCTAGTGATGTTAAATAACACGATCTAAGCGACCAATCGACACTTTCATGTCTAACTTTCGATTGTTAAACACCATCAGCATGAAAACTACACCATAAAGTTATTTTTGTGGATGAAGTGGTGAAAGTACATAAGGGTTATCATCGGACCAAGAACTCATATTCTGTTTGTGAACGAAGTTTGGTTGTTTAACCAAACATACGCTTCATCACTGACGATGATTTTGCGATAGAACTGGCCATCTTCTTCCAGAGCCCAATCCAAGAATATATGTCACTTGGGTGATGCCCAATTATTGAGAACTCCGTGGAATCGACTGTTTTGGTATACTATGATAAAAATGTTGCCTTTACTGAATGTTTTAAAACTCACAATTTGGTTATATGTTTAAGGGTGCGTTCACAGTGAAAGTTCAAAGTTGTCAAGTCTTATTGAGGTTGAGATCAACGAAAGCTGATAATTGTCCAAGTAGATCCAGTAATTTTTTGACGCCGTTGCCATTCAGTTCAATTACACAGGTATCATCTGAATATTTGTGAACCTAGTTGGACTGACGGTACAAAACTGCACTTTTACGAAAGGTTAATTCCATCGTGAGACTAAATAGTATCAGGGGCAAAGCATGTCCTTGCCATATACCAGAGCTAATCATAAGAACTCCTGATAGCTTGATCCCAACTTTGGCCTAGCGTTATATATTTGTCAGGTATTCCTATAGATTTGCAAAGCACAGATCTATGCCACTATAGTTTTTGCATTTTGAGCAATCTCTATATTTAAAGATAGGGCATAAAGTGGTCACTTTCCATTCATCAAGCTTAACTTTACTTTGTCATACTAATCGAATAAGGTCGAAAAGATAATTCCATAAAGTATTCTCTCTGAATTTCAGGGAATGGCTTTTTTTAGTCTCGGCATGGCCATTGTGAATTCCTCGTAGGATGGTTCCTCTATCCATATCTTCACAGGCTGCATTTGACAATTTTCAAATACAGCAGTTGACACTTGTTCAACATTGAGTATAAATCAGAGAAATGCTCCTTCTCTAATTGTAGTGACAAGCAGTACATCGATGTTAACACGGAAATTGCCATCCTGGCCCCGAATGGCGATAAATCTAGGTTTAAAGATATGTAGTAGTCCGGTGACTCCTTCAAATAAGTTTTGAGACTTCCACCTTTCATACTTTTATGCTTTTTCCGTCTATAAATTCGCTTGGTGGTTCTCCTAGCAATGCCTGTTTTGTTCTTTTGTGAGATTTTACAATTTTCGCGCTTTTTTATAGGCTTTATTTTATTTTTCGACAGCAAGATGACACTCCCCATCAAACCAATCATTTTTGAGTTTAATTTTTACCATAACTAGAGTCACCTGGGCAGCACTGACCACCAAAGTTTTTCAATACCTCACATAGAGCTTTTACATTGTCAGAACGGGAATAGGTTTCCATAATGCTGCTGCTAAGAAGATTCTGCTGCTAAGAAGAATGTAAGGTTCGTTTTCTGGTGGTCTCTAATTTTTACGAAAATTACCGTCTTAATCATTATGACTAATTGATAATCACTGCCTCCAAATTTGTTAACTGACCGAGAATATCTCACATTTGGAAGAACCTGAGACCACCCCTTAAAAATTAACACATGGTCAATTTGAGCAAGGTTTTAATTTTGGCGGGTATCCATATTTCTTTTCGTTGATTGTTTTCAAAGTGAAATGGTTTACGTATGCGGGTAGTTAGCTCAATGATTCAATCTTTATTTAGTCTCCTCTATCGACAAGCTCGTTTAGAAGTTTTTTGCGGGGCATGGGAGAGTCCTGTAACCACAAGGACTTAGGCTTATTTAATACCAGGCTTAATTCGAGAAAGGTTACTAATACCGAGTGGACCCTATCCTCATATATCCGATATTAGTGAACCTGCTCCATTTTTTTCGTTTCTTGTTCTACCTCTATATGAGGTAGTTTATTGATATGGTTTTGTTGTTTATCAGAAACTAAAGTTCGTGCTTGTTGTTCTTAACACTGAGCCTCATATTACCTGGTTTTACGTTGAGTAAGAATTCCAAACATATGTCCCACTAGGATGTCTATACTGAATCTTCAAACCCAGTGTCACAAGTTTTTTTCCTTCTTGCTGTCTAGTAGTAACTAATTTCCAGCATCCAGGGCAATGGTTTTTTGCTCTCATAATATAACAGTTGTACTGTCATTCTTGGTTGCTTTTTCTGTCAGCGATGCTAATAGATGAATAGGCAATTTTTCTCTAGAATCAACATTAATAGGTAGTTAGCACAGTTTTGTTATTGGCCGTTTATATGTCGCGTCTTTACATTCAACTGTTATGACTAAAAGATAACTTCGTGCGAAGTTATCTTTTCCGGCATGAGTTGTCAAAAACCCGTCTCAATTTCCATCGAGTTATAGGCAAATGATAGTCCTTCCCTAATACCAGATCATTTGTTGTTAGATTTGGTTAATCAATTTTCCATTTACTCCATTTAGCGTTGATCTCTGTTGATGATCTACGCTAATGGTGAAGGCAATTAGAAGGCCAGCTATTCCAAAAGCTTTCTTGAGATTTCACATGTTTCCATCTTGTTATTGGTAATATTTTCTTAACTTTCGAAATTCTATTTGTCATAACTGTTTTGAATCAACTTAAGACTCGTTTAAACCAACCCAGTGTTATGGTTGAGTCTGAAAAAGTTCTAATGGCGGTCGTTACTAAACGACTGTCATCGATACCTAGCAACCACCATTTTCCGGTTGTTAGTTTTTGACTGACATCGTTCGGCATTTTTTCACAAGCGTTCAATTAGAGGCAATAATGAATGAAAGTGATCGATTTAAATAGAAGGCGACCTGGGCTTTCATTATTTTGTAACAATAATTGGCTTTAACAGGCCATTTATGTGACCCTTACTAAATAAATAATCTCACTTTACCGGTCCCGAGCTTTCTCTTCTGCTACCTTGGTTTGCTATCCGCCCTTTAAACCAATCAAATACTTTCAACAATTCCACTGATAATTAAACTAACACTCGCAGTATCTGTAACTAAATTACCGCGCCTTAGTATATACAATTGTTTCAAAGCGATTTTTAGGGTCAGTGCATAAAAGCATCGCTTGCTGCAGTTCAAAAATTAAAGTATTTGAAAGGCTTGTTGAAAGGTGAACCAGTCGGTTTACTTAGACACTTAACCATTCCCGATGCTTTTTACATTGCGGCATACCAGATTCTTTGTAATTGATATGACAAAAAGAAGACAGGAAGTTAGTTTACCATCCTCCAAACGTGCTACTTACTAGAGGCGGATGTAATATGGTTTATATCAAGTGAGTATCCTGAACCCCTGTATTATTTGCTTGGCTACTTTTGTAACTGGTGCTAATCATCCTAGAGGATTGAGACGCATTACACTATCAGAAAGCATTCTTTGTTTAGAAGATTAGGTGGTTCTTGAAGATGGAATGGAGATATTAAATCTAAAATGGTTTAATGCTGGATTCAAGCTTAAATTCAAGGATGCCATTAAACCGTAATTCTAATGGTCGCTTGTATCAGAGCATGGTGATTGACAGCTCATTTCTTTAAGCTAAATCAACCAGATTTTAGTAATTCTATCAACTGCTTTTGAGCAAATTTCAACTGCTTTTGATCCACAAACTTGATGATTTCAAGAACGTTTTTAGTTGATCAGCTGCTGTTGAACGTGGAATAATAATGAGAGTCTGACGATAGCCTCCAGCCAACAGAACTAGGGCATTAATAAAAAAATTTGTTTGTCACGAAGATCTTTCAACGTTCTGTTCAGCGCCGCCAGTGACGTTTTGTAGGCTCGTTTCAAATATTTTGCATCTCTATAACATCTTATAGCCTTCTCGTTTTTTTTTGCAAAGTAACAAGTTGGTATCTCGTTGATTTGCATTGCAAACGTTTCGATTTAAATGGGAACACTCTCTCTCTCTCTGGTTTTCACATCCCATGAAGGGATTTTACCACCCGCACTAAGGCCCTCCATCCATCTCGGTCCATTGCTCCGTCCTCCAGTTTCGACATCCTAATGCATGTAGATCTTGTTCGACGACATCACGCCAGCGCAATCGGGTCTTCCTCTATGACGAATACTGGCTGATTCTTGATGGAACACTTTATTGGTCATTCGTTGTTGTGGAGATCATGTAACGTGGCCGAGCCATCTAACTCGATTGGATTTCATGAATCCGATAATATCGTAGCCTCCAAGAAGTTGCTTTATCTCGTGGTTCATATGAATCCGATATTCGTTGTCCGCGACTTTGATTGGACCAGAGATTGAGCGAATGACCTTCGAATGTAGATAACAATCTACAACCGTTAGAGGTGTTCTGGGTGTTGATAACAATTTTGTTTCGCTGCTGTTCACCTCCAAACCAAGTCTTTTTGCGCAGCGGTCGTGTTGTATGAAACTGTCCTTGATATCGCTAGGTCTTCGACCAACAACCACGATATCATCTGCATATCCAAGGATTTGGCCTGATTTATTAAATATGCAGCGCGAAGTTTCAATGTTGCTTTTTCTCACTACATACTCAAGCGCCAAGTTGAACAGCACAAGCGCGAGTGCATCTCCCTGACAAACACCAGATATTATTTCAAAGGGGTCTGACACAGCTTCCTCAATTACGATTCTACATACAGACCCACAGGTTGTTAATTTGAACAGATAGGTTGGGACGAAAACCACATTGATAGTCGCCAATGGTGTTTTCGGCGAGAGGGATGAGTCTGACAAATACAACATTAGCCAACACTTTGTAAGCAGTGCTCAACAGAGCAATAGCACGATAATTTCTACATTTAAGACGGTCTTCTATTTTGTGCAGCGGACATATGAGTGTGGTCTTCTAATTCTCCGGCAACTCTTCTTGGTCCCAAATAAAGACGATGAGATCGTATAGATTTGTTGCAAGAATAGCGCCTCTGAGCTTAATCAATTCTGCGGGGATTCCATCGAGACAGCGTGCCTGTCCATTTTTTAATCTACTAATAGCTGCATCTACTTTCTCTCCTGTGGGATATTCAATAATGACCTCTTCACCTGGAGGGGCTATTGCTCTGATGGTGGTCACTTCGTCGTTCCGTTTCAACAGATTTTGAAAGCAGGTTTGCCATACTGAGAGAACATTAGCCAAGTTTGTTTTTAGCTCTTCATTTTCGTCTTTGATGGCTGTACTTCTTAGGTGGAAGTCTTTAGTTAGTTTCAGGCGTTAGCAAAACAGTCTCTTGAGTTTCCTATTTCCGCTTGGAAGCTGATGTTTTTGATGCAAGATCTCATATGTTTGCGCTTCTATTGTCGAAGGTAGTAAGTTGTAGCTTTCCTAGCGCGGAGATATTCTGCTAGAGCGCTTCTAGTGTTGCGAGCCAAACATTTTTCACGAATCTTCTGTTTATTTTCGACGACTCTTCGGCATTGATCGTCGAACCAAACATTGCGGAATCTCGGAGGCCTTCCGAAGATTGAAGCCAACTCCAAATTCTTCTCCATTCTGATGGCCGTTGTAATGAAGAGTATAACCATTTGTGGTGTCACTCCCAGACCATCTAAGCTCTGGTAGTGCAAGCACGTCTAATGTGTAACTCTTTGCTTGGTTCGAAAGAATATGGAGATCTCCAGGTCTTAAGAAGCTAAGCACGTTCCATGTTCCCATTTTCCTTGGAAATTGTACACGGACAAAGCGTTGTCCGTGTACAATTTCCGAGGTCAATTTTGTGATGAATCCGATATGGTAATCCAAGGCTTTTGATTAGGGTTCATAACTTTAATTGTTTTTATGAGAGCAAGTTGTTGGTCTGCTGCTCACCCCGCTTGTTACGTGTGTGGGCCACGTACTGGAGAAATTTTAAGGCATCCAGCCCTGGGAAATGGCAACACGTGGATATGATAATCGCTAACAATGTGCGAAATTGATGCGGTGATCTTTAAGCGTATTGTCCCAATGCGAATCGTTTTCGAGCAACTAGTAAATGCGTAGCATTTTAGCATACAGCAAAAAGCAACCCAAAAAATGGATATTTGTCATTGCTTGTGAAGGTATCGGCCATCAGGCTTCTTGATTTTAGCGTTTCGCTTAAAACAGTTGTCATCGATCATACAGGGTGTGTCGTTGTTCAATTCTGGCTTCATCCGGTATTTCAGCTGAGATGATGGAATCGATTTCATCCGGTCTGATTTTATCAACGAACCAAACCAAAATGTGCGTATGAGGGAGAAAATGGAATTTGGCCTTTCAACGGAGTACATCCAAAGATTTTACTTTTAAATTAAAAATTCTGGTAGCGATGTCATGTCATGTCTGCTGGTGTTTGGCTAGGTAGCAGTCCTTTCTTGATTTTAATGTGTTGAGGGTGACAAGTGAATGTTTAGAAAAGGTCGTATTGTTTAAATGTTATTCTTTTTAAATTGGAGCTGCTTTTGGTTCAAACGGATATATTGTTTCTTTTAATCTCAAAATTTGACAAACATGTCAACCATGAACTGATAGATAAGATGGCAACCCTTCAAAAATGTGATTTTCTTTACCTTTAGGGATGACTCGAAACCGTCCCTTAGAAATACATCAGAAAAACATCTTACGCGGATATTTCCATATTTCCAATTGGATATTTTAATGATGGAAAAATGAGCTAGAAACATGATTCATATTGAAATCAAGTGCAAGTCATCATGTTTTCTTTAATATCGATCGCTTATTCATGTCTGGATTTATACGGACGTATATTTTCCACATAAGTAAGTCGATTTTTTGCCAGCTCTAGCATTTAAGTCACTAGTCTTACGTTATGCTTTGGTAAATACTTTACGAGTCAATTGATTGCCACACAAGGACAAAGGCCAACACCGTATGTTATCCTTTTCGGAAGAATCAAAGATATGAAACTTGTGAGAAAGAATTGATAAGAAACGTACTTGTTGCCAGCCCAACACATGTTTGTTTGCATGGTTGGTTATTTATCAGGAAACTGTGACGTACCTCAGATAAATTTATTACAGCACTAAGTAGAGCTGCTTCTAATGAAATATTCAGTGACAAATGAACAAATTTTATCGAATCAGAAAAAACAAAGATTAAAGGTTTCTGGAAGAGGTTTAATGGTTTTTCATTCCTGTGCACCCTTACCACAGGGGTCAAGTCGATCGTTTCGTTCAAACTCAATTAAAATATATACAAAAATAAAAATCCTCCATGACATCACGTTTCACATGCCTACTTCTGTTGTACTGTAACCGCATTAAAGATACAAACGCGCACACACAATGATTAAAAAGTTATTCCTTTTTAGAGCTTGACATTTTTTTTTTTTATGTATGGTTTATTTCTCAAAAACAATTCCCTCAAGGCTTTTTAATGTTTAAATTATGATTTTGTCTTTTGGGTACATCGTGTACATTAAAAATAAATAACTGAACAAGAATGAAAACGACAACGAACTTTTATGTACTCGTATACAGCTTCTGAAGATTTTTCTCGCAAATTTATTATTTTTTTTTTATATTTTTTTGTCGAAAATTATATTATGTTGCTTCCACGAAATCGTATCTCGTAATGTAAACCGCAAATATACAAATAAAATATCCAGGATACCTACTCCAGTGGAGTATATATATATACAGAACATTTTAATTTTCTAATCAGAAACAACAATAACAACCGACAAAAGTGCTTCGACTACAATGTTATATAAATAAAATTCACCGGAAATTAGAAAAGAAAACGAGGAAGGAATAATTTTACCATTTTACTTACCACCGAAGATTTTTCATTGTGAATTCAATTTATATATTTTTGGGACGTTTCCCGATATACGAAAACGACTGTATTATGATTAGTATTTTATTCATAAAATAATTTTATAATATCATAATTTATGTTCGACCAATTTTGATGGTATTAAATCAACAGTAAAAATCAGCAAAATTTGGCAATAATAATCCTATCAAATTCATAATTTTCCCTTCTATATACATATATATTTATATACCTCATAGTGTTAAATTATCATCATCATGTCATATATTAACTAAGTAGCAAAAGCTTAACAACCCTCATTAAAAGTTAAAATATTATTTTACTGATTTAAAATCAATTAAAAGTTTATTAAGTCAAAAAAAAAAAAAAAAAAAAAAATGGTGAAAAACTTTTCATAAAATTCCATTTCGCATTTTCTTTTTTGTTCTGTTTCCAACACAGATTAACACAAAGGTATTTTAATAAAATCGAAAATTACATTAATCGCATTCACAATTCAAATCATGCGAAAATTATGCTACTCTACTATATAAACCTACCATCCCGATATGCTATAATTTAGGCGAGGGGTCGACGGGGAGGCGGTAAATTAGTAAAATTTATTTTAAAACCGATTTTAAAGTTGATTTCACATTGAATTACAAAAAATAAATAAAATCGAAAAAGAAAACGAACTTAAGGGAAAATGAAAAGAAAATTGGAAAATTATAAATGTACATTTATTATTTGATCTTTCTTTCAGTTAAATCATAATACAAACCATAGTCTGATTGATTTATTGATTGAAAAAATAAATTTTTGATTTGATTTAATTTTTTTTTATTTATTCATAACTTTTTCAAAGTCTCTATAGATCAATGATCCCTTGAATAACGCATTCAATTTGTGAATCATTGTACTCAATTGACTGTGACAGCAAAAAAAAAATTGATATTATTTTTTAGAGTCGGTCATCAACTCTGAATTCTATGATCCCATAGTGTCTCCTAGTCAATGCATCTACATTTTTTTGTATGATCCTTTACCTTAGTTTGGCATTCAAGATTATACCAAAGTTTTAATCTGGATTTGGAATTAGTAAAGTTCACACATTTTGATTTCGTTTCATTCAGTTCAATATGCCATTTTTTGTTTGTAGCACCCTGCAGTCTGTGGATATATAGTCAGTTATTTTTTGTGCTGCGTTAATATTGCATTGTCATAAGATAAAAATTGGAGATAAAGACTGAGTCCAAGGACACTATTGATGCCAGAACCTGGAGAATACTATTATATTCCAGTTACAAAGATAATTATTATAATATAATCGAAAAATGGCTTTCTAAATTGGGATACATCTCAAAATGCAATTCAGTTTGGTGCTAGATTGGAAGTATAATTACGGCTGACCTGTCATTTGTCATTTTGGTGGGTTGGCTTGCTGATCTTTGTAGCGGAAATCACTTAGAAGGCGTGAAAAAAAAATGTAAAAATATATTTTGTAATTTAAGAATTATGATGAATTAACTGAAATATGTTTAATTATATAATTTGTAATTGAATAGTTAGCTTATATAATATACATTAGTGTTATGCTAGGTTGATTTAAGTACAGTAATCCCTCGATTTACGTAAGGAATCGGTACCTGAAAACCCATACGTAAATCGAAATTACGTAAATCAAGATTTTTTTTTCATATAAATCCATATGAATAACAGGATATACGTACCAAATAGAGGAAAATTGAAGGTTTTTATTTCTCAATGTAAACATTTCCGCTCTAACCAAAGGATTTTCAGATTAAAAACTCTTATTTAACTCATTATGTACATATGTACATATTTTTTAATTACTAAACACGTTATAAAATTTATTTATTCAGTTTTACTAACCTAACTTTCAAACAAAATTTAAAAAAATATCACATATCAAATTCACATGAAATTCATTGGACTAACTAAAAATAAAAGTTCAGACATATTGGAAAATTCGTTCAAATTCAATAGGTATTAACAACAACCGGTGATAAGTGTAATTTATATTTACTCCGTTGGTTTTTCTACCGATTTATTTTTAAAAAAATGTTCAATCCGAAGCTGTTTCCGGTCTCTGGATTTAGCATCATAAAGCTCTTTGTGGCAGTTTATAGCATGATTAACACTTTACTGCTACGTTCTGCATCCGGATCATTTAAAGTTAATATTTTCAATCCTGACTCAATATGCTCTAGTGCTTCGTTTAACATTTTGCTAGACAGTTGAACTTCTACAGCTTCTTCAATTTCGTCTTCACTACTGCTAATGCTGTTTCCTTCTAACACAATTAAATCGTCTTTTGTTAATTCAGGTTCTTGAGATTCCAGAAGCTCGATCAGATCAGCATTTGTAACTTCCTCAAAACCTAGTTGTTGAGCGCACTTGATAATTTCATTCTGAACGATTGCTAAATTTTTCGGGTTATTATCTTCTGCACATTCCGGCCAAAGCTTTCTCCACACTTTATTCATCGTCTCTGGTTTTACTTCTTCCCATGAAGAAATAATGTTTTCCAGAGCATTTTTAATGTTATATTGCTTCCAAAATTCCTGAACTGAAACATCCTGATCTGGTTGATCTACTTTTTGGACCAGTTCACGAAAAGTCCGCCTCAGATAATAGGCTTTGAAAGCGGCTATAACTCCCTGATCCATAGGCTTTATCAGTGCTGTTGTATTTTTGGGCAAGTATTGAACTGTGACAGCCCCTGATTAATCGTTTAAATTCTGTGGATGAGATGGCGCGTTATCAAGAAGTAACAGTATTTGGTTGGCTATATTTTTCTTTCGACAGTATTCTTTGACAGCCGGGCAAAAATGATTTTGAAACCAATCTTGAAAAAGCTTGGCGGTCATCCATGATTTAGAATTTGATCGCCAAATTACGCCTAAACTGGATCTTGCCGTGTTTTTTAAGGCCCTTGGATTTTCTGATCGATAAATCAATAAAGGTTTGATCTTGAAATCTCCAGATGCATTGCCTCCAAGTAAAAGAGTTAGGCGTTTTTTTGACACTTTGTATCCTGGCGCTGTCTTTTCTCTCTGTGCAATGAATGTCCTTTCAGGCATTCTTTTCCAGAATAACCCCGTTTCATCAACATTAAATACTTGTTGTGGGGTGTAGTCGCCTTCTTCTATAAGTTTTTTCAAAGTGCTTCGAAATTCGTTAGCTCCAGCGAGATCTGAACTAGCTGCTTCTCCACTAACCTTAATGTTATGTAGTTCGTATCTTTTTTTAAATTTTTCCAGCCACCCTTTACTTGCTGTAAAGGTTTCCTCGTTTGAGCTTTCCCCATTTTTTTTAAATCTTCGTGTAAACTTACAGCTTTTCCACGTATAACTAAGCTACTTAATGGCATGTTTCTTCCAGTCTTGTCTTCGATCCAAATCATCAGCAATTTCTCCATACGTTCCATCAACGGACTCCGTATTTTGGTTATATTTATAGCACTTGAACTTGACGCTGCTTGAGATTGCAAGGTAATTTTCTCGGAATTAGCAATTATAGTTTGTATTGTTGATACAGCAAACTCAAGTTCATGTGCAATTTCACTTAAGGTCGCTCCATTTTTGAAACGCTTGATTATTTCTGTTTTTTGTTTCAAAGAAATAACTTGACGTTTTTTTTTTATTAGTTTTAACTTAGCAGTTGATGACATTTTGATAACAAAAAAGTAAACTAACAAAAAAATTCAATCTGAATCAAACTAAACGAATTTTAACTATGTACTACTACCAAACAAAATCAACATCTATTCACTAAACAGGTATATTTAAACTAATTGTGTAAATCTCCGTGCTATATGTACAATACTGTTTGTATTCGTAAAAAAACTAAAAATGTTAACAGATGTCAAATTTGATGCATTTCACCTTAGTTTCGTTTTTATATGTTGTTAGGACGTTTCCTCTTTTATACGTAAATCGAAATTTTTACGTAATTGGAATTTGAAAAAACACAATTTGGGTTTTACGTAAAATCGAATTTACGTAATTCGATGTTACGTAAATCGAGGGATTACTGTATTTATTAATATTATCTTAGGTTAGTAATTGTAATTATGTTGTTAGCGCCATTTGTGGTTGCTATTTGATTCTTTTGGTGAAATTATTGTATCTTGGTCGTTTTTTGATATTTCTAATTGCTTTTGTGTGGAACAACTAGGTGTGTTACTGCTGATTACTACATGATTCGTGGTCGCTGCTGTTTTGTTTTTCTTCCTCATTTGAATGTATTTTAACATAACGTAAATGAGTATCACTGCTGCTATAATGACATAAATTGTCATGTCATGTTTACTAGGCGACCAGTGACCTTGTGTGTCGTTATTTGCTTGGTCCAGCTCCAGTATTTTGATCTCATGTCCAATGTCCTTTAGTTTTGAATTTCCATCAAGTATCGCTGGTATTATTACTTTTGGTGTGGGGTGTTGTCGTATGCCGTAACTTTTCCATTTCAATATTTTTTCCGGGATGTATTCTATTTTTGGTATCATTATGGATGAGTTGACCACTTCGTCTTTATTGTGAATGTATATTTTGAATCCGTTTATGTTTATTACGCATGATATTTCATTGTTTAATTTAAGAATGCCTTTCCCTTTAATTTTCAGAGTGACATGTTGGTTATCGCAGATTGCGTCTGCAGTTTCAGATTCTCGATACATATAGATGATGCTTTCTGAGTTGCATATAATCCACAAATTATTTTCAAAGTGGACCAGGTGCGTTGTCCATAATGTTGAAGGAAGTCCTGAATACAGTTATAATTCACATGACTGATGTTCGCTTGGGATTCAAGACTTTTTTCAAGACTTACGTAACTCGGATTTTTGATGGCGATGATGGGCTTGGTCTCTGTTGTAGAATATACTCTTTCCTCGATTTCGACTGGGATTGGCGTTAATCGGTATATTTCATAATGCTCTTGTTCTGTCAGTGGTATCTCTATTTCGAAAGCTATGATGTTTATTCTTTTGTATACTTTTACTTGTATTAGCTTGGAAATATTGTTTAGGGATAGTTTAGGAATATCGATTAGGGACGTGGTATCAAACGGAATGTGTTTCTGAATAAATTCTAATTTTTCTTGTAGTTGTGTGGGACTAACTAGAAATTGGTGGAGTTTTGAATTTGAAGCTGCTATTAATATATCTATTAATTTGCCTTGTCTAATGCTTAATTGTGCTACGGAATACGATACTAATGTAAGGAGTTCGTTTAGGTTTTCTATTGCTCTGAAATTTTCCATTTGTAGGTTATCGTCTTGTACTTGTTCTATGATATCTGTCAGGATTTTAATAGTTTTGCCAAATCCTCGCAGGGTATTTTTTCTAGTAACTTGGGTTTCATTTAATTCTTCGTATATGGAATGTATAATAGACGTTTGTTGTCTTATTAGTTCTGAGTTCTTGTTAAGTGTTTTTCCATCTTCCTCATCTAAGGTGCCAAACAAATATTTTGAAAATCTACCAATGCCGTTAAAAATTTCTCTTTTCCTTCTGTATGTCTCAATAAAGAAATGTTCAATTATATCCTCTTTGGACAAAAGTTCTTTGAAGGCTGCTTGGGTTTTAGATTTAATTTCTCTGCAGTAGTCCAAGTCAGTTGTGTTGATAAACTCGCAGCATATGTTTTCTAGTGAATCTTTGTCAATTTTTATTGCCTCTAAATCTCTTTGGTAGTTCGATAAATCTACTTTCGTTAAAAAAGTCCAATGTTTTCGTAAGATGTACATTCTACCCATGTGACTGGTAAAGACGTTTGCTTCTTTATCCAACTTCTGATTTGTGATAACCTGAGGTTTTATACATTTCAGCGAAAGTATTAGGCAGATCAAAGTTCTGAAAAGGATGGTAAGCATGTTTGACTGTTTTTGTTTTAATTCTTTACTTTTGTTTCCTTGGTTTTTAAAAAAAAATCAAAATTATTAGGTGTTATTTTTTATTTTTTTTATTTTATTTTTATTTCCTGTCTGTTTCTAATAGTAGACATTTTGGGAAGACGTGCGAGTACTTCATTTTCAAACTGTATTAATATTTATTCTATTAGTTAATTTAAATATTGTATTTTATCGTTTATGCGTTGGTGATTAAGATTTTTCTATTTGTTTCTAAATTTAAGTATATTTTATATCCTATTTCAAAATTGGGTAGATCGTTGATTGTTGAAGAGATCGGACGTGTTTTTCCGATCTCTTCAATTTTAAAATTTTAAAATTAATTTATTTTATTTTTATTAATATGTATCTTTCTAGTTAATTTGTGTTTAAGTAATAATATTCAGGGCTCAATGTGTGAATCATTAAAGTGCTTATTTTGTTAAAAATAATGGTGCCATGATGTATTAAAGTTTGTGAACATATATATAGTTTTTTGATTTGATATCATGTGTTTAATAATAGAGTGTATCGTGGTGTCGATGGGATATTGAGTGCGTGTGTGTTGTGTAATATATAATTTACATAAATTATAAATGGAACTCTGTCGCTTTTCCCAGAGGAAATACAACCTGTTTTGCACAATACACCATTTATTCTTATTAAAATCTATCAGTTTAGATGTTATTTTTAAATTTATTTTAATTAATTAATCGGTCGTGCTTGTTGGATTTCTGTTGTGTCCTGTTCGCTTGACTTTTGAAAAAAAAGCAAAAAAAAGAAAGCAAAATAATAATTATTGAATATCATCTGGCATAGTATATCTATTTGATGTTATAAAAACGTTCTAGAAGGTTTTTTTTTCTCTGCGCGAGTAGATTATTTTAGAAATTATATTGTACAGTGAAGGAAAAAAATATGAAAATTAAATGCGAACGGAATTTATAGTAAGGGATTCTTCGAGCTGTGTATTCTGTATGGTGTTCTATATGGTGTATGCATTTATGTGTATGGATTTACACAGGTTCCGTTTTATTAATCCCGTTGTTTTCTTTTGCATGCATGTTGGTATTTATGTAGCTCATGAGAGAAGTATAAGAGAAATTATCATATTGTGTTTCGTTGATTGTTGTTGTTTTGTTTTACGATTTTAAAATGTTATTCGGGTGATCGTTGAGTTGAGTCGACGGTAAATGGTTAATTTGATTTATTTTAATTGGGAAAGGAATGTTAATATAGTAAATTGTGGAGGTGCATATTTGTAACATACATTTTTGCAGCTGGTTTGGATTGACGGATTTAATGTGAATCAATTGTGGTTTTGTTTTTGGGAATGGCGTGTGGTGCATTGTTGGAGGTGCTTGCTTTGGGTTCGTTCGTACCACTTTGTTTTTGACGATGATTGGGTTAAGGGGGGGGGGGTGGCGTAGGTTTTGGCAGTGGGTTTTAGAGGCCTGTTGTGGATGGACTTCGCCTTTGGTGGTTGCAGCGATGTCTTTCACGGGGCGACCAGGTCTTTGCTTGTTTTTAATTTTAAGTTTTTAAATTTTTTTTTGAGAATGAACATTTCATTTGTTGTATGTGTCGAGATTTATTTTTTATAGTTAATTTTTTTTTTTTTTTTTTTTTTTGCGATTTGAGATCGTATGTCCCTTGGAGGTTTTTGATTTTGAGTTATAAGTTTCTGCGATTTAAGGCAGGGTTGGCGAAAGCTATATATACCTTTTTCAGGTCAAGTTGACTGTTTTTCGGACCAGGTTAGCGGGGGTTCGACCATTTTGGCAGGTGTTCGGGTGAAATTGACAAGTTTTCGTAACGGATAACCGGGGGTTCAAGCCAAGTCAACGGGTTTGCAAGACAATATAACAGTTTTTCAGATTGAAGTAACGATAGTACAAGAAAAGTTGGATTGTTTTCGGATGGAATTAACAATGGTTTTCAGTCCGGATTAAAAAATTTTTTCAAATCATCATATTAAAGTGTTGTTGAAAAAAATAGTTTGGTACAGTTTGGGATTATTTTAGAAACTATCAATAATTATGTTTAAATTATGGATATCCATTTTTTATTTATGTGTAGTATTTTATCACTTTATTGAATTGTTTGTTTATTTTTATATTTTTTGAATAAATATATTTTATATTCCTTTTTGTGATAATAGTTTTATTTTATTATAATTAAAAAAATCGATTTCGGAAAAATTCCTTCTTCAGTTTTGTTATATATACTATTACAATTTCTTAAAATTAATTTGGTATTTATACTATTTGTTTGTTGTTTGAGTTAGGCTCCTCCCTCTGTATAATTAAGTCATATATTTTGTTAGTTTTAGTGTTGATTTTATCGTTTAATAAGTTGCTATTGTGTTTGTTTTTGTAGATTTCTAGTTCTTCTAGTCTGTCTAATTTTTGTCCTTTTTTGATTTTGTGTAAAATAGTTAAGTTGGTTTTAATGTCAGTATATTTGTGGTTTTCGTTTTTTATATGTAATGCGTAATTTGATTTTATGTCTTTTTTTGTTATGTCGTTGATGTGTTCTTTGTATCTTTGGGAAAAACTTCTACCTGTTTGGCCGATGTAAAATTTGGGGCAATTGTCGCATGTTATTTTGTAAACACCGGTGTTTATATCATGATTTTTGTCTTTGTTGTTGAGTTTCTGTTCTAGTTTATTATTATTTTTGTAGGCGGTGGTGTATCCGAATTTTCTGAATGATTTTTCAAGTATTTTGTGGGTTGCTATGTTATATTCTACACTGATGTATTTTTTGTCGCTATTAGTGTCGATCTTTTGTAGTGTTGTTGAAAGTTGGCGGTTTTTATCTTTTTGTTTTTTGTTTATTAGATCTATTATGGAGGGATTGTAACCGTTTTTATGCGCTATGTATTTTATGATGTTAAGTTCCTCTTTGTAGTCTGCTTCGTACATGGGTATGTTGTTTAATCTGTTGACCATATGGTTGTATGCTGATATTCTGTGTTGACATGGATGATGTGATTGGTTATGTATTGTGTGATCCGTTTGAGTGGGTTTTCTGTAAATTTTGAAGGTATGTTTTGAATTTTCGTTTTTTATGGTGAGGTCTAAGAAATTGAGTTTGTTTTCTTTTTCTAGTTCTAAGGTGAATTTTATTGTTGGTTGTAAGTTATTGATGTAATTGTGTAATTTATCTAATTGTCTATTTGTGCCTTTAAATAATATTATTATGTCATCAACGTATCTGTGCCAATAAATTATGTTGTGCCTATGCTTATTAATGTCATTATGTATATATTTGTTTTCGAAGTCATTTAAATATATTTCAGCTAATGTACCGGATAAAGGGCTACCCATGGGTAGGCCTTCATTTTGTCTAAAGAATTCCTTGTTGTGTGTGAAGTAATTTTGTTTAGTTATTTCGGTTATTAGGTTGATTATTTCATCTGTATCTATTTGTTTTATTCCATTTTTGATTAATAAGTTTTTAGTTATTGTTATTGTATCGTTTACCGGTATGTTTGTGTACATATTGGATATGTCAAAGGACGCTAGTTTAGCGTTCTGTGGCATTTTTAGTGGTTTTATTTTATTTACTAAATCTAAATTATTTTTTATTGAATTATTATTATCTAAGTTTATATATTGATTTAATAAATAGTTTATGTATTTTGTTATTCTGAATGTTGGTGCTGTGGTGAAGTTAACAAGTGGTCTTATTGGTATGCCTTCTTTATGTAATTTTGGTAGTCCTCTTATATACGGTGCTGTTGGTTTTATCATTTTGTTGTATCTGATGTTTTTATCACTTAATATGTTGTTAGATTGTATGATGATTTGTTTAATTTTAATGTTGAATTCGTTTGTTGGATCCGCTTGAAGTTTCTCAATTTTGTTGTTTGTGATGTAATCATTTATTTTTTCGTTATATTCATCGTTTTTTATGATCACTATTGTGTTTCCTTTATGTGCTTTTGTTATTGTGGCATTATTCTGTTTTAATTTCTTTTTTATTTCTTTTATTGTTTTTGTTTCGGTTTTGAAGTTTTTTGTATTGGTTTTTTTATTGTTGTTTTTGTTTTTTGTGATTTCATGGATTATATCTGCTCTTATTTCTTGCTGATCTTGCGTTTTGGTTTTTAATATAGAATTTTCGATGTTTAATAAATGTTTGTTTTGTTCACTATTATTGTTTGTTGGGTGTATAATGTACTTTAATCCTTTTTCTAAAATTTTTGTTTCGTTGTTGTTGAATTGTATATTTGTTAAATTATGTATCTTTATATTGAATTTGGTGGATAAGTTTAAATAATCAGATTCACTAGCACTTTTGTTTGTTTTGGTGTTTTGTGTTTGTTTTAATTTGTTTAATTTTTTCTTTACCACTTTGAATTTCTTACGTATCACATGTTTTATTTTTATTTGTGTTGAAATCATTATTGATTCGTATTCTAATTTGTGGAAATATTTAGATATGATTAATTGTAGGTTGTAAACTTCTATTGTGATTTTGTTAATTTTAATGTATAATTGTTGTATGGATTTTTGTAACCACATTTGTTCTGCTTTTCTTTTGATACTTTGTGCTGGTTTTGATTTGTTATTTATTTTTATATTTATGTATTTTGGTACTATTTTATGGTTTTTGCACATTTTGTTAAAGTATAGGTTTATTTTGTTATTTCGTAGTTTTAATAGTTTGTAATAGTAATTTTTCACATGTTTATTTGGTTTATCAATATTTATTTGGTTTATCAATATTTATGTTTATTTGGTTTATCAATAATTATGGTATACTTTAGTGGCAAACTTGTATATTTGGCGGGCCCCGTACATAATTTTGTTGGTTTGGTCTAGGAAGTAGTTGGTTTGACTTGAAAAATGTATACTTTGTATATTTTCGAATTTGGAATTTTTTAATTTTATTGTTATATTTATATATTATGTTTATATGCTTTTATATTTTTATATTTTTATATTTTTATATTTTTATATTTTTATATTTTTATATTTTTATATTTTTATATTTTTATATTTTTATATTTTTATATTTTTATATTTTTATATTTTTATATTTTTATATTTTTATATTTTTATATTTTTATATTTTTATATTTTTATATTTTTATATTTTTATATTTTTATATTTTTATATTTTTATATTTTTATATTTTTATATTTTTATATTTTTATATTTTTATATTTTTATATTTTTATATTTTTATATTTTTATATTTTTATATTTTTATATTTTTATATTTTTATATTTTTATATTTTTATATTTTTATATTTTTATATTTTTATATTTTTATATTTTTATATTTTTATATTTTTATATTTTTATATTTTTATATTTTTATATTTTTATATTTTTATATTTTTATATTTTTATATTTTTATATTTTTATATTTTTATATTTTTATATTTTTATATTTTTATATTTTTATATTTTTATATTTTTATATTTTTATATTTTTATATTTTTATATTTTTATATTTTTATATTTTTATATTTTTATATTTTTATATTTTTATATTTTTATATTTTTATATTTTTATATTTTTATATTTTTATATTTTTATATTTTTATATTTTTATATTTTTATATTTTTATATTTTTATATTTTTATATTTTTATATTTTTATATTTTTATATTTTTATATTTTTATATTTTTATATTTTTATATTTTTATATTTTTATATTTTTATATTTTTATATTTTTATATTTTTATATTTTTATATTTTTATATTTTTATATTTTTATATTTTTATATTTTTATATTTGCATGGTGTAATTGCTAAAAAACGGTGGATTCGATTGAATTCAATTGTTTAATTATTTTAATAAAATTCGATTTGTAGTGTTTTTGGTTTTAAAGTAAATATAAAGTGGATTTTGATGCAAGTACATTGTGTAATTGCTACTATGTATTTATATATTAATGTATTCATATATTTATATATTTATGTATTTAGGTATTTATATATTTATATTACATTAATATATTATTATTATGAGACAAATTAATATATTTGTATTTTCAGGGAAAACTAATCCAGTTTATTACATTCTACGGCTTGCAGAAATTATATTATGATATCATTAGTTTATTATATTACAAATTAATTAATTTATCATTTCAGATGAAAACTAATTCAATTTATTACAGCCTATGGCTAAGAGCGGTTATTTCATTAATAGATTTTGCTTTTAGGAAACACTTTGCTGATACACTTGAATGGGGGCACACTGCAGTTGATGAAATAATGCAGAGCAGCTTGTCAAAATTGTGATTGTCTTGTGCTAACATTAGTTGAATATTGGCTTCCGGAAAACCGGGTCAAATCTGTCATTACTAACATGCCCTTCCTTTCCTTACACCACAAAAAAAAAACACTAACTATCGATCGCTTAGGTGTCTGCAACCGGGTCGAGTCTGTCATAACTAAAAAATTCCATCCACTCCTTCGCTTTTGTTATATGTAACACGGGTGTACGGTGGTACCCGGCATTCCGGGAGTTCCTGGTTCGTCCTTGGCCGTACATTCTAATCAATCAATCAATCAATTTTATATCCTATTTCAAAATTATTTTTCTTTTAAAGATAAGAGGTAAGAATACGTTCTCGAGTCTTTGCTTTGTAGCTGCGTTGTACCTTAATCCAGTTTTAATCTATTGTTGTGGACGGTTCTAAATTTATTATTAATTTTAATGGTTGTGTATTCTGGGGAATTCACTTGTGTCACTTCATATGGTCCTAGATACATAGGATCTAGTTTTGTTTTGGCTCCATCGTTTCTGAGCCTATATTTATGCTGAATGTTGTTGCGCTCCGGTCGTAGCTAAGTTTGCTATTCTCTTTTCTTTTTATAATATTTTCTCTTGCAAAATATCGTGCTAACTTTAAACGGGCTTTGACTTCCATGAAGTAGTCTTCATACGAGTAAACGGGTTCTGGTTCTCCCTGAATACTTGAGGGGATCTTAGGCAATTTTCCGAAAACTAGTTCAAAAGGGGTAAATTTGGTTATTGAATGTGGTGTTGTGTTATACACAAAAATTGCGAAGGGTACCATGCTATCCCAGTTATTTTTGTCGTTATTAATGAAACATCTTAGGTATTCTTTTAAGGTTCGGTGTGATCTTTCGAGAGCACCATTTGTCATAGGATGGAATGCAGTTGTAGACAATTTCTTAATCTTGAGAAGCTTGCAAATTTTTACAAATAGTTTACTCATGAAGTTCGCGCCTTGATCGGTAAGGATACGATCTGGAAAACCGAATTTAGTGAATACTTGAGTAACAATTCCTTTTGCGATTGTATGTGCTTCCTGATTGGGAATTGGAATTGCACCTGAGAATTTTGTAAGATCATCTCGATATGTTATGATGTATTTATTTCCATTATCAGATTCCGGTAACGGGCTCACTATGTCGAAAGCGATTCTTTCAAATACTTCTTTTGAGGTTGTGGTTAACTTTAGTGGTATCTTGGTATGTCTATAGATTTTATTTTGTTTATAAAGCTTGCATTTTTTTATAAATTGGTAAATGTCTCTTAACATCTTTGGCCAAAAGTATACCATTCTAATTCTTTTGAATGTTCTGTAAACGCCGGAGTGCCCACCACAAGGTGAGTTGTGAAATTCTTCTAGGATTTTTGTTTTTTCATTTAGGTTTAAAATTATTCTAGGATGTTTTTTAAAAACTGTCGGGTTGCTATTTTTGCTGTCGTTTATCGTCAGATTTAGTTTCGTGTTCGTTTTGTTTTCATCATTGTCATTTAAATTTTCGAAATCTGATGGCACTGTTATGTCAATCCTTCCTGGTGTCTCTAAAGCTTCTTTACGTTGTTGTGGTCTAGTCGTAACGTGAATATATTCGTGTTTTATTCTAGATAAAGCGTCTGCATTTGTGTTTTTCGAACCAAATTTATGCTGTATTGTAAAATCATATTCCGCTAATTTCAATCTCCATCGTAATAAACGTGATGGAGTGTTCTTTATTTCTCCTATCAAAAGTTTATGATCCATTATTATTACAAATTTTCGTCCGTACAGGTACGGTCGGAAGTTTTGCACTGCCCATATCATAGCCAACATTTTCTTTTCTACTGTAGAATAGTTTCGTTCAGGCTTATTTAATGAACGGCTAGCAAAAGCTACCGGTAAGTTATGTGTTCTGTTTTTGACTCAAAACGGCACCGAGACTATAATCACTCGCGTCAGTTGTAATATGAAGGTTTTGTCAAAATTAGGGTAAGTTAAAATTGGTGAAGTTGTAAGCTTTTGTTTAAGAATTTCAAAAGAGCTTTCACAGTTTTCTGTCCAATTGAAAATGACATGTTTTCGTAGTAGTCTGTTTATTGGTTCAGAGATTTCTAAAAAATTTCGTATAAATTTTCTATAATAGTTTGCAAGACCCAAAAATGACTGAACTTCGCGTTTGTTTCTGGGTGTTGGATATTTAATAACGTGCTCATACCAGAAATTGCCCATACCAGGCGTCACTGTAAGTGAATTCAGCTTCGGAAGCGCTCCATATTCAATCGTCCTCTAAAATTGATTACATTGTTTCACTGAACAATGGGACAGGAGCATACATCAATATGGTGAATGACATAAGTCATTGCACTCAATATCTTGAAGGCATTTTATTGCGTATCATACAAGAGTTTGTTGTGCAAATTGAGAGCTGTTGGTCTTCCCGGTTGGTTAATTTTATGGATTGATAATTTTTTTTTCACTGTCGCAAAATCCGAGTGGTGGTTGAATGATGTGTCGTTCGTTCCTAATTGTTTAATTCCAATAAATCCTCTGTGTGCTTAACTGGTGATTCCACATTGGCTTCAAGCCCACTGACTTAAACCAGAAACCGATACGTTTGAATGATAAAGATATTGCCATTGCATTTGGAATCATAGCAAATGTGGATTGGTTCAGTTGAAACTTACTAAGATTAACCATTCCTTGATCAACTTAATGTAGAATAAAGTGAAGTCTTATTTCGGTAAGCTTTGTTCATATATGATGAGCATTACTGTGGGCTAGGTCAATAGAAATTCATTTTCCCGAATTTATAGCTTCAAGATCTCTTCAACTGCTACCGATACATTTAGATACTCAGGTTCTAGAGACTCACTGTTTATTGTTTTCTTTAGTTCCATGTTATTAAGTCTGCAACTGATAAATCATCATGGCTAAATTCCAGCTTGGAATTTACTGTTCCTTTTAGATATCTAAAAAACGTTACACTGCTGCCCATAGTCTCTCTTTCCAGGTTTGCTCTTAAATATACTATAAGCCCACCTGCTTCGAAACCTGTTGCAAACCTGATGCTTCCAATAATCTCTTGATAAGGAATTGTTTTATCTCGTCTATCTGAAATTTATTTTGTAGCATAATTTTCTTTGTCAACGTTTGATTCCGGTCTAAAGGTGAATAGAGAATGAATTACAATTGTGCATGTGGAATTGTTTCAATACCTTATTCACATAGCCTTCTTGACCCAACCAAAGCTTTCCATGTGTTCAAGCACGATTGCAAGGGTTCATTTCTGCGTTGCTTGGATTGTAGGTAACGTCGTCACATATATTACGGTTAAAAGTATCTAAGCTTCTATTCCACCCAGATTTGCCAAAACACTTTTTCAATATTGGCCGTGAAAATTAATTTCGAATTTAGACTGCACAATTGGTTCTAGCCGAACCGTCAAAAACGACCCGCAACTTAGTTGTCGTGCTATTCTCCTTCATGTGATGTGACAAATAGCATTCAACTGTTTTTCAGTGGAATTCAATACAGAGTAATTCCTTTTTGTTATAGGGAATGGCGTTGGATTTGTTTGATCAAAAATATTTTTTAAGAGTCAGATCCACGCCTTGATGGCGTTGATGTATCGAAACTTTATTTTTACCTATTTCTTTTTGAATTAGCGTTCGAGCTACTCACCCAGTCTTACCTTGTAGTTTGATCTTCCATAGTTGTCTGTTTATAAGGATGTGCCTTTTGCCATTGTTGATACAGTTAAAAAACAAATCACTCCCAACTAAATATCGGTTTTACCATCCATATAAAATTTAAGATCAGCTAACTTCAAATTACCGAATTCAAGTTTCAAGTTGAATTCACAAGTTTCTGCTGGTGCAAAAAACATAGCTTTTGTGTATTGTAAATTTGGTGTACATGCGGTGTTCGTTTTTTAAGATTACAACCTTCAGAGCATTCACTCACATTTTCTCTTGAAGTCTAATTGATGCATCTATGTCGTCAGCATTAATGAATTATTGAGAAAAATTAAAACATTCAGTCACATCATCAACAAATAACGAAAATGGCATGGCTATACCCTGAGACGGAATCTTGTATCTTAATAAATTACCAATAGTTTACAAGGTTACACTGCATCCGCCAATTAACTTAATTGACTATTCAGTGCCTCTTACACTTACTTATAAGAATAGAATGATCCATTTTATTGAAAGCTTTAGAAAAATTCGTGTAAACGGTCATTTAAAGAAATCTTCCAGGGGTGAAAATAAAATAAGCTGCAAGACCATCATCGCAATTCTTAATGAAAATTAGAGCATTTCTGTCCTGTCTTACACCCTTACTGTATTGCCCATCTGTAATAGATCATTGAATACATCATATTCCGTGAAACTGAGCATTTTGAATTCATATAACTCAAGATAATCTGAAAGCGAACCTTTAGAAATAAAAGAAGTTTATATACAGACTTGAGAATTACCTCACCGACCATATTATATATTTCAGCAGGAAGACTGAAAACCCAGCTCTAAATTTGCCATAGAAGATTTAACTTGCGTTTTGCCAGCTTTCTGTTCTTTTTGAATTCCCTGAAATTAGCTAATTGAATTTGAGTAACAGTAAAAAACTGATGGTAAGTTGCCAGTATCGTACGTAGAACACCATATTAGGTTGGGTATAGTTTCATGGAAATCAACTTGTTTGAAGTCTAACCATTTTTTCATTTGTTTGTTGAAACCTCAACTAGAATTAGATTCATTAAATTGAAATATTCATTTCACAACAATTACTTTTTGTAACCAAAAGGGCTGAATCACCGTCAGGATTTCATTTTTACCGTGCCTCGTCGTAACTTGGTGACTCAATTAGTATAATTTTGCTTCAGGAAGACGATCATAAATCACAATTTAAACTGATTTTTTATGGAACATTTCGCCTAATAAGCCACTTTGAACTTTTTAATTGAAGACACGATGAGACCACGCCAACACCTCTAGATGTTACAAACAGCTGCGAGATGAGAATGCCAATCTCAGATATATTGCATTTTGCGGGTATTAGATTAAGTAAATGGTGCAAAATTTTCCCAGAACTATCTAAAATTTTCCATTGGAATTCCTTTAGTCCTTTTTCAAATTAATGAAAATGATTTGATCAAAACACTCGAATTTTTTTTGGAACCCATATCAACCGACCAACAGATATGTTGGCAGACTTATAATTTTATTTTGTGTTCAACGAAGTTTTTAAAATTTGGACTATAATCGAATACTACAACAGATTTTATTGTGAAACTGCCGTCATTTCGATCTTTGTCCCTATTATTGAAGAAGACATCGTCTGGTTTCCTTGGGCGATTTAACTACACTACATTATCCTATACCTCAAAATATTCCAACCTTGTTACATTACGCTATTCAGAAAATTAACCGTTCTTTGTATAGACATGGAAATCCATGGTAAACCACTGAAGAAAATACACTTGTGCTTTATTCATCTGCTTTTTTAAACGAACAATGAACTAGCATATCATTTAAGCTCACAAGCGTTTATTGGCTGGCTCAAAAATTGTATGGCCACCTGATATTCTCAATTTAATATCGCTATAGGACCATTCATATAGTCAGCATTAAAGACTCAATTTCCTTACTCTGTAACAACTTTTAATTTGGCGACAACTCATAGCCAATGCCTTATCTAACGGAACAACCACCGTAAAATATTTCGGGGCAAATTTTATTTTACCATTGCTTATTTTGAAAACGCTTGTCAAAACCTCATGCACTACCACTGATATTTTGATGTGTCGCATACATCAAAGGTTTACCAGCTGCCTCTAGATAATATTCAAGGATGCACCACCACTAATAATGTAATGTAATGTACAAATTGATGGTATAATGAAGTCTTTCTTTCCGACCACCGCTATTTAACTTACCACCTCAACATTGGCCCTACTATCCAGAAACAAACTAAGACAAATTTAGAGAAGTATTAGAAAAATTTTTGCCTTCGGGCAACAGTTGAGAATCTGGATTGCTTGGTTGGTACTATTAAAGCACATGGAATGGATCCTTTATTTCTGCTTTTCCTGCTACGAAACCAAAAGGAAAGCGAACATCAGCCTGGTAATCAAAATGGTTAGAACCCTAAGGAGTCTAAAGACTGGGACTCGTATAAAAATGACCTGAGACTGTACAAGTAGGGTACTTTTCGCCTTAACAACATTCTTACCATTTCAATTCCAAGTTTAAGTCATTTTATTAAACCTAACGTTTCATGGACAGCTTCCAGTAATCAAAAATATATGCAATTGTCTTCACTTCAATATAAAGACAGAATTTTGTAATAAGCATTTGAATACTTCTGAAACTGGAGGATAAGCCACTTATGACGTGGGGATCACAGTCAATTGCAAACATTTATTTACTATGGAGGAGCTACTGCAGAATGCGCTGCTAATTTTTTCGAAGTGTGGAAGCATATTTTAACTGGAAACTAGCATATCCAATACATAGCTAGTACAAAATCCCAGAAGTTACTGTACCTACCATAAGTGGCATTAGACTGGCCTAAATTATCAGAGTGAGGTTTCGAAGCGTAATATTAGGCAGTAAACTAGGAAGGAAGCCTAACATTTTAGAAATAGTAAATAAAGCTACTGTAGTAACGTATACTCATACTGCAACACCACTGGTAATATTGTAATTGTTGATTGGCTTCAAGCCATCCTTTTCCAAAAACAACGAAGACCGAAATTACTGTGATACTTTGAATATGACCATTTCGGTTCGTCTACTTGACTACTGATAGCGGCAATTACAGCACTGGAAGCATTTTCTTTACCAGTTCACTTCTTTTGCTTATGTCCGTCTTTCTTACAAAGACAACATAAATACTCAAATATAATGTACAACATTTCAGATATGATGGACCAAATTTTAACCGCTAGGAATTAGTTTTTCCTGGATTTTGACAAATTTTCGTTTGTGCCATAAAATTTTGACAGTTTTCATCTATGGACATTTTCAAATGAGTTGCATATTGCCCGTGTTGAATTTTAGAAATTGTCTATTCTAGTCATACATTTTGCAATATTACAGGGCAATAGCTGGTTTATCATCATTGCGATTATAAGGGCTGGCATATAATATTTGCGTTTCTTCTCTCCAATATCATTAAGCACTTCTTGTTTAATCATCTTAAAAAACAAACTAATGAACATAAAAAAAAGTAAAATTTAAAAACTTTTCCGTGATTTTGCTCAAAACTTGAGGGCAAACTTATTTAATAGATTATCCAGTTTCTTACCCTCTTCTTATATAAAGGAATCCAATTTTTTGTGCTTCATGTTGTGCAGAGAAAGTTTTAAAACGTTTTGGAATGTTTTTTTTTATGCTGCTATTTCTTAATCTAAAAGTTGACAAAAATTTTGTTTAACCATTAATTTTTTTTTTGGTTTAATGAGGTTTCAGATTTGATTTGATCAAACAAAAATTGTATTTTTGTAATTACATTTTGATGTGTAAAGTTCAAACGGCTTATATGTAGCTGGATTCGAGCGAGCAGTTTTACAGAGTTTCTTGAGGCATTTTTATAAAAGCAACATTCATTCAAATAAAATTGCACAAAAATAAAAATCGGAAAAACATAATAAATGTATGTTTATGTATTTATGTATAGAGGAGTGTACACAGGTATGAATAAAAATGAACATCATGTAGATACATAAATTTTCTAAGCACGAGTATAACATCTCCTTTGGGAAAAATTTATAATTATGTTTGTACTTTACAAAACCATGTTTCTGTTTTAACATTTAATTGAATCAATTTTGACAGTCAATGACGTTTTTATATGTTTAGTAGACATAATTAGATTATTATTTTATGTTATGCTAATTAATTAATTGGCAATATATTAAATTCATGTTGATTGATTTATTTTGATGAGGTGACTTTCAGGTGGTAATCTGGAAAATAGGTCGAATATCTATTATCCTATCGTTATTTTTGATGTAAAATGATTTACCCTGTATAGATTTGGTTCAAATTCATTCAGATTTTTGCAGGTTTTATTGGTTAAAACCGTGATGTTTTCTGCATTTTCGAAATTTTTAATTTGTGTCGAATAATTTTGACAGTGTTTATGATCATCATTTGATACAAATGGAAAAAATTAAAAAAAAAAAATAATAATGCTGGTATCAAGAGCTTTTTGTAATAATTGCATTTATTAAAATCAGGCTACTATTACTATTACGAGTTTTATTTCAAAATATATGCATAAATGTTTATTTGGGGATTTAACCTCTTGACTGATTTGTTGCTAAAAATTGTGTATGAAAATTAACGAATATTTTGCAGCAATTAACATGCCCACAAAATTATCAATATTCATACATTTTGCAATTGAACACGTAATAGTGGTCGGATTTTGATAAGTGATGCTTTAATCAAAAGCTCTTGTTATAAGCATGTTAATTGCTGCAAAATATTGGTTCGTTTTCATAAATAATTTTTGATCAAAAAAATCAGACAAGGGGTTAGCCCACAAACTTATCAATATTCATAAATTTTGCAATAAAACACGTAAAAGTGGTTCGATTTTGATGAGTGATGCTTTAATCAAAAGCTCGAGATATAAGCATAAATACTGCTGTAAAATATTTATTCATTTCCATAAATAATTTTGAGCATTAAAATCAGCCCACAAAATTATCAATATTCATCAATTTTGCAATAAAACACGTAATAGTGGTTCGATTTTGATGAGTGATGCTTTAATCAAAAGCTCTCGATATAAGCATGAATACTGCTGCAAAATATTCGTCCATTTTCATAAATAATTTTTGAGCATTAAAATCAGGCAAGGGGTTAGCCCATATAATTATCAATATTCATCAATTTTGCAAAAAAACACGTAATAGTGGTTCGATTTTGATGAGTGATGCTTTAATCAAAAGCTCTCGATATAAGCATAAATACTGCTGCAAAATATTCATTCATATCCATAAATAATTTTTGAGCATTAAAATCAGGCAAGGGGTTAGTCCACAAAATTATCAATATTCATCAATTTTGCAATAAAACACGTAATAGTGGTTCGATTTTGATGAGTGATGCTTTAAGCAAAAGCTCTCAATATAATCATGAATCCTGCTGCAAAATATTTGTTCATTTCCATAAATAATTTTTGAGCATTAAAATCAGGCAAGGGGTTAGCCAACAAAATTATCAATATTCATCAATTTTGCAAAAAAACACGTAATATTGGTTCGATTTTGATGAGTGATGCTTTAATCAAAAGCTCTTGATATAAGCATAAAAACTGCTGCAAAATATTCGTCCATTTTCATAAATAATTTTTGAGCATTAAAATCAGGCAAGGGGTTAGCCCACAAAATTATCAATATTCATCAATTTTGCAATAAAACACGTAATAGTGGTTCGATTTTGATGAGTGATGCTTTAATCAAAAGCTCTCGATATAAGCATAAATACTGCTGCAAAATATTCATTCATTTCAATAAATAATTTTTGAGCAGTAAAATCAGGCAAGAGGTTAGCCCACAAAATTATCAATATTCATCAATTTTGCAATAAAACACGTAATAGTGGTTCGATTTTGGTGAGTGATGCTTTAATCAAAAGCTCTCGATATAAGAATAAATACTGCTGCAAAATATTCATTCATTTCAATAAATAATTTTTGAGCAGTAAAATCAGGCAAGGGGTTAGCCCACAAAATTATCAATATTCATCAATTTTGCAATAAAACACGTAATAGTGGTTCGATTTTGATGAGTGATGCTTTAATCAAAAGCTCTCGATATAAGCATAAATACTGCTGCAAAATATTCATTCATTTCAATAAATAATTTTTGAGCAGTAAAATCAGGCAAGGAGGTTAGCCCACAAAATTATCAATATTCATCAATTTTGCAATAAAACACGTAATAGTGGTTCGATTTTGATGAGTGATGCTTTAATCAAAAGCTCTCGATATAAGCATAAATACTGCTGCAAAATATTCATTCATTTCAATAAATAATTTTTGAGCATAAAAATCAGACAAGGAGGTTAGCCCACAAAATTATCAATATTCATAAATTTTGCAATAAAACACGTAATAGTGGTTCGATTTTGATGAGTGATGCTTTAATCAAAAGCTCTCGATATAAGCATAAATACTGCTGCAAAATATTCATTCATTTCAATAAATAATTTTTGAGCAGTAAAATCAGGCAAGAGGTTAGCCCACAAAATTATCAATATTCATCAATTTTGCAATAAAACACGTAATAGTGGTTCGATTTTGGTGAGTGATGCTTTAATCAAAAGCTCTCGATATAAGAATAAATACTGCTGCAAAATATTCATTCATTTCAATAAATAATTTTTGAGCAGTAAAATCAGGCAAGGAGTTAGCCCACAAAATTATCAATATTCATCAATTTTGCAATAAAACACGTAATAGTGGTTCGATTTTGATGATGATGCTTTAATCAAAAGCTCTCGATATAAGCATAAATACTGCTGCAAAATATTCATTCATTACAATAAATAATTTTTGAGCATAAAAATCAGGCAAGGAGGTTAGCCCACAAAATTATCAATATTCATCAATTTTGCAATAAAACACGTAATAGTGGTTCGATTTTGATGAGTGATGCTTTAATCAAAAGCTCTCGATATAAGCATAAATACTGCTGCAAAATATTCATTCATTTCAATAAATAATTTTTGAGCAGTAAAATCAGGCAAGAGGTTAGCCCACAAAATTATCAATATTCATCAATTTTGCAATAAAACACGTAATAGTGGTTCGATTTTGGTGAGTGATGCTTTAATCAAAAGCTCTCGATATAAGAATAAATACTGCTGCAAAATATTCATTCATTTCAATAAATAATTTTTGAGCAGTAAAATCAGGCAAGGAGTTAGCCCACAAAATTATCAATATTCATCAATTTTGCAATAAAACACGTAATAGTGGTTCGATTTTGATGATGATGCTTTAATCAAAAGCTCTCGATATAAGCATAAATACTGCTGCAAAATATTCATTCATTACAATAAATAATTTTTGAGCATAAAAATCAGGCAAGGAGGTTAGCCCACAAAATTATCAATATTCATCAATTTTGCAATAAAACACGTAATAGTGGTTCGATTTTGATGAGTGATGCTTTAATCAAAAGCTCTCGATATAAGCATAAATACTGCTGCAAAATATTCATTCATTTCAATAAATAATTTTTGAGCAGTAAAATCAGGCAAGGAGGTTAGCCCACAAAATTATCAATATTCATCAATTTTGCAATAAAACACGTAATAGTGGTTCGATTTTGATGAGTGATGCTTTAATCAAAAGCTCTCGATATAAGCATAAATACTGCTGCAAAATATTCATTCATTTCAATAAATAATTTTTGAGCATAAAAATCAGACAAGGAGGTTAGCCCACAAAATTATCAATATTCATCAATTTTGCAATAAAACACGTAATAGTGGTTCGATTTTGATGAGTGATGCTTTAATCAAAAGCTCTCGATATAAGCATAAATACTGCTGCAAAATATTCATTCATTTCAATAAATAATTTTTGAGCAGTAAAATCAGGCAAGAGGTTAGCCCACAAAATTATCAATATTCATCAATTTTGCAATAAAACACGTAATAGTGGTTCGATTTTGATGAGTGATGCTTTAATCAAAAGCTCTCGATATAAGCATAAATACTGCTGCAAAATATTCATTCATTTCAATAAATAATTTTTGAGCAGTAAAATCAGGCAAGGAGGTTAGCCCACAAAATTATCAATATTCATCAATTTTGCAATAAAACACGTAATAGTGGTTCGATTTTGATGAGTGATGCTTTAATCAAAAGCTCTCGATATAAGCATAAATACTGCTGCAAAATATTCATTCATTTCAATAAATAATTTTTGAGCATAAAAATCAGACAAGGAGGTTAGCCCACAAAATTATCAATATTCATCAATTTTGCAATAAAACACGTAATAGTGGTTCGATTTTGATGAGTGATGCTTTAATCAAAAGCTCTCGATATAAGCATAAATACTGCTGCAAAATATTCATTCATTTCAATAAATAATTTTTGAGCAGTAAAATCAGGCAAGAGGTTAGCCCACAAAATTATCAATATTCATCAATTTTGCAATAAAACACGTAATAGTGGTTCGATTTTGGTGAGTGATGCTTTAATCAAAAGCTCTCGATATAAGAATAAATACTGCTGCAAAATATTCATTCATTTCAATAAATAATTTTTGAGCAGTAAAATCAGGCAAGGAGGTTAGCCCACAAAATTATCAATATTCATAAATTTTGCAATAAAACACGTAATAGTGGTTCGATTTTGATGAGTGATGCTTTAATCAAAAGCTCTCGATATAAGCATAAATACTGCTGCAAAATATTCATTCATTTCAATAAATAATTTTTGAGCAGTAAAATCAGGCAAGGGGTTAGCCCACAAAATTTTCAATATTTCTCATGCATAAATGATTATAAAACTGGGATGGGATGGAATTGTATTGCCTGATTAAAGTTTTAGTTTTTTCTGGGATGAAAAACTAGGATAACTTCACATGCTTTGATTCCTAGCTCTTTCTTTTGCTCCTAAATTGGAAAATTAAAATGAAAAATTTGAAGCTTAAATGCAAAATTAATACACATTGTTATTACAAAAGGGGATGGTTGAGTGGTAAAAGCTACGCGCAATTTGGTTGTTGGTCATAATGAACAAGGTTCGAAATGCACTTATGCGATGATTAAATTTTTAATAAAAATAAATTAAAATCATTGTCAGATGAGACGTCCGTTTAGTTCGAACATATAAATCAAACTGCGGAAAAATATCGGAAAAAAAATAAAATAAAAAATAAGTGGGGGTAAAAAAAAGATCCAATTATTTTCGTATTTTTGGCATTATTCCTACCTCTTTTAAACTCTGCGTGCCGGGTAAACAATTATCAAAAAATCGTCAAAAAAATATTTTTTTTAAGCAAAAAGCTTAGTACTAAAACAGTCACAGTACTAAAACAGCTAAGATACAAACCGATCATATTTCATCAAAGACACAAACTGCAACATTTTAATTTTAGTACTTTGATGATTTTAGTACTATACCGTTTAGTACTTACAAAAAAATATATTTTTGACGATTTTTGGATAATTGTTTATCCGGCATGCAGAGTTTAAAAGAGGTAGGAATAATGTAAAAAATTCCAAAATAATTGTTTTTTTTTTACCCCTACTTATTTTATTTTTTTGTCAATTTGTTTCCGATCTTTTCCGCAGTAGGATATATTTGTTCGAACTATGCGGACGTTTCATCAGACAATTATTTTAATTTATTTTTATTAAAAATAAACGACATGCCACAAGTCAATTTCGAACAGTCACTATTATAACCAATACCAAACTTGCCCACAGTTTTAACCATTCAGCCACCACTCAATCTTACTATCATGTGTATTGTTTTTGTATTTAAGCTTCAAATTTTTTCATTTTAATTTTTCAATTTAAGAGTAAAAGAAAGGGCTAGGAATCATGCAAAAAACAAGAAAAAATATTTGGCTCTCTTTCTCCCTGTTTTTTTTAGTTTGTTTTTGTTATTTTCCGGTTTATTCCGCAGTTTCAATTAGGTATTTGATCTATTCGGAGGTTTCATCCGACATTAAATTGAATTTTTTGTATTTTTAATAAGAGCTTAGACCATTTTTTTTATTAAAAAAGATTTTTTATTTTAATTAATTTAAAATTTAGAAAGTCTTAGTTAGAAGGGAAATACATATATAATGTTTTAGGCTTTTTTAAACTAATGGTGTGTGAAAAACTTACTGTTGGTCCAGTCCTGATATATCCCAGTTTTTAGCAAAATATTTACTCACTTTTATCTCAACCATTCGTGCATTTTGTTCCATTTATGAAACTTTGGGATCTATTTCATAAAATCAAAACTTCATACATGGCTTAGTAATTTTAGTTTGTTTATAACTTTATTAACTTAAAAAAATTCAAACATTATTTAACAACCGTTTTAACAGATCTATACATAAATAGTAGTATAAAATCAAATTATCAAATTGCTCGAACCTTCTTCACCTTCAACCGTGCGACTATTATCTGGTATAGCAGCGCTGTAAAGTATTGAGTGAGATAATATTTGCTTATATTATAAATTTAAATAATTTATTTTGTAGCCTAAATGTTGCTTACAAGTAATACATCATTATAAGTTTGATCATTACATACAAAACCAAAACATCGACTGTTTATGGTTTTGACACTATATGCACAGAAAAAATGTTAATGTTTTCTGTGCTATATAGTTCACATAAACAAATAAAACAATTCAAAAATGAAGATGAGCGCGATTTAAAGGCAATATATTACTATTTTTTCTGTTCCACACCTTACACAGTTTCAGCTTATCGGCATTTGTAATGTATTTTGAGGTACTAGAGGGGTGGACAAAGTTTGGTATACAAAACATGCTTGCCAGCGGCAAGACACGTTTTGTTATCACATTTTCAGACACTTATAATTGGTGGTTTGGGAATCCCAAGTTCTAGAAATTTATTACTGCTGCAATTAATGTGGTTATCACTATACTAATACCATTGCGTTTTAGAAGACCGTTGCGCTTTGGGTTGTACGATCTATCAGAAAAAATGTTTGGGGAACGACTAATAAATAATAGGTTTCCCATCGACCACTGCAAGTACTTCATTCGTCTGGCCGTGGCTTATCAGAAACTCGGTTCCCTGAGGTTGATTTCATAAAAACTTGAACTATGTTAAAGATAAGTTAAATTATCACTTCAACATTATTGGACATCTCTGGGACGTTTGCGATCGAATAATGAAATTGAATAACCCATATTGTGGAAAATGTGTGGTTCAGTAACTACCTGTAAAAATGAAAAATTATTAGTGACGTTTAATATGACTTTAGCAATGAGTTACTCTATATTATTTTGGTAATTCCAACTGCGATAATTTACATACAACACTTATAATACGAACAATTCATCGTAGTCATGCAAAGTCTAACCCCTAATAATCGAAGGGGTTACTAAATTAAATTGTAACTTCGTTCTAGTTTGATAGGTATCACTGGCTAGCTTGTAATCGAATGACGGAATTGATGGCGGCCGATTGTAAAAAAATGAGTGGTTTAGCGTCTGACTGTAAAAACAAAATATTATTAGTGAAATTCACTACGACTTGATTATATTTACTTACTCAATATTATTTTGGTTGTTCGGACAGATTGATGACTCATCCTGTGAGAAATTCATTCATCCTAGCTATATACGGAGACTACTACAAAATTGTTGTCCTGGTTTGATTTCATTTGCTTAGAGTTATTTTATAAAATTCGAAGGAAATACTAAATTGGATTATCGCTTTGACCTTAACAGAGCAATCCCTTTCAGGCTAGCTTGCGATCAAATAATAGAATAATGATGGAATCAGATTGTGAAGCTTTTATAGTTCATTTTTTAACCCACATTTTCCTGTGATTTAAATATAGCGCATAATTTTGGTATTCCAAATCTCCTGATGATATGACCAATCGGTCATAAAAACTGTCTATCGCATAACTGAATGACATTTAGAATTATAATGATAATCCTGGAGATATTTAACCGATATATGTAAGGCTTGACAGTTTTGTAAACGTCCTGGTTTGCAAGTATTACTCAGATTGTAGAAAACGGATGGATCAGCAAAGGCCTATAAAAATAAAATATTATCAGTTAATATTATTTTACGCATGATCCGATTTGAACTAAAATTTGAAATAAAATTAATGATCATAAAATAATCGATAAGGAAATCTTTTAAGATCGCTAAGCAAAAGTTAACAAACAATTTTTATATTTATATTACAGACCATTACTACGTGTTTTATTGCAAAATTGATGAATATTGATAATTTTGCAGGCTAACCCCTTGCCTAATTTTTATGCTCAAAAATTATTTATGGAAATGAATGAATATTTTGCAGCAGTATTTATGCTTATATCGAGAGCTTTTGATTAAAGCATCACTCATCAAAATCGAACGACTATTACGTGTTTTATTGCAAAATTGATGAATATTGCTAATTTTGTGGACTAACCCCTTGCCTGATTTTAATGCTCAAAAATTATTTATGGAAATGAATGAATATTTTGCAGCAGGATTCATGCTTATATTGAGAGCTTTTGATTAAAGCATCACTCATCAAAATCGAACCACTATTACGTGTTTTATTGCATAATTGATGAATATTGATAATTTTGTGGGCTAACCCCTTGCCTGTTTTTAATGCTCAAAAATTATTTAAGGAAATGAATAATAATTTTGCAGCAGTATTTATGCTTATATTGAGAGCTTTTGATTAAAGCATCACTCATCAAAATCGAACCACTATTACGTGTTTTATTGCAAAATTGATGAATATTGATAATTTTGTTGGCTAACCCCTTGCCTGATTTTAATGCTCAAAAATTATTTATGAAAATGGACGAATATTTTGCAGATGTATTCATGCTTATATCGAGAGCTTTTGATTAAAGCATCACTCATCAAAATCGAACCACTATTACGTGTTTTATTGCAAAATTAATGAATATTGATAATTTTGTGGGCTAACCCCTTGCCTGATTTTAATGCTCAAAAATTATTTATAAAAATGGACGAATATTTTGCAGCAGTATTCATGCTTATATCGAGAGCTTTTGATTAAAGCATCACTCATCAAAATCGAACCACTATTACGTGTTTTATTGCAAAATTGATGAATATTGATAATTTTGTGGGCTAACCCCTTGCCTGATTTTAATGCTCAAAAATTATTTATGAAAATGGACGAATATTTTGCAGCAGTATTCATGCTTATATCGAGAGCTTTTGATTAAAGCATCACTCATCAAAATCGAACCACTATTACGTGTTTTATTGCAAAATTGATGAATATTGATAATTTTGTGGGCTAACCCCTTGCCTGATTTTAATGCTCAAAAATTATTTATGAAAATGGACGAATATTTTGCAGCAGTATTCATGCTTATATCGAGAGCTTTTGATTAAAGCATCACTCATCAAAATCGAACCACTATTACGTGTTTTATTGCAAAATTGATGAATATTGATAATTTTGTGGGCTAACCCCTTGCCTGATTTTAATGCTCAAAAATTATTTATGAAAATGGACAAATATTTTGCAGCAGTATTCATGCTTATATCGAGAGCTTTTGATTAAAGCATCACTCATCAAAATCGAACCACTATTACGTGTTTTATTGCAAAATTGATGAATATTGATAATTTTGTGGGGATTTTAATGCTCAAAAATTATTTATGAAAATGGACGAATATTTTGAAGCAGTATTCATGCTTATATCGAGAGCTTTTGATTAAAGCATCACTCATCAAATTCGAACCACTATTACGTGTTTTATTGCAAAATTGATGAATATTGATAATTGTGTGGACAAACCCCTTGCCTGATTTTAATGCTCAAAAATTATTTATGGAAATGAATGAATATTTTGCAGCAGGATTCGTGCTTATATTGAGAGCTTTTGATTAAAGCATCACTCATCAAAATCGAACGACTATTACGTGTTTTATTGCAAAATTGATGAATATTGCTAATTTTGTGGACTAACCCCTTGCCTGATTTTAATGCTCAAAAATTATTTATGGAAATGAATGAATATTTTGCAGCAGGATTCATGCTTATATTGAGAGCTTTTGATTAAAGCATCACTCATCAAAATCGAACCACTATTACGTGTTTTATTGCATAATTGATGAATATTGATAATTTTGTGGGCTAACCCCTTGCCTGTTTTTAATGCTCAAAAATTATTTAAGGAAATGAATAATAATTTTGCAGCAGTATTTATGCTTATATTGAGAGCTTTTGATTAAAGCATCACTCATCAAAATCGAACCACTATTACGTGTTTTATTGCAAAATTGATGAATATTGATAATTTTGTTGGCTAACCCCTTGCCTGATTTTAATGCTCAAAAATTATTTATGAAAATGGACGAATATTTTGCAGATGTATTCATGCTTATATCGAGAGCTTTTGATTAAAGCATCACTCATCAAAATCGAACCACTATTACGTGTTTTATTGCAAAATTAATGAATATTGATAATTTTGTGGGCTAACCCCTTGCCTGATTTTAATGCTCAAAAATTATTTATAAAAATGGACGAATATTTTGCAGCAGTATTCATGCTTATATCGAGAGCTTTTGATTAAAGCATCACTCATCAAAATCGAACCACTATTACGTGTTTTATTGCAAAATTGATGAATATTGATAATTTTGTGGGCTAACCCCTTGCCTGATTTTAATGCTCAAAAATTATTTATGAAAATGGACGAATATTTTGCAGCAGTATTCATGCTTATATCGAGAGCTTTTGATTAAAGCATCACTCATCAAAATCGAACCACTATTACGTGTTTTATTGCAAAATTGATGAATATTGATAATTTTGTGGGCTAACCCCTTGCCTGATTTTAATGCTCAAAAATTATTTATGAAAATGGACGAATATTTTGCAGCAGTATTCATGCTTATATCGAGAGCTTTTGATTAAAGCATCACTCATCAAAATCGAACCACTATTACGTGTTTTATTGCAAAATTGATGAATATTGATAATTTTGTGGGCTAACCCCTTGCCTGATTTTAATGCTCAAAAATTATTTATGAAAATGGACAAATATTTTGCAGCAGTATTCATGCTTATATCGAGAGCTTTTGATTAAAGCATCACTCATCAAAATCGAACCACTATTACGTGTTTTATTGCAAAATTGATGAATATTGATAATTTTGTGGGGATTTTAATGCTCAAAAATTATTTATGAAAATGGACGAATATTTTGAAGCAGTATTCATGCTTATATCGAGAGCTTTTGATTAAAGCATCACTCATCAAATTCGAACCACTATTACGTGTTTTATTGCAAAATTGATGAATATTGATAATTGTGTGGACAAACCCCTTGCCTGATTTTAATGCTCAAAAATTATTTATGGAAATGAATGAATATTTTGCAGCAGGATTCGTGCTTATATTGAGAGCTTTTGATTAAAGCATCACTCATCAAAATCGAACGACTATTACGTGTTTTATTGCAAAATTGATGAATATTGATAATTTTGTGGACAAACCCCTTGCCTGATTTTAATGCTCAAAAATTATTTAAGGAAATGAATAATAATTTTGCAGCAGTATTTATGCTTATATTGAGAGCTTTTGATTAAAGCATCACTCATCAAAATCGAACCACTATTACGTGTTTTATTGCAAAATTGATGAATATTGATAATTTTGTTGGCTAACCCCTTGCCTGATTTTAATGCTCAAAAATTATTTATGAAAATGGACGAATATTTTGCAGCAGTATTCATGCTTATATCGAGAGCTTTTGATTAAAGCATCACTCATCAAAATCGAACCACTATTACGTGTTTTATTGCAAAATTGATGAATATTGATAATTTTGTGGGCTAACCCCTTGCCTGATTTTAATGCTCAAAAATTATTTATAAAAATGGACGAATATTTTGCAGCAGTATTCATGCTTATATCGAGAGCTTTTGATTAAAGCATTACTCATCAAAATCGAACCACTATTACGTGTTTTATTGCAAAATTGATGAATATTGATAATTTTGTGGGCTAACCCCTTGCCTGATTTTAATGCTCAAAAATTATTTATGAAAATGGACGAATATTTTGCAGCAGTATTCATGCTTATATCGAGAGCTTTTGATTAAAGCATCACTCATCAAAATCGAACCACTATTACGTGTTTTATTGCAAAATTGATGAATATTGATAATTTTGTGGGCTAACCCCTTGCCTGATTTTAATGCTCAAAAATTATTTATGAAAATGGACGAATATTTTGCAGCAGTATTCATGCTTATATCGAGAGCTTTTGATTAAAGCATCACTCATCAAAATCGAACCACTATTACGTGTTTTATTGCAAAATTGATGAATATTGATAATTTTGTGGGCTAACCCCTTGCCTGATTTTAATGCTCAAAAATTATTTATGAAAATGGACGAATATTTTGCAGCAGTATTCATGCTTATATCGAGAGCTTTTGATTAAAGCATCACTCATCAAAATCGAACCACTATTACGTGTTTTATTGCAAAATTGATGAATATTGATAATTTTGTGGGGATTTTAATGCTCAAAAATTATTTATGAAAATGGACGAATATTTTGAAGCAGTATTCATGCTTATATCGAGAGCTTTTGATTAAAGCATCACTCATCAAATTCGAACCACTATTACGTGTTTTATTGAAAAATTGATGAATATTGATAATTTTGTGGACAAACCCCTTGCCTGATTTTAATGCTCAAAAATTATTTATGGAAATGAATGAATATTTTGCAGCAGGATTCGTGCTTATATTGAGAGCTTTTGATTAAAGCATCACTCATCAAAATCGAACGACTATTACGTGTTTTATTGCAAAATTGATGAATATTGATAATTTTGTGGGCTAACCCCTTGCCTGATTTTAATGCTCAAAAATTATTTTTGAAAATGAATGAATATTTTGCAGCAGTATTCATGCTTATATCGAGAGCTTTTGATTAAAGCATCACTCATCAAATTCGAACCAGTATTACGTGTTTTATTGCAAAATTGATGAATATTGATAATTTTGTGGGCTAACCCCTTGCCTGATTTTAATGCTCAAAAATTATTTATGAAAATGGACGAATATTTTGCAGCAGTATTCATGCTTATATCGAGAGCTTTTGATTAAAGCATCACTCATCAAAATCGAACCACTATTACGTGTTTTATTGCAAAATTGATGAATATTGATAATTTTGTGGGCTAACCCCTTGCCTGATTTTAATGCTCAAAAATTATTTATGAAAATGAAGAATATTTTGCAGCTGTATTCATGCTTATATCGAGAGCTTTTGATTAAAGCATCACTCATCAAATTCGAACGACTATTACGTGTTTTATTGCAAAATTGATGAATATTGATAATTTTGTGGGCTAACCCCTTGCCTGATTTTAATGCTCAAAAATTATTTATGAAAATGGACGAATATTTTGCATCAGTATTCATGCTTATATTGAGAGCTTTTGATTAAAGCATCACTCATCAAAATCGAACCACTATTACGTGTTTTATTGCAAAATTGATGAATATTGATAATTTTGTGGGCTAACCCCTTGCCTGATTTTAATGCTCAAAAATTATTTATGAAAATGAAGAATATTTTGCAGCTGTATTCATGCTTATATCGAGAGCTTTTGATTAAAGCATCACTCATCAAATTCGAACCACTATTACGTGTTTTATTCCAAAATTGATGAATATTGATAATTTTGTGGGCTAACCCCTTGCCTGATTTTAATGCTCAAAAATTATTTATGAAAATGGACGAATATTTTGCAGCAGTATTCATGCTTATATCGAGAGCTTTTGATTAAAGCATCACTCATCAAATTCGAACCACTATTACGTGTTTTATTGCAAAATTGATGAATATTGATAATTTTGTAGGCTAACCCCTTGCCTGATTTTAATGCTCAAAAATTATTTATGAAAATGGACGAATATTTTGAAGCAGTATTCATGCTTATATCGAGAGCTTTTGATTAAAGCATCACTCATCAAAATCGAACCACTATTACGTGTTTTATTGCAAAATTGATGAATATTGATAATTTTGTGGGCTAACCCCTTGCCTGATTTTAATGCTCAAAAATTATTTATGAAAATGGACGAATATTTTGCAGCTGTATTCATGCTTATATCGAGAGCTTTTGATTAAAGCATCACTCATCAAATTCGAACCACTATTACGTGTTTTATTGCAAAATTGATGAATATTGATAATTTTGTGGGCTAACCCCTTGCCTGATTTTAATGCTCAAAAATTATTTATGAAAATGGACGAATATTTTGCATCAGTATTCATGCTTATATCGAGAGCTTTTGATTAAAGCATCACTCATCAAAATCGAACCACTATTACGTGTTTTATTGCAAAATTGATGAATATTGATAATTTTGTGGGCTAACCCCTTGCCTGATTTTAATGCTCAAAAATTATTTATGAAAAAGAAGAATATTTTGCAGCTGTATTCATGCTTATATCGAGAGCTTTTGATTAAAGCATCACTCATCAAATTCGAACCACTATTACGTGTTTTATTCCAAAATTGATGAATATTGATAATTTTGTGGGCTAACCCCTTGCCTGATTTTAATGCTCAAAAATTATTTATGAAAATGGACGAATATTTTGCAGCAGTATTCATGCTTATATCGAGAGCTTTTGATTAAAGCATCACTCATCAAATTCGAACCACTATTACGTGTTTTATTGCAAAATTGATGAATATTGATAATTTTGTGGGCTAACCCCTTGCCTGATTTTAATGCTCAAAAATTATTTTTGAAAATGAATGAATATTTTGCAGCAGTATTCATGCTTATATCGAGAGCTTTTGATTAAAGCATCACTCATCAAATTCGAACCAGTATTACGTGTTTTATTGCAAAATTGATGAATATTGATAATTTTGTGGGCTAACCCCTTGCCTGATTTTAATGCTCAAAAATTATTTATGAAAATGGACGAATATTTTGCAGCAGTATTCATGCTTATATCGAGAGCTTTTGATTAAAGCATCACTCATCAAAATCGAACCACTATTACGTGTTTTATTGCAAAATTGATGAATATTGATAATTTTGTGGGCTAACCCCTTGCCTGATTTTAATGCTCAAAAATTATTTATGAAAATGAAGAATATTTTGCAGCTGTATTCATGCTTATATCGAGAGCTTTTGATTAAAGCATCACTCATCAAATTCGAACGACTATTACGTGTTTTATTGCAAAATTGATGAATATTGATAATTTTGTGGGCTAACCCCTTGCCTGATTTTAATGCTCAAAAATTATTTATGAAAATGGACGAATATTTTGCATCAGTATTCATGCTTATATTGAGAGCTTTTGATTAAAGCATCACTCATCAAAATCGAACCACTATTACGTGTTTTATTGCAAAATTGATGAATATTGATAATTTTGTGGGCTAACCCCTTGCCTGATTTTAATGCTCAAAAATTATTTATGAAAATGAAGAATATTTTGCAGCTGTATTCATGCTTATATCGAGAGCTTTTGATTAAAGCATCACTCATCAAATTCGAACCACTATTACGTGTTTTATTCCAAAATTGATGAATATTGATAATTTTGTGGGCTAACCCCTTGCCTGATTTTAATGCTCAAAAATTATTTATGAAAATGGACGAATATTTTGCAGCAGTATTCATGCTTATATCGAGAGCTTTTGATTAAAGCATCACTCATCAAATTCGAACCACTATTACGTGTTTTATTGCAAAATTGATGAATATTGATAATTTTGTAGGCTAACCCCTTGCCTGATTTTAATGCTCAAAAATTATTTATGAAAATGGACGAATATTTTGAAGCAGTATTCATGCTTATATCGAGAGCTTTTGATTAAAGCATCACTCATCAAAATCGAACCACTATTACGTGTTTTATTGCAAAATTGATGAATATTGATAATTTTGTGGGCTAACCCCTTGCCTGATTTTAATGCTCAAAAATTATTTATGAAAATGGACGAATATTTTGCAGCTGTATTCATGCTTATATCGAGAGCTTTTGATTAAAGCATCACTCATCAAATTCGAACCACTATTACGTGTTTTATTGCAAAATTGATGAATATTGATAATTTTGTGGGCTAACCCCTTGCCTGATTTTAATGCTCAAAAATTATTTATGAAAATGGACGAATATTTTGCATCAGTATTCATGCTTATATCGAGAGCTTTTGATTAAAGCATCACTCATCAAAATCGAACCACTATTACGTGTTTTATTGCAAAATTGATGAATATTGATAATTTTGTGGGCTAACCCCTTGCCTGATTTTAATGCTCAAAAATTATTTATGAAAAAGAAGAATATTTTGCAGCTGTATTCATGCTTATATCGAGAGCTTTTGATTAAAGCATCACTCATCAAATTCGAACCACTATTACGTGTTTTATTCCAAAATTGATGAATATTGATAATTTTGTGGGCTAACCCCTTGCCTGATTTTAATGCTCAAAAATTATTTATGAAAATGGACGAATATTTTGCAGCAGTATTCATGCTTATATCGAGAGCTTTTGATTAAAGCATCACTCATCAAATTCGAACCACTATTACGTGTTTTATTGCAAAATTGATGAATATTGATAATTTTGTAGGCTAACCCCTTGCCTGATTTTAATGCTCAAAAATTATTTATGAAAATGGACGAATATTTTGAAGCAGTATTCATGCTTATATCGAGAGCTTTTGATTAAAGCATCACTCATCAAAATCGAACCACTATTACGTGTTTTATTGCAAAATTGATGAATATTGATAATTTTGTGGGCTAACCCCTTGCCTGATTTTAATGCTCAAAAATTATTTATGAAAATGGACGAATATTTTGCATCAGTATTCATGCTTATATTGAGAGCTTTTGATTAAAGCATCACTCATCAAAATCGAACCACTATTACGAGTTTTATTGCAAAATTGATGAATATTGATAATTTTGTGGGCTAACCCCTTGCCTGATTTTAATGCTCAAAAATTATTTATGAAAATGAAGAATATTTTGCAACTGTATTCATGCTTATATCGAGAGCTTTTGATTAAAGCATCACTCATCAAATTCGAACCACTATTACGTGTTTTATTGCAAAATTGATGAATATTGATAATTTTGTGGGCTAACCCCTTGCCTGATTTTAATGCTCAAAAATTATTTATGAAAATGAAGAATATTTTGCAGCTGTATTCATGCTTATATCGAGAGCTTTTGATTAAAGCATCACTCATCAAATTCGAACCACTATTACGTGTTTTATTGCAAAATTGATGAATATTGATAATTTTGTGGGCTAACCCCTTGCCTGATTTTAATGCTCAAAAATTATTTATGAAAATGGACGAATATTTTGCATCAGTATTCATGCTTATATTGAGAGCTTTTGATTAAAGCATCACTCATCAAAATCGAACCACTATTACGTGTTTTATTGCAAAATTGATGAATATTGATAATTTTGTGGGCTAACCCCTTGCCTGATTTTAATGCTCAAAAATTATTTATGAAAATGGACGAATATTTTGCAGCAGTATTCATGCTTATATCGAGAGCTTTTGATTAAAGCATCACTCATCAAAATCGAACCACTATTACGTGTTTTATTCCAAAATTGATGAATATTGATAATTTTGTGGGCTAACCCCTTGCCTGATTTTAATGCTCAAAAATTATTTATGAAAATGGACGAATATTTTTCAGCAGTATTCATGCTTATAACAAGAGCTTTTGATTAAAGCATTATTCATCAAAATCTAACTACTATTACGTGTTTTATTGCAAAATTGATGAACATTGATAATTTTGTGGGCTAGCCCCTTGCCTGATTTTAATGCTCAAAAATTATTTATGAAAATGAAGAATATTTTGCAGCTGTATTCATGCTTATATCGAGAGCTTTTGATTAAAGCATCACTCATCAAATTCGAACCACTATTACGTGTTTTATTGCATAATTGATGAATATTGATAATTTTGTGGGCTAACCCCTTGCCTGATTTTAATGCTCAAAAATTATTTATGAAAATGAAGAATATTTTGCAGCTGTATTCATGCTTATATCGAGAGCTTTTGATTAAAGCATCACTCATCAAATTCGAACCACTATTACGTGTTTTATTCCAAAATTGATGAATATTGATAATTTTGTGGGCTAACCCCTTGCCTGATTTTAATGCTCAAAAATTATTTATGAAAATGGACGAATATTTTGCAGCAGTATTCATGCTTATATCGAGAGCTTTTGATTAAAGCATCACTCATCAAATTCGAACCACTATTACGTGTTTTATTGCAAAATTGATGAATATTGATAATTTTGTAGGCTAACCCCTTGCCTGATTTTAATGCTCAAAAATTATTTATGAAAATGGACGAATATTTTGAAGCAGTATTCATGCTTATATCGAGAGCTTTTGATTAAAGCATCACTCATCAAAATCGAACCACTATTACGTGTTTTATTGCAAAATTGATGAATATTGATAATTTTGTGGGCTAACCCCTTGCCTGATTTTAATGCTCAAAAATTATTTATGAAAATGGACGAATATTTTGCATCAGTATTCATGCTTATATTGAGAGCTTTTGATTAAAGCATCACTCATCAAAATCGAACCACTATTACGTGTTTTATTGCAAAATTGATGAATATTGATAATTTTGTGGGCTAACCCCTTGCCTGTTTTTAATGCTCAAAAATTATTTATGAAAATGAACGAATATTTTGCAGCAGTATTTATGCTTATATCGAGAGCTTTTGATTAAAGCATCACTCATCAAAATCGAACCACTATTACGTGTTTTATTCCAAAATTGATGAATATTGATAATTTTGTGGGCTAACCCCTTGCCTGATTTTAATGCTCAAAAATTATTTATGAAAATGGACGAATATTTTGCAGCAGTATTCATGCTTATATCGAGAGCTTTTGATTAAAGCATCACTCATCAAATTCGAACCACTATTACGTGTTTTATTGCAAAATTGATGAATATTGATAATTTTGTAGGCTAACCCCTTGCCTGATTTTAATGCTCAAAAATTATTTATGAAAATGGACGAATATTTTGAAGCAGTATTCATGCTTATATCGAGAGCTTTTGATTAAAGCATCACTCATCAAAATCGAACCACTATTACGTGTTTTATTGCATAATTGATGAATATTGATAATTTTGTGGGCTAACCCCTTGCCTGTTTTTAATGCTCAAAAATTATTTATGAAAATGAACGAATATTTTGCAGCAGTATTTATGCTTATATCGAGAGCTTTTGATTAAAGCATCACTCATCAAAATCGAACCACTATTACGTGTTTTATTCCAAAATTGATGAATATTGATAATTTTGTGGGCTAACCCCTTGCCTGATTATATCGAGAGCTTTTGATTAAAGCATCACTCATCAAATTCGAACCACTATTACGTGTTTTATTGCAAAATTGATGAATATTGATAATTTTGTAGGCTAACCCCTTGCCTGATTTTAATGCTCAAAAATTATTTATGAAAATGGACGAATATTTTGAAGCAGTACTCATGCTTATATCGAGAGCTTTTGATTAAAGCATCACTCATCAAAATCGAACCACTATTACGTGTTTTATTGCATAATTGATGAATATTGATAATTTTGTGGGCTAACCCCTTGCCTGTTTTTAATGCTCAAAAATTATTTATGAAAATGAGCGAATATTTTGCAGCAGTATTTATGCTTATATCGAGAGCTTTTGATTAAAGCATCACTCATCAAAATCGAACCACTATTACGTGTTTTATTCCAAAATTGATGAATATTGATAATTTTGTGGGCTAACTCCTTGCCTGATTTTAATGCTCAAAAATTATTTATGAAAATGGACGAATATTTTGCAGCAGTATTCATGCTTATATCGAGAGCTTTTGATTAAAGCATCACTCATCAAAATCGAACCACTATTACGTGTTTTATTGCATAATTGATGAATATTGATAATTTTGTGGGCTAACCCCTTGCCTGTTTTTAATGCTCAAAAATTATTTATGAAAATGAACGAATATTTTGCAGCAGTATTTATGCTTATATCGAGAGCTTTTGATTAAAGCATCACTCATCAAAATCGAACCACTATTACGTGTTTTATTCCAAAATTGATGAATATTGATAATTTTGTGGGCTAACCCCTTGCCTGATTTTAATGCTCAAAAATTATTTATGAAAATGGAAGAATATTTTGCAGCAGTATTCATGCTTATAACAAGAGCTTTTGATTAAAGCATTATTCATCAAAATCTAACTACTATTACGTGTTTTATTCCAAAATTGATGAATATTGATAATTTTGTGGGCTAACCCCTTGCCTGATTTTAATGCTCAAAAATTATTTATGAAAATGGACGAATATTTTGCAGCAGTATTCATGCTTATATCGAGAGCTTTTGATTAAAGCATCACTCATCAAAATCGAACCACTATTACGTGTTTTATTCCAAAATTGATGAATATTGATAATTTTGTGGGCTAACAACCCCTTGCCTGATTTTAATGCTCAAAAATTATTTATGAAAATGGACGAATATTTTTCAGCAGTATTCATGCTTATAACAGGAGCTTTTGATTAAAGCATTATTCATCAAAATCTAACTACTATTACGTGTTTTATTGCAAAATTGATGAACATTGATAATTTTGTGGGCTAGCCCCTTGCCTGATTTTAATGCTCAAAAATTATTTATGAAAATGGACGAATATTTTGAAGCAGTATTCATGCTTATATCGAGAGCTTTTGATTAAAGCATCACTCATCAAAATCGAACCACTATTACGTGTTTTATTCCAAAATTGATGAATATTGATAATTTTGTGGGCTAACCCCTTGCCTGATTTTAATGCTCAAAAATTATTTATGAAAATGGACGAATATTTTGCAGCAGTATTCATGCTTATATCGAGAGCTTTTGATTAAAGCATCACTCATCAAATTCGAACCACTATTACGTGTTTTATTGCAAAATTGATGAATATTGATAATTTTGTAGGCTAACCCCTTGCCTGATTTTAATGCTCAAAAATTATTTATGAAAATGGACGAATATTTTGAAGCAGTATTCATGCTTATATCGAGAGCTTTTGATTAAAGCATCACTCATCAAAATCGAACCACTATTACGTGTTTTATTGCATAATTGATGAATATTGATAATTTTGTGGGCTAACCCCTTGCCTGTTTTTAATGCTCAAAAATTATTTATGAAAATGAACGAATATTTTGCAGCAGTATTTATGCTTATATCGAGAGCTTTTGATTAAAGCATCACTCATCAAAATCGAACCACTATTACGTGTTTTATTCCAAAATTGATGAATATTGATAATTTTGTGGGCTAACCCCTTGCCTGATTTTAATGCTCAAAAATTATTTATGAAAATGGACGAATATTTTGCAGCAGTATTCATGCTTATATCGAGAGCTTTTGATTAAAGCATCACTCATCAAAATCGAACCACTATTACGTGTTTTATTGCATAATTGATGAATATTGATAATTTTGTGGGCTAACCCCTTGCCTGTTTTTAATGCTCAAAAATTATTTATGAAAATGAACGAATATTTTGCAGCAGTATTTATGCTTATATTGAGAGCTTTTGATTAAAGCATCACTCATCAAAATCGAACCACTATTACGTGTTTTATTGCATAATTGATGAATATTGATAATTTTGTGGGCTAACCCCTTGCCTGTTTTTAATGCTCAAAAATTATTTATGAAAATGAACGAATATTTTGCAGCAGTATTTATGCTTATATCGAGAGCTTTTGATTAAAGCATCACTCATCAAAATCGAACCACTATTACGTGTTTTATTGCATAATTGATGAATATTGATAATTTTGTGGGCTAACCCCTTGCCTGTTTTTAATGCTCAAAAATTATTTATGAAAATGAACGAATATTTTGCAGCAGTATTTATGCTTATATCGAGAGCTTTTGATTAAAGCATCACTCATCAAAATCGAACCACTATTACGTGTTTTATTCCAAAATTGATGAATATTGATAATTTTGTGGGCTAACTCCTTGCCTGATTTTAATGCTCAAAAATTATTTATGAAAATGGACGAATATTTTGCAGCAGTATTCATGCTTATATCGAGAGCTTTTGATTAAAGCATCACTCATCAAAATCGAACCACTATTACGTGTTTTATTGCATAATTGATGAATATTGATAATTTTGTGGGCTAACCCCTTGCCTGTTTTTAATGCTCAAAAATTATTTATGAAAATGAACGAATATTTTGCAGCAGTATTTATGCTTATATCGAGAGCTTTTGATTAAAGCATCACTCATCAAAATCGAACCACTATTACGTGTTTTATTCCAAAATTGATGAATATTGATAATTTTGTGGGCTAACCCCTTGCCTGATTTTAATGCTCAAAAATTATTTATGAAAATGGAAGAATATTTTGCAGCAGTATTCATGCTTATAACAAGAGCTTTTGATTAAAGCATTATTCATCAAAATCTAACTACTATTACGTGTTTTATTCCAAAATTGATGAATATTGATAATTTTGTGGGCTAACCCCTTGCCTGATTTTAATGCTCAAAAATTATTTATGAAAATGGACGAATATTTTGCAGCAGTATTCATGCTTATATCGAGAGCTTTTGATTAAAGCATCACTCATCAAAATCGAACCACTATTACGTGTTTTATTCCAAAATTGATGAATATTGATAATTTTGTGGGCTAACAACCCCTTGCCTGATTTTAATGCTCAAAAATTATTTATGAAAATGGACGAATATTTTTCAGCAGTATTCATGCTTATAACAGGAGCTTTTGATTAAAGCATTATTCATCAAAATCTAACTACTATTACGTGTTTTATTGCAAAATTGATGAACATTGATAATTTTGTGGGCTAGCCCCTTGCCTGATTTTAATGCTCAAAAATTATTTATGAAAATGGACGAATATTTTGAAGCAGTATTCACGCTTATATCGAGAGCTTTTGATTAAAGCATCACTCATCAAAATCGAACCACTATTACGTGTTTTATTCCAAAATTGATGAATATTGATAATTTTGTGGGCTAACCCCTTGCCTGATTTTAATGCTCAAAAATTATTTATGAAAATGGACGAATATTTTGCAGCAGTATTCATGCTTATATCGAGAGCTTTTGATTAAAGCATCACTCATCAAATTCGAACCACTATTACGTGTTTTATTGCAAAATTGATGAATATTGATAATTTTGTAGGCTAACCCCTTGCCTGATTTTAATGCTCAAAAATTATTTATGAAAATGGACGAATATTTTGCAGCAGTATTCATGCTTATATCGAGAGCTTTTGATTAAAGCATCACTCATCAAAATCGAACCACTATTACGTGTTTTATTGCATAATTGATGAATATTGATAATTTTGTGGGCTAACCCCTTGCCTGTTTTTAATGCTCAAAAATTATTTATGAAAATGAACGAATATTTTGCAGCAGTATTTATGCTTATATCGAGAGCTTTTGATTAAAGCATCACTCATCAAAATCGAACCACTATTACGTGTTTTATTCCAAAATTGATGAATATTGATAATTTTGTGGGCTAACCCCTTGCCTGATTTTAATGCTCAAAAATTATTTATGAAAATGGACGAATATTTTGCAGCAGTATTCATGCTTATATCGAGAGCTTTTGATTAAAGCATCACTCATCAAAATCGAACCACTATTACGTGTTTTATTGCATAATTGATGAATATTGATAATTTTGTGGGCTAACCCCTTGCCTGTTTTTAATGCTCAAAAATTATTTATGAAAATGAACGAATATTTTGCAGCAGTATTTATGCTTATATTGAGAGCTTTTGATTAAAGCATCACTCATCAAAATCGAACCACTATTACGTGTTTTATTGCATAATTGATGAATATTGATAATTTTGTGGGCTAACCCCTTGCCTGTTTTTAATGCTCAAAAATTATTTATGAAAATGAACGAATATTTTGCAGCAGTATTTATGCTTATATCGAGAGCTTTTGATTAAAGCATCACTCATCAAAATCGAACCACTATTACGTGTTTTATTCCAAAATTGATGAATATTGATAATTTTGTGGGCTAACCCCTTGCCTGTTTTTAATGCTCAAAAATTATTTATGAAAATGGACGAATATTTTGCAGCAGTATTCATGCTTATATCGAGAGCTTTTAATTAAAGCATCACTCATCAAAATCGAACCACTATTACGTGTTTTATTGCATAATTGATGAATATTGATAATTTTGTGGGCTAACCCCTTGCCTGTTTTTAATGCTCAAAAATTATTTATGAAAATGAACGAATATTTTGCTGCAGTATTTATGCTTATATCGAGAGCTTTTGATTAAAGCATCACTCATCAAAATCGAACCACTATTACGTGTTTTATTGCATAATTGATGAATATTGATAATTTTGTGGGCTAACCCCTTGCCTGTTTTTAATGCTCAAAAATTATTTATGAAAATGAACGAATATTTTGCAGCAGTATTTATGCTTATATCGAGAGCTTTTGATTAAAGCATCACTCATCAAAATCGAACCACTATTACGTGTTTTATTGCATAATTGATGAATATTGATAATTTTGTGGGCTAACCCCTTGCCTGTTTTTAATGCTCAAAAATTATTTATGAAAATGAACGAATATTTTGCAGCAGTATTTATGCTTATATCGAGAGCTTTTGATTAAAGCATCACTCATCCAAATCGAACCACTATTACGTGTTTTATTCCAAAATTGATGAATATTGATAATTTTGTGGGCTAACCCCTTGCCTGATTTTAATGCTCAAAAATTATTTATGAAAATGAACGAATATTTTGCAGCAGTATTTATGCTTATATCGAGAGCTTTTGATTAAAGCATCACTCATCAAAATCGAACCACTATTACGTGTTTTATTGCATAATTGATGAATATTGATAATTTTGTGGGCTAACCCCTTGCCTGTTTTTAATGCTCAAAAATTATTTATGAAAATGAACGAATATTTTGCAGTAGTATTTATGCTTATATTGAGAGCTTTTGATTAAAGCATCACTCATCAAAATCGAACCACTATTACGTGTTTTATTCCAAAATTGATGAATATTGATAATTTTGTGGGCTAACCCCTTGCCTGTTTTTAATGCTCAAAAATTATTTATGAAAATGAACGAATATTTTGCAGCAGTATTTATGCTTATATCGAGAGCTTTTGATTAAAGCATCACTCATCAAAATCGAACCACTATTACGTGTTTTATTCCAAAATTGATGAATATTGATAATTTTGTGGGCTAACCCCTTGCCTGTTTTTAATGCTCAAAAATTATTTATGAAAATGGACGAATATTTTGCAGCAGTATTCATGCTTATATCGAGAGCTTTTGATTAAAGCATCACTCATCAAAATCGAACCACTATTACGTGTTTTATTGCATAATTGATGAATATTGATAATTTTGTGGGCTAACCCCTTGCCTGTTTTTAATGCTCAAAAATTATTTATGAAAATGAACGAATATTTTGCAGCAGTATTTATGCTTATATCGAGAGCTTTTGATTAAAGCATCACTCATCAAAATCGAACCACTATTACGTGTTTTATTCCAAAATTGATGAATATTGATAATTTTGTGGGCTAACCCCTTGCCTGATTTTAATGCTCAAAAATTATTTATGAAAATGGACGAATATTTTGCAGCAGTATTCATGCTTATATCGAGAGCTTTTGATTAAAGCATCACTCATCAAAATCGAACCACTATTACGTGTTTTATTCCAAAATTGATGAATATTGATAATTTTGTGGGCTAACCCCTTGCCTGATTTTAATGCTCAAAAATTATTTATGAAAATGGACGAATATTTTTCAGCAGTATTCATGCTTATAACAAGAGCTTTTGATTAAAGCATTATTCATCAAAATCTAACTACTATTACGTGTTTTATTGCAAAATTGATGAACATTGATAATTTTGTGGGCTAGCCCCTTGCCTGATTTTAATGCTCAAAAATTATTTATGAAAATGAACGAATATTTTGAAGCAGTATTCATGCTTATATCGAGAGCTTTTGATTAAAGCATCACTCATCAAAATCGAACCACTATTACGTGTTTTATTCCAAAATTGATGAATATTGATAATTTTGTGGGCTAACCCCTTGCCTGATTTTAATGCTCAAAAATTATTTATGAAAATGGACGAATATTTTGCAGCAGTATTCATGCTTATATCGAGAGCTTTTGATTAAAGCATCACTCATCAAAATCGAACCACTATTACGTGTTTTATTCCAAAATTGATGAATATTGATAATTTTGTGGGCTAACCCCTTGCCTGATTTTAATGCTCAAAAATTATTTATGAAAATGGACGAATATTTTGCAGCAGTATTCATGCTTATATCGAGAGCTTTTGATTAAAGCATCACTCATCAAAATCGAACCACTATTACGTGTTTTATTGCATAATTGATGAATATTGATAATTTTGTGGGCTAACCCCTTGCCTGTTTTTAATGCTCAAAAATTATTTATGAAAATGAACGAATATTTTGCAGCAGTATTTATGCTTATATCGAGAGCTTTTGATTAAAGCATCACTCATCAAAATCGAACCACTATTACGTGTTTTATTCCAAAATTGATGAATATTGATAATTTTGTGGGCTAACCCCTTGCCTGATTTTAATGCTCAAAAATTATTTATGAAAATGGACGAATATTTTGCAGCAGTATTCATGCTTATATCGAGAGCTTTTGATTAAAGCATCACTCATCAAAATCGAACCACTATTACGTGTTTTATTCCAAAATTGATGAATATTGATAATTTTGTGGGCTAACCCCTTGCCTGATTTTAATGCTCAAAAATTATTTATGAAAATGGACGAATATTTTGCAGCAGTATTCATGCTTATATCGAGAGCTTTTGATTAAAGCATCACTCATCAAATTCGAACCACTATTACGTGTTTTATTCCAAAATTGATGAATATTGATAATTTTGTGGGCTAACCCCTTGCCTGATTTTAATGCTCAAAAATTATTTATGAAAATGGACGAATATTTTGCAGCAGTATTCATGCTTATATCGAGAGCTTTTGATTAAAGCATCACTCATCAAAATCGAACCACTATTACGTGTTTTATTGCATAATTGATGAATATTGATAATTTTGTGGGCTAACCCCTTGCCTGTTTTTAATGCTCAAAAATTATTTATGAAAATGAACGAATATTTTGCAGCAGTATTTATGCTTATATTGAGAGCTTTTGATTAAAGCATCACTCATCAAAATCGAACCACTATTACGTGTTTTATTGCATAATTGATGAATATTGATAATTTTGTGGGCTAACCCCTTGCCTGTTTTTAATGCTCAAAAATTATTTATGAAAATGAACGAATATTTTGCAGCAGTATTTATGCTTATATCGAGAGCTTTTGATTAAAGCATCACTCATCAAAATCGAACCACTATTACGTGTTTTATTCCAAAATTGATGAATATTGATAATTTTGTGGGCTAACCCCTTGCCTGTTTTTAATGCTCAAAAATTATTTATGAAAATGGACGAATATTTTGCAGCAGTATTCATGCTTATATCGAGAGCTTTTGATTAAAGCATCACTCATCAAAATCGAACCACTATTACGTGTTTTATTGCATAATTGATGAATATTGATAATTTTGTGGGCTAACCCCTTGCCTGTTTTTAATGCTCAAAAATTATTTATGAAAATGAACGAATATTTTGCTGCAGTATTTATGCTTATATCGAGAGCTTTTGATTAAAGCATCACTCATCAAAATCGAACCACTATTACGTGTTTTATTGCATAATTGATGAATATTGATAATTTTGTGGGCTAACCCCTTGCCTGTTTTTAATGCTCAAAAATTATTTATGAAAATGAACGAATATTTTGCAGCAGTATTTATGCTTATATCGAGAGCTTTTGATTAAAGCATCACTCATCAAAATCGAACCACTATTACGTGTTTTATTGCATAATTGATGAATATTGATAATTTTGTGGGCTAACCCCTTGCCTGTTTTTAATGCTCAAAAATTATTTATGAAAATGAACGAATATTTTGCAGCAGTATTTATGCTTATATCGAGAGCTTTTGATTAAAGCATCACTCATCCAAATCGAACCACTATTACGTGTTTTATTCCAAAATTGATGAATATTGATAATTTTGTGGGCTAACCCCTTGCCTGATTTTAATGCTCAAAAATTATTTATGAAAATGGACGAATATTTTGCAGCAGTATTTATGCTTATATTGAGAGCTTTTGATTAAAGCATCACTCATCAAAATCGAACCACTATTACGTGTTTTATTCCAAAATTGATGAATATTGATAATTTTGTGGGCTAACCCCTTGCCTGATTTTAATGCTCAAAAATTATTTATGAAAATGGACGAATATTTTTCAGCAGTATTCATGCTTATAACAAGAGCTTTTGATTAAAGCATCACTCATCAAAATCGAACCACTATTACGTGTTTTATTCCAAAATTGATGAATATTGATAATTTTGTGGGCTAACCCCTTGCCTGATTTTAATGCTCAAAAATTATTTATGAAAATGGACGAATATTTTGCAGCAGTATTCATGCTTATATCGAGAGCTTTTGATTAAAGCATCACTCATCAAAATCGAACCACTATTACGTGTTTTATTGCATAATTGATGAATATTGATAATTTTGTGGGCTAACCCCTTGCCTGTTTTTAATGCTCAAAAATTATTTATGAAAATGAACGAATATTTTGCAGCAGTATTTATGCTTATATCGAGAGCTTTTGATTAAAGCATCACTCATCAAAATCGAACCACTATTACGTGTTTTATTCCAAAATTGATGAATATTGATAATTTTGTGGGCTAACCCCTTGCCTGATTTTAATGCTCAAAAATTATTTATGAAAATGGACGAATATTTTGCAGCAGTATTCATGCTTATATCGAGAGCTTTTGATTAAAGCATCACTCATCAAAATCGAACCACTATTACGTGTTTTATTCCAAAATTGATGAATATTGATAATTTTGTGGGCTAACCCCTTGCCTGATTTTAATGCTCAAAAATTATTTATGAAAATGGACGAATATTTTTCAGCAGTATTCATGCTTATAACAAGAGCTTTTGATTAAAGCATTATTCATCAAAATCTAACTACTATTACGTGTTTTATTGCAAAATTGATGAACATTGATAATTTTGTGGGCTAGCCCCTTGCCTGATTTTAATGCTCAAAAATTATTTATGAAAATGAACGAATATTTTGAAGCAGTATTCATGCTTATATCGAGAGCTTTTGATTAAAGCATCACTCATCAAAATCGAACCACTATTACGTGTTTTATTCCAAAATTGATGAATATTGATAATTTTGTGGGCTAACCCCTTGCCTGATTTTAATGCTCAAAAATTATTTATGAAAATGGACGAATATTTTTTTGAGCTTTTGATTAAAGCATCACTCATCAAAATCGAACCACTATTACGTGTTTTATTCCAAAATTGATGAATATTGATAATTTTGTGGGCTAACCCCTTGCCTGATTTTAATGCTCAAAAATTATTTATGAAAATGGACGAATATTTTTCAGCAGTATTCATGCTTATAACAAGAGCTTTTGATTAAAGCATTATTCATCAAAATCTAACTACTATTACGTGTTTTATTGCAAAATTGATGAACATTGATAATTTTGTGGGCTAGCCCCTTGCCTGATTTTAATGCTCAAAAATTATTTATGAAAATGAACGAATATTTTGAAGCAGTATTCATGCTTATATCGAGAGCTTTTGATTAAAGCATCACTCATCAAAATCGAACCACTATTACGTGTTTTATTCCAAAATTGATGAATATTGATAATTTTGTGGGCTAACCCCTTGCCTGTTTTTAATGCTCAAAAATTATTTATGAAAATGGACGAATATTTTGCAGCAGTATTTATGCTTATATCGAGAGCTTTTGATTAAAGCATCACTCATCAAAATCGAACCACTATTACGTGTTTTATTCCAAAATTGATGAATATTGATAATTTTGTGGGCTAACCCCTTGCCTGATTTTAATGCTCAAAAATTATTTATGAAAATGGACGAATATTTTGCAGCAGTATTCATGCTTATATCGAGAGCTTTTGATTAAAGCATCACTCATCAAATTCGAACCAGTATTACGTGTTTTATTGCAAAATTGATGAATATTGATAATTTTGTGGGCTAACCCCTTGCCTGATTTTAATGCTCAAAAATTATTTATGAAAATGGACGAATATTTTGCAGCAGTATTCATGCTTATATCGAGAGCTTTTGATTAAAGCATCACTCATCAAAATCGAACCACTATTACGTGTTTTATTGCATAATTGATGAATATTGATAATTTTGTGGGCTAACCCCTTGCCTGTTTTTAATGCTCAAAAATTATTTATGAAAATGAACGAATATTTTGCAGCAGTATTTATGCTTATATCGAGAGCTTTTGATTAAAGCATCACTCATCAAAATCGAACCACTATTACGTGTTTTATTCCAAAATTGATGAATATTGATAATTTTGTGGGCTAACCCCTTGCCTGATTTTAATGCTCAAAAATTATTTATGAAAATGGACGAATATTTTGCAGCAGTATTCATGCTTATATCGAGAGCTTTTGATTAAAGCATCACTCATCAAAATCGAACCACTATTACGTGTTTTATTCCAAAATTGATGAATATTGATAATTTTGTGGGCTAACCCCTTGCCTGATTTTAATGCTCAAAAATTATTTATGAAAATGGACGAATATTTTTCAGCAGTATTCATGCTTATAACAAGAGCTTTTGATTAAAGCATCACTCATCAAAATCGAACCACTATTACGTGTTTTATTGCATAATTGATGAATATTGATAATTTTGTGGGCTAACCCCTTGCCTGTTTTTAATGCTCAAAAATTATTTATGAAAATGAACGAATATTTTGCAGCAGTATTTATGCTTATATCGAGAGCTTTTGATTAAAGCATCACTCATCAAAATCGAACCACTATTACGTGTTTTATTCCAAAATTGATGAATATTGATAATTTTGTGGGCTAACCCCTTGCCTGATTTTAATGCTCAAAAATTATTTATGAAAATGGACGAATATTTTGCAGCAGTATTCATGCTTATATCGAGAGCTTTTGATTAAAGCATCACTCATCAAAATCGAACCACTATTACGTGTTTTATTGCATAATTGATGAATATTGATAATTTTGTGGGCTAACCCCTTGCCTGTTTTTAATGCTCAAAAATTATTTATGAAAATGAACGAATATTTTGCAGCAGTATTTATGCTTATATCGAGAGCTTTTGATTAAAGCATCACTCATCAAAATCGAACCACTATTACGTGTTTTATTCCAAAATTGATGAATATTGATAATTTTGTGGGCTAACCCCTTGCCTGATTTTAATGCTCAAAAATTATTTATGAAAATGGACGAATATTTTGCAGCAGTATTCATGCTTATATCGAGAGCTTTTGATTAAAGCATCACTCATCAAAATCGAACCACTATTACGTGTTTTATTCCAAAATTGATGAATATTGATAATTTTGTGGGCTAACCCCTTGCCTGATTTTAATGCTCAAAAATTATTTATGAAAATGGACGAATATTTTTCAGCAGTATTCATGCTTATAACAAGAGCTTTTGATTAAAGCATTATTCATCAAAATCTAACTACTATTACGTGTTTTATTGCAAAATTGATGAACATTGATAATTTTGTGGGCTAGCCCCTTGCCTGATTTTAATGCTCAAAAATTATTTATGAAAATGAACGAATATTTTGAAGCAGTATTCATGCTTATATCGAGAGCTTTTGATTAAAGCATCACTCATCAAAATCGAACCACTATTACGTGTTTTATTCCAAAATTGATGAATATTGATAATTTTGTGGGCTAACCCCTTGCCTGTTTTTAATGCTCAAAAATTATTTATGAAAATTTACGAATATTTTGCAGCAGTATTTATGCTTATATCGAGAGCTTTTGATTAAAGCATCACTCATCAAAATCGAACCACTATTACGTGTTTTATTCCAAAATTGATGAATATTGATAATTTTGTGGGCTAACCCCTTGCCTGATTTTAATGCTCAAAAATTATTTATGAAAATGGACGAATATTTTGCAGCAGTATTCATGCTTATATCGAGAGCTTTTGATTAAAGCATCACTCATCAAAATCGAACCACTATTACGTGTTTTATTCCAAAATTGATGAATATTGATAATTTTGTGGGCTAACCCCTTGCCTGATTTTAATGCTCAAAAATTATTTATGAAAATGGACGAATATTTTTCAGCAGTATTCATGCTTATAACAAGAGCTTTTGATTAAAGCATTATTCATCAAAATCTAACTACTATTACGTGTTTTATTGCAAAATTGATGAACATTGATAATTTTGTGGGCTAGCCCCTTGCCTGATTTTAATGCTCAAAAATTATTTATGAAAATGAACGAATATTTTGAAGCAGTATTCATGCTTATATCGAGAGCTTTTGATTAAAGCATCACTCATCAAAATCGAACCACTATTACGTGTTTTATTCCAAAATTGATGAATATTGATAATTTTGTGGGCTAACCCCTTGCCTGATTTTAATGCTCAAAAATTATTTATGAAAATGGACGAATATTTTGCAGCAGTATTCATGCTTATATCGAGAGCTTTTGATTAAAGCATCACTCATCAAATTCGAACCAGTATTACGTGTTTTATTGCAAAATTGATGAATATTGATAATTTTGTGGGCTAACCCCTTGCCTGATTTTAATGCTCAAAAATTATTTATGAAAATGGACGAATATTTTGCAGCAGTATTCATGCTTATATCGAGAGCTTTTGATTAAAGCATCACTCATCAAAATCGAACCACTATTACGTGTTTTATTGCATAATTGATGAATATTGATAATTTTGTGGGCTAACCCCTTGCCTGTTTTTAATGCTCAAAAATTATTTATGAAAATGAACGAATATTTTGCAGCAGTATTTATGCTTATATCGAGAGCTTTTGATTAAAGCATCACTCATCAAAATCGAACCACTATTACGTGTTTTATTCCAAAATTGATGAATATTGATAATTTTGTGGGCTAACCCCTTGCCTGATTTTAATGCTCAAAAATTATTTATGAAAATGGACGAATATTTTGCAGCAGTATTCATGCTTATATCGAGAGCTTTTGATTAAAGCATCACTCATCAAAATCGAACCACTATTACGTGTTTTATTCCAAAATTGATGAATATTGATAATTTTGTGGGCTAACCCCTTGCCTGATTTTAATGCTCAAAAATTATTTATGAAAATGGACGAATATTTTTCAGCAGTATTCATGCTTATAACAAGAGCTTTTGATTAAAGCATCACTCATCAAAATCGAACCACTATTACGTGTTTTATTGCATAATTGATGAATATTGATAATTTTGTGGGCTAACCCCTTGCCTGTTTTTAATGCTCAAAAATTATTTATGAAAATGAACGAATATTTTGCAGCAGTATTTATGCTTATATCGAGAGCTTTTGATTAAAGCATCACTCATCAAAATCGAACCACTATTACGTGTTTTATTCCAAAATTGATGAATATTGATAATTTTGTGGGCTAACCCCTTGCCTGATTTTAATGCTCAAAAATTATTTATGAAAATGGACGAATATTTTGCAGCAGTATTCATGCTTATATCGAGAGCTTTTGATTAAAGCATCACTCATCAAAATCGAACCACTATTACGTGTTTTATTGCATAATTGATGAATATTGATAATTTTGTGGGCTAACCCCTTGCCTGTTTTTAATGCTCAAAAATTATTTATGAAAATGAACGAATATTTTTCAGCAGTATTTATGCTTATATCGAGAGCTTTTGATTAAAGCATCACTCATCAAAATCGAACCACTATTACGTGTTTTATTCCAAAATTGATGAATATTGATAATTTTGTGGGCTAACCCCTTGCCTGATTTTAATGCTCAAAAATTATTTATGAAAATGGACGAATATTTTGCCGCAGTATTCATGCTTATATCGAGAGCTTTTGATTAAAGCATCACTCATCAAAATCGAACCACTATTACGTGTTTTATTCCAAAATTGATGAATATTGATAATTTTGTGGGCTAACCCCTTGCCTGATTTTAATGCTCAAAAATTATTTATGAAAATGGACGAATATTTTTCAGCAGTATTCATGCTTATAACAAGAGCATTCGATTCACAACCATATTCGAGTATACATATGTCAATCAATAGAATTTAACCAAAATAAATAAAATAAAAAATAAAAAAATTAAAGTTCAAGTTCAAGTGATATAAAGTTTTAATATTAATAGTATTTTATTGTGATAAAACTTTCTGCAATTTAGTTTTGCAAAATCTTATTGATTATAAAATCAATTATAAGATCAATTATAAAATCTAATAAAAGTGGAGTGCAAGCAAATATTTGATTTTCGGAAAGACGAAATAAGAAAAAAAAAAAAAAAAAAAAAAAATTAAAATTTATTTTTGTGTCTTGTACTATACAAAAGTGACATTTTCAATATATTTTTGGCGGGTTTTGACGTTACTTTGATTATTTATCTTTGTGCTCAAATAAAATGCCTTTTTTTGAGGTTGCTGTTGATGCTCCCAACTTCCACCCTAACATGATTTGTCCTGCAGTATCATGTCAAAAGGGGATCACTCAAAGGCAGGCAGTTTTTATGTGTAGTTTTTGTCGTAAGCTTTACCATCCATCCTGCAAAGGGATTATTGGAGCAGCCAAAACAAAAAAAGCAGCTGAGTCTAATTGGTTTTGCTCACCAGAGTGTTTGAATGCTCCTGCTTCGTGTCATGTGCTACCAAGCTTACCAGTTTCACCGAATGTATCTTCAAAGACATCTCCTTGTAGTGCAGAGTCAACATGTGCTGCTGCCATAAATGGTCTAACGAAGCGGTTTGATGGCCAATTTGAAATTATACAAACTCTTATTGCTGAAATTAAAGTATCTCAGGAGTTCATCTGTGCTGAGTTCGAGGGATTCAAAAAAGAAATAATGAATTTAGTTGTCGATAATAAACGATTAACAAAAACTTGTTTGGGGTTACAAGAGACGTGTCGGAAACATGAAGAACGCCTCAACGTAATGGAGTCTCTACTGGATAAGCCTAATCAAATTGGTAACTCATCAAAAATTACTATCGTTGGGCTACCTAACCAGCATCCTGACGTGAATGGATTAATTTTAGCTACTATTAAGAATGTGGATCATTCTGTAATAGCCGGTGACATTATTTCAATTCGGCAAACTAAGCGAGGTGGCAACAAACTTCCATCTAATAAAACTAACAAAAATATGTCAGATGACGTTTTTATTGTCACATTAAAATCAAATGAACTACAAAATAATATTCTCGCTCTAATGCGTAAGAAGAAAATACTTCTTACCACCGACTTGGGTAGTATCTGTCCGGGTGATCATCCTGAGCAGCGCATCTACATCATGCAGCACTTCACAAAATTTCAATCATTCCTGTATTATGAAGCTAAAAATATCAAAATGAAAAATAATTATAAATATCTATGGTGTAAGATGGGACAAATTTACTTACGAAAATCAGCTGACTCGAATGTTGTACGTGTCCAGTCATTGAATGATTTATTTCGCCTGCAGCCAATTGAATCTCCAAATGTTGATGATTCCTGAAGGAAGAAGTGAAAATGAACCATTAAGTATATTTTTATTTAAATTTTTTGTAGGCTTAGCTAAGGTTATAAACTTATATTTACCATTGTTTTTGTTTACATTTGCTAAGTTAATTTTTGTTTTGTTTTTTATTTTGACACTTGTTGTCAAAACTTTTGCCACTGCGTTGTTTGTATTTTATTTTTTGTTATTTTTGCATGTTGGCAGTATACGCTTAATACCAATTAAGCAATTAAAGTACACATTACACTACAGTATTTTTCTTGTATATAGAAATTTTCGGTCTAACACGATCAATTATTTTAATTTTTTATTTTATTATATTTTTTATTTTTTATTACTTTTATATATCAAATTTTTGAGTAACTTTTTTAACTTTTTGACTTTATTATATATTTGCACTTTATTGTATCTTAATTTTACATTATTGATCATTACATTTTTACAAAATTTGTACAGTTGGCTTACAACTTGGTATGTTGAAATGACACCAATTTTCCAATTCCAATTTAGTCTCAGTGATTTTACTGATTTGCATATATTGCTTTTATTCTTACTTAATGATGGTACTAGGGATTAAAACCAAACAGAATGATGGCAAAGTGCCAGTTGTGAATTTCATAAAAGACAATATAAAGTATAGCTTTGGTTGTTTGAATGTATGTCATTTGAATGCACGTAGTATTTCTGCTCATATTGATGAAATCTCAAATCTAGTTGTGTCGACTTCATTCCATATTGTTGGTGTTTCTGAGACCTGGCTTCGAGATGGTATCCCAGAATGTCTGTTCCAAATTCCTGGATATGTTTTAATTAGAAATGATAGAGCAAGTAGAGGAGGTGGAGTTGGATTATATGTTAGAGACAACCTGAAAGTTAATGTAATACATAAATCTCATTTGACATTCTTTGATGCGCTTTTTGTTGAGGTTATGCTATGTGGTGGTAAACTTTTAGTTGGTGTTGTCTACAATCCTCCAAGCTGCACGGTGTCGCAAGTGAACCTAATAGTAGAAGCTATATCCGCTTTGGTTTCAGATTACCATCATGTCATAATTATGGGTGATTTCAATTTAAACGTGGAAAATCCATCAACAGTCACTAAACATTTTCTAGATCTCATGACCTCACTTTCTCTTACGATTCTACCATTTTATAATACCAGGCTGACAGCCACTTTGGACCTTATTGTTGTTCCAGACTTAAATGCTGACCAAATAATCAGCTTTGGGCAAACTGCTATCCCAGGTATCTCTGATCATGACTTAATTTTTGTCAGCTATAAATACCGAAACTCCCATACAGCAGTCAACTACCAGTATGTGCGTGATTTTCGTAAAGTAAATGTGCACAAGCTTCTTAATGATAGTTTGCTACTGAATTGGTGTGGGATTTATCAATGTCCAGATGTTAACAGCAAAGTGAAATATTTTAATGATTTATTTACAAATATTCTTAATAATCATGTCCCGACAAAACGTAAATTGTGCAATAATGGGTCAATGCCATGGTTCAATCAGATGGTTGAAGAATCTATTAATAAACGTGATCAAGCTTTATTTAGGTGGCGAAAAAGTAAATGTACCGCCGATAGGTTGTCCTACTGTAGAATACGGAATAGAACATCATGTCTGATCCGTGATTGTAAAAGAAAATACTTTTTTGATAGGTTGGATGCTGGTCGCAAGGGGAGAAACGTCTGGAGTGTAATAAAAAGTCTAGGAATGCAAACAACGAATAAAAACACTGTCAACAATTTCACAGCTGATGATTTCAATAAACAGTTTTCGGATATTCCACAAAATCCAGTTGTTTTGCCGTTCGCTCATAAAGTTAAAGATTTCAATTATGAATTAAACTTTACATCGTTTACTGAAACTGAAGTGGCTTTGGCTATATTGCATATTAAGTCAAATGCTGTTGGCCATGACAATATGATACCTAAGTTGGTAAAAATGTTGCTTCCTGTCATTATTCCTTATTGTACTCACATTTTTAATTATATAGTAGCAAGCTGCACTTTTCCTGACGTGTGGAAAACTGCGATTATTACACCGGTACCAAAAATCACATCACCTTCCTTGCTATCTGATTTTCGACCGATAAGCATTTTACCATATTTGTCCAAAGTATTTGAACTGTTATTATGTAACAACATTAAGGAATATTTGAATCAATTTAATTTGCTGGATCGGTTTCAATCTGGGTTTAGGAGGCATCATTCCACATCTACAGCTTTGTCTAAAGTGTATTTTGATTTATTGAAAAGTTTGAACCAGTCAAATATTTCTGTGCTTGTATTACTTGATTTTTCCAAGGCGTTTGATTGTATTAACCATGTTCTACTTGCACAAAAACTGAAATTTTATTTTAAGTTTTCTGATTACTCAACTCGACTTATCGTTTCATACTTAACCAATCGCAAGCAAGTAGTGAAATCTTGTAATGTATTTTCGTCGCCGGTATCAGTTTTGTCTGGAGTACCACAAGGTTCTGTCCTTGGTCCTCTTTTATTTTCGCTTTATATTAATGACTTACCAGAGAGACTTAAGTACTCGAAGTATCATATGTATGCGGATGATTTTCAACTCTACAATTCTGGACCATTGCGCAATATCGATGTTACATGCCGAAGTTTGAACCATGACTTGCTTATGATTTCTTCTTGGGCCAAATCAAATGGCTTGCTTTTGAATGCAAATAAATCACAAGTTTTACCAATCTATAAACATAAGATTGATAAAGATCTAGTTAATATTGAAATTGAAGGTGTGAAATTATTTGTATCTGATGTTGCTCGAAATCTTGGAGTATTATTTAATAGTACATTAACTTGGAGTGCACATGTTAATCAGGTTTGCAATAAAGTCAACTTTGCACTATTTTCACTCAACAAATTAGGTAACATTACTCCAGTACCAATTAGGCTACTATTTGTCAAGACTTTAATTTTGCCTATTCTCACATATGGAGACATATTTATTTATAATGCTGACTCCAAGTCTAAGAACCGGTTGAAATTAACTTTTAATAAGTGCTTGAGATATATATATGGGCTGCGTAAGTTTGATCATGTATCTGATTTTCAAGACAAAATACTTGGCATATCTTTTGTTACATATCTCAAAATAAGAGTTCTTTGTTTTATTTTCAAAATATTACATCTTAAACATCCATCTTATTTGTATTCTTTAGTAACTTTTAGTTCTTCACCCAGAGTTCTTCGAATCACATCATTCTCATCTAGATTTGCTACTAGTCAGTTTACGTCTTCAATATTTGTTGATGGAATCATTAAATTTAACGAATTGCCCGAATGTATTAAAAGAAGTAAATCCGTTGATCGGTTCAAAAAAGCATGCACAGACTTTTTTAAGCATAATTCAAGATGATGTCATTTCAACTTAACTTGTTTATAGAACTTGTTCATACTTGTTTCGATAATTTGAATTTATATGCATTTGAGTATGTATGTATGTATGTGTGTATGTATATGTATATGTATGTATGTGTGTGTATATGTATGTGTATGTGCATGTGTATGTGTATATGTATGTATGTATGTATATGTATGTATATATATATATATATATATATATATATATATATATATATATATATATATATATGTGTATGTGTGTGTATGTAAATATATGTATATATGTATATATATATATATATATGTATATATATATATATATATGTGTGTGTGTATGTAAATATATGTGTATGTATGTATATGTAGATATATGTATATATGTATGTATGTGTGTATATGTATATATATGTATATATGTATGTATATGTGTATATATGTGTATGTATGTGTGTATGTATATGTAGATATATGTTGTATGTATGTATTTGTATGTGTGTATATATATATATATATATGTGTATATATATATATATGTATATATATATATATATGTATATATGTATAAATATGTGTGTATGTATGTATATATATGCATAATGTGTGTTTTGAATTTTATTATTTTGAACTTTTATTTTTATTTATTTAACTGTAGTGGAACACACCTATAATGGTGTTAATTTTAATTTTATTTTAATTTTAATATTAATTTTTTTTTTTTTTTTTTATCGTATTGTAATAAACTATGTATATGTAAAAAATTATATTAATGCTGAGATATACTTTGAAAAGGCCTTTGGCCTTACTTATCTCAGTATAAGAATGAATAAATAAATAAAATTAAAGCATTATTCATCAAAATCTAACTACTATTACGTGTTTTATTGCAAAATTGATGAACATTGATAATTTTGTGGGCTAGCCCCTTGCCTGATTTTAATGCTCAAAAATTATTTATGAAAATGAACGAATATTTTGAAGCAGTATTCATGCTTATATCGAGAGCTTTTGATTAAAGCATCACTCATCAAATTCGAACCAGTATTACGTGTTTTATTGCAAAATTGATGAATATTGATAATTTTGTGGGCTAACCCCTTGCCTGATTTTAATGCTCAAAAATTATTTATGAAAATGGACGAATATTTTGCAGCAGTATTCATGCTTATATCGAGAGCTTTTGATTAAAGCATCACTCATCAAAATCGAACCACTATTACGTGTTTTATTGCATAATTGATGAATATTGATAATTTTGTGGGCTAACCCCTTGCCTGTTTTTAATGCTCAAAAATTATTTATGAAAATGGACGAATATTTTGCAGCAGTATTTATGCTTATATCGAGAGCTTTTGATTAAAGCATCACTCATCCAAATCGAACCACTATTACGTGTTTTATTCCAAAATTGATGAATATTGATAATTTTGTGGGCTAACCCCTTGCCTGATTTTAATGCTCAAAAATTATTTATGAAAATGAACGAATATTTTGCAGCAGTATTTATGCTTATATCGAGAGCTTTTGATTAAAGCATCACTCATCAAAATCGAACCACTATTACGTGTTTTATTGCATAATTGATGAATATTGATAATTTTGTGGGCTAACCCCTTGCCTGTTTTTAATGCTCAAAAATTATTTATGAAAATGAACGAATATTTTGCAGCAGTATTTATGCTTATATCGAGAGCTTTTGATTAAAGCATCACTCATCAAAATCGAACCACTATTACGTGTTTTATTCCAAAATTGATGAATATTGATAATTTTGTGGGCTAACCCCTTGCCTGATTTTTATGCTCAAAAATTATTTATGAAAATGGACGAATATTTTTCAGCAGTATTCATGCTTATAACAAGAGCTTTTGATTAAAGCATCACTCATCAAAATCGAACCACTATTACGTGTTTTATTGCATAATTGATGAATATTGATAATGTTGTGGGCTAACCCCTTGCCTGTTTTTAATGCTCAAAAATTATTTATGAAAATGAACGAATATTTTGCAGCAGTATTTATGCTTATATCGAGAGCTTTTGATTAAAGCATCACTCATCAAAATCGAACCACTATTACGTGTTTTATTCCAAAATTGATGAATATTGATAATTTTGTGGGCTAACCCCTTGCCTGATTTTAATGCTCAAAAATTATTTATGAAAATGGACGAATATTTTGCAGCAGTATTCATGCTTATATCGAGAGCTTTTGATTAAAGCATCACTCATCAAAATCGAACCACTATTACGTGTTTTATTGCATAATTGATGAATATTGATAATTTTGTGGGCTAACCCCTTGCCTGTTTTTAATGCTCAAAAATTATTTATGAAAATGAACGAATATTTTGCAGCAGTATTTATGCTTATATCGAGAGCTTTTGATTAAAGCATCACTCATCAAAATCGAACCACTATTACGTGTTTTATTGCATAATTGATGAATATTGATAATTTTGTGGGCTAACCCCTTGCCTGTTTTTAATGCTCAAAAATTATTTATGAAAATGAACGAATATTTTGCAGCAGTATTTATGCTTATATCGAGAGCTTTTGATTAAAGCATCACTCATCAAAATCGAACCACTATTACGTGTTTTATTCCAAAATTGATGAATATTGATAATTTTGTGGGCTAACCCCTTGCCTGATTTTAATGCTCAAAAATTATTTATGAAAATGGACGAATATTTTGCAGCAGTATTCATGCTTATATCGAGAGCTTTTGATTAAAGCATCACTCATCAAAATCGAACCACTATTACGTGTTTTATTGCATAATTGATGAATATTGATAATTTTGTGGGCTAACCCCTTGCCTGTTTTTAATGCTCAAAAATTATTTATGAAAATGAACGAATATTTTGCAGCAGTATTTATGCTTATATCGAGAGCTTTTGATTAAAGCATCACTCATCAAAATCGAACCACTATTACGTGTTTTATTGCATAATTGATGAATATTGATAATTTTGTGGGCTAACCCCTTGCCTGTTTTTAATGCTCAAAAATTATTTATGAAAATGAACGAATATTTTGCAGCAGTATTTATGCTTATATCGAGAGCTTTTGATTAAAGCATCACTCATCAAAATCGAACCACTATTACGTGTTTTATTGCATAATTGATGAATATTGATAATTTTGTGGGCTAACCCCTTGCCTGTTTTTAATGCTCAAAAATTATTTATGAAAATGAACGAATATTTTGCAGCAGTATTTATGCTTATATCGAGAGCTTTTGATTAAAGCATCACTCATCAAAATCGAACCACTATTACGTGTTTTATTGCATAATTGATGAATATTGATAATTTTGTGGGCTAACCCCTTGCCTGTTTTTAATGCTCAAAAATTATTTATGAAAATGAACGAATATTTTGCAGCAGTATTTATGCTTATATCGAGAGCTTTTGATTAAAGCATCACTCATCAAAATCGAACCACTATTACGTGTTTTATTGCATAATTGATGAATATTGATAATTTTGTGGGCTAACCCCTTGCCTGTTTTTAATGCTCAAAAATTATTTATGAAAATGAACGAATATTTTGCAGCAGTATTTATGCTTATATCGAGAGCTTTTGATTAAAGCATCACTCATCAAAATCGAACCACTATTACGTGTTTTATTGCATAATTGATGAATATTGATAATTTTGTGGGCTAACCCCTTGCCTGTTTTTAATGCTCAAAAATTATTTATGAAAATGAACGAATATTTTGCAGCAGTATTTATGCTTATATCGAGAGCTTTTGATTAAAGCATCACTCATCAAAATCGAACCACTATTACGTGTTTTATTGCATAATTGATGAATATTGATAATTTTGTGGGCTAACCCCTTGCCTGTTTTTAATGCTCAAAAATTATTTATGAAAATGAACGAATATTTTGCAGCAGTATTTATGCTTATATCGAGAGCTTTTGATTAAAGCATCACTCATCAAAATCGAACCACTATTACGTGTTTTATTGCATAATTGATGAATATTGATAATTTTGTGGGCTAACCCCTTGCCTGTTTTTAATGCTCAAAAATTATTTATGAAAATGAACGAATATTTTGCAGCAGTATTTATGCTTATATCGAGAGCTTTTGATTAAAGCATCACTCATCAAAATCGAACCACTATTACGTGTTTTATTCCAAAATTGATGAATATTGATAATTTTGTGGGCTAACCCCTTGCCTGATTTTAATGCTCAAAAATTATTTATGAAAATGGACGAATATTTTGCAGCAGTATTCATGCTTATATCGAGAGCTTTTGATTAAAGCATCACTCATCAAAATCGAACCACTATTACGTGTTTTATTGCATAATTGATGAATATTGATAATTTTGTGGGCTAACCCCTTGCCTGTTTTTAATGCTCAAAAATTATTTATGAAAATGAACGAATATTTTGCAGCAGTATTTATGCTTATATCGAGAGCTTTTGATTAAAGCATCACTCATCAAAATCGAACCACTATTACGTGTTTTATTGCATAATTGATGAATATTGATAATTTTGTGGGCTAACCCCTTGCCTGTTTTTAATGCTCAAAAATTATTTATGAAAATGAACGAATATTTTGCAGCAGTATTTATGCTTATATCGAGAGCTTTTGATTAAAGCATCACTCATCAAAATCGAACCACTATTACGTGTTTTATTGCATAATTGATGAATATTGATAATTTTGTGGGCTAACCCCTTGCCTGTTTTTAATGCTCAAAAATTATTTATGAAAATGAACGAATATTTTGCAGCAGTATTTATGCTTATATCGAGAGCTTTTGATTAAAGCATCACTCATCAAAATCGAACCACTATTACGTGTTTTATTCCAAAATTGATGAATATTGATAATTTTGTGGGCTAACCCCTTGCCTGATTTTAATGCTCAAAAATTATTTATGAAAATGGACGAATATTTTTCAGCAGTATTCATGCTTATAACAAGAGCTTTTGATTAAAGCATCACTCATCAAAATCGAACCACTATTACGTGTTTTATTGCATAATTGATGAATATTGATAATTTTGTGGGCTAACCCCTTGCCTGTTTTTAATGCTCAAAAATTATTTATGAAAATGAACGAATATTTTGCAGCAGTATTTATGCTTATATCGAGAGCTTTTGATTAAAGCATCACTCATCAAAATCGAACCACTATTACGTGTTTTATTGCATAATTGATGAATATTGATAATTTTGTGGGCTAACCCCTTGCCTGTTTTTAATGCTCAAAAATTATTTATGAAAATGAACGAATATTTTGCAGCAGTATTTATGCTTATATCGAGAGCTTTTGATTAAAGCATCACTCATCAAAATCGAACCACTATTACGTGTTTTATTCCAAAATTGATGAATATTGATAATTTTGTGGGCTAACCCCTTGCCTGTTTTTAATGCTCAAAAATTATTTATGAAAATGAACGAATATTTTGCAGCAGTATTTATGCTTATATCGAGAGCTTTTGATTAAAGCATCACTCATCAAAATCGAACCACTATTACGTGTTTTATTCCAAAATTGATGAATATTGATAATTTTGTGGGCTAACCCCTTGCCTGATTTTAATGCTCAAAAATTATTTATGAAAATGGACGAATATTTTGCAGCAGTATTCATGCTTATATCGAGAGCTTTTGATTAAAGCATCACTCATCAAAATCGAACCACTATTACGTGTTTTATTGCATAATTGATGAATATTGATAATTTTGTGGGCTAACCCCTTGCCTGTTTTTAATGCTCAAAAATTATTTATGAAAATGAACGAATATTTTGCAGCAGTATTTATGCTTATATCGAGAGCTTTTGATTAAAGCATCACTCATCAAAATCGAACCACTATTACGTGTTTTATTCCAAAATTGATGAATATTGATAATTTTGTGGACCCCTTGCCTGATTTTAATGCTCAAAAATTATTGATGAAAATGGACGAATATTTTGCAGCAGTATTCATGCTTATATCGAGAGCTTTTGATTAAAGCATCACTCATCAAAATCGAACCACTATTACGTGTTTTATTCCAAAATTGATGAATATTGATAATTTTGTGGGCTAACCCCTTGCCTGATTTTAATGCTCAAAAATTATTAATGAAAATGGACGAATATTTTGCAGCAGTATTCATGCTTATATCGAGAGCTTTTGATTAAAGCATCACTCATCAAAATCGAACCACTATTACGTGTTTTATTCCAAAATTGATGAATATTGATAATTTTGTAGGCTAACCCCTTGCCTGATTTTAATGCTCAAAAATTATTTATGAAAATGGACGAATATTTTTCAGCAGTATTCATGCTTATAACAAGAGCTTTTGATTAAAGCATTATTCATCAAAATCTAACTACTATTACGTGTTTTATTGTAAAATTGATGAACATTGATAATTTTGTGGGCTAGCCCCTTGCCTGATTTTAATGCTCAAAAATTATTTATGAAAATGGACGAATATTTTGAAGCAGTATTCATGCTTATATCGAGAGCTTTTGATTAAAGCATCACTCATCAAATTCGAACCACTATTACGTGTTTTATTGCAAAATTGATGAATATTGATAATTTTGTAGGCTAACCCCTTGCCTGATTTTAATGCTCAAAAATTATTTATGAAAATGGACGAATATTTTGAAGCAGTATTCATGCTTATATCGAGAGCTTTTGATTAAAGCATCACTCATCAAAATCGAACCACTATTACGTGTTTTATTCCAAAATTGATGAATATTGATAATTTTGTGGGCTAACCCCTTGCCTGATTTTAATGCTCAAAAATTATTTATGAAAATGGACGAATATTTTGAAGCAGTATTCATGCTTATATCGAGAGCTTTTGATTAAAGCATCACTCATCAAATTCGAACCACTATTACGTGTTTTATTGCAAAATTGATGAATATTGATAATTTTGTAGGCTAACCCCTTGCCTGATTTTAATGCTCAAAAATTATTTATGAAAATGGACGAATATTTTGAAGCAGTATTCATGCTTATATCGAGAGCTTTTGATTAAAGCATCACTCATCAAAATCGAACCACTATTACGTGTTTTATTGCATAATTGATGAATATTGATAATTTTGTGGGCTAACCCCTTGCCTGTTTTTAATGCTCAAAAATTATTTATGAAAATGAACGAATATTTTGCAGCAGTATTCATGCTTATATCGAGAGCTTTTGATTAAAGCATCACTCATCAAAATCGAACCACTATTACGTGTTTTATTGCATAATTGATGAATATTGATAATTTTGTGGGCTAACCCCTTGCCTGTTTTTAATGCTCAAAAATTATTTATGAAAATGAACGAATATTTTGCAGCAGTATTTATGCTTATATCGAGAGCTTTTGATTAAAGCATCACTCATCAAAATCGAACCACTGTTACGTGTTTTATTGCATAATTGATGAATATTGATAATTTTGTGGGCTAACCCCTTGCCTGTTTTTAATGCTCAAAAATTATTTATGAAAATGGACGAATATTTTGAAGCAGTATTCATGCTTATATCGAGAGCTTTTGATTAAAGCATCACTCATCAAAATCGAACCACTATTACGTGTTTTATTCCAAAATTGATGAATATTGATAATTTTGTGGGCTAACCCCTTGCCTGATTTTAATGCTCAAAAATTATTTATGAAAATGGACGAATATTTTTCAGCAGTATTCATGCTTATAACAAGAGCTTTTGATTAAAGCATTATTCATCAAAATCTAACTACTATTACGTGTTTTATTGCAAAATTGATGAACATTGATAATTTTGTCGGCTAGCCCCTTGCCTGATTTTAATGCTCAAAAATTATTTATGAAAATGGACGAATATTTTGAAGCAGTATTCATGCTTATATCGAGAGCTTTTGATTAAAGCATCACTCATCAAAATCGAACCACTATTACGTGTTTTATTCCAAAATTGATGAATATTGATAATTTTTTAGGCTAACCCCTTGCCTGATTTTAATGCTCAAAAATTATTTATGAAAATGAACGAATATTTTGAAGCAGTATTCATGCTTATATCGAGAGCTTTTGATTAAAGCATCACTCATCAAAATCGAACCACTATTACGTGTTTTATTGCAAAATTGATGAATATTGATAATTTTGTGGGCTAACCCCTTGCCTGTTTTTAATGCTCAAAAATTATTTATGAAAATGGACGAATATTTTGAAGCAGTATTCATGCTTATATCGAGAGCTTTTGATTAAAGCATCACTCATCAAAATCGAACCACTATTACGTGTTTTATTCCAAAATTGATGAATATTGATAATTTTGTGGGCTAACCCCTTGCCTGATTTTAATGCTCAAAAATTATTTATGAAAATAGACGAATATTTTTCAGCAGTATTCATGCTTATAACAAGAGCTTTTGATTAAAGCATTATTCATCAAAATCTAACTACTTTTACGTGTTTTATTGCAAAATTGATGAACATTGATAATTTTGTGGGCTAGCCCCTTGCCTGATTTTAATGCTCAAAAATTATTTATGAAAATGGACGAATATTTTGAAGCAGTATTCATGCTTATATCAAGAGCTTTTGATTAAAGCATCACTCATCAAAATCGAACCACTATTACGTGTTTTATTCCAAAATTGATGAATATTGATAATTTTGTAGGCTAACCCCTTGCCTGATTTTAATGCTCAAAAATTATTTATGAAAATGGACGAATATTTTGAAGCAGTATTCATGCTTATATCGAGAGCTTTTGATTAAAGCATCACTCATCAAAATCGAACCACTATTACGTGTTTTATTGCATAATTGATGAATATTGATAATTTTGTGGGCTAACCCCTTGCCTGTTTTTACTGCTCAAAAATTATTTATGAAAATGAACGAATATTTTGCAGCAGTATTTATGCTTATATCGAGAGCTTTTGATTAAAGCATCACTCATCAAAATCGAACCACTATTACGTGTTTTATTGCATAATTGATGAATATTGATAATTTTGTGGGCTAACCCCTTGCCTGTTTTTAATGCTCAAAAATTATTTATGAAAATGGACGAATATTTTGAAGCAGTATTCATGCTTATATCGAGAGCTTTTGATTAAAGCATCACTCATCAAAATCGAACCACTATTACGTGTTTTATTCCAAAATTGATGAATATTGATAATTTTGTGGGCTAACCCCTTGCCTGATTTTAATGCTCAAAAATTATTTATGAAAATGGACGAATATTTTGCAGCAGTATTCATGCTTATAACAAGAGCTTTTGATTAAAGCATTATTCATCAAAATCTAACTACTTTTACGTGTTTTATTGCAAAATTGATGAACATTGATAATTTTGTGGGCTAGCCCCTTGCCTGATTTTAATGCTCAAAAATTATTTATGAAAATGGACGAATATTTTGAAGCAGTATTCATGCTTATATCAAGAGCTTTTGATTAAAGCATCACTCATCAAAATCGAACCACTATTACGTGTTTTATTCCAAAATTGATGAATATTGATAATTTTGTAGGCTAACCCCTTGCCTGATTTTAATGCTCAAAAATTATTTATGAAAATGGACGAATATTTTGAAGCAGTATTCATGCTTATATCGAGAGCTTTTGATTAAAGCATCACTCATCAAAATCGAACCACTATTACGTGTTTTATTGCATAATTGATGAATATTGATAATTTTGTGGGCTAACCCCTTGCCTGTTTTTACTGCTCAAAAATTATTTATGAAAATGAACGAATATTTTGCAGCAGTATTTATGCTTATATCGAGAGCTTTTGATTAAAGCATCACTCATCAAAATCGAACCACTATTACGTGTTTTATTGCATAATTGATGAATATTGATAATTTTGTGGGCTAACCCCTTGCCTGTTTTTAATGCTCAAAAATTATTTATGAAAATGGACGAATATTTTGAAGCAGTATTCATGCTTATATCGAGAGCTTTTGATTAAAGCATCACTCATCAAAATCGAACCACTATTACGTGTTTTATTCCAAAATTGATGAATATTGATAATTTTGTGGGCTAACCCCTTGCCTGATTTTAATGCTCAAAAATTATTTATGAAAATGGACGAATATTTTTCAGCAGTATTCATGCTTATAACAAGAGCTTTTGATTAAAGCATTATTCATCAAAATCTAACTACTTTTACGTGTTTTATTGCAAAATTGATGAACATTGATAATTTTGTGGGCTAGCCCCTTGCCTGATTTTAATGCTCAAAAATTATTTATGAAAATGGACGAATATTTTGAAGCAGTATTCATGCTTATATCAAGAGCTTTTGATTAAAGCATCACTCATCAAAATCGAACCACTATTACGTGTTTTATTCCAAAATTGATGAATATTGATAATTTTGTAGGCTAACCCCTTGCCTGATTTTAATGCTCAAAAATTATTTATGAAAATGAACGAATATTTTGCAGCAGTATTTATGCTTATATCGAGAGCTTTTGATTAAAGCATCACTCATCAAAATCGAACCACTGTTACGTGTTTTATTGCATAATTGATGAATATTGATAATTTTGTGGGCTAACCCCTTGCCTGTTTTTAATGCTCAAAAATTATTTATGAAAATGGACGAATATTTTGAAGCAGTATTCATGCTTATATCGAGAGCTTTTGATTAAAGCATCACTCATCAAAATCGAACCACTATTACGTGTTTTATTCCAAAATTGATGAATATTGATAATTTTGTGGGCTAACCCCTTGCCTGATTTTAATGCTCAAAAATTATTTATGAAAATGGACGAATATTTTTCAGCAGTATTCATGCTTATAACAAGAGCTTTTGATTAAAGCATTATTCATCAAAATCTAACTACTATTACGTGTTTTATTGCAAAATTGATGAACATTGATAATTTTGTGGGCTAGCCCCTTGCCTGATTTTAATGCTCAAAAATTATTTATGAAAATGGACGAATATTTTGAAGCAGTATTCATGCTTATATCGAGAGCTTTTGATTAAAGCATCACTCATCAAAATCGAACCACTATTACGTGTTTTATTCCAAAATTGATGAATATTGATAATTTTTTAGGCTAACCCCTTGCCTGATTTTAATGCTCAAAAATTATTTATGAAAATGAACGAATATTTTGAAGCAGTATTCATGCTTATATCGAGAGCTTTTGATTAAAGCATCACTCATCAAAATCGAACCACTATTACGTGTTTTATTGCAAAATTGATGAATATTGATAATTTTGTGGGCTAACCCCTTGCCTGTTTTTAATGCTCAAAAATTATTTATGAAAATGGACGAATATTTTGAAGCAGTATTCATGCTTATATCGAGAGCTTTTGATTAAAGCATCACTCATCAAAATCGAACCACTATTACGTGTTTTATTCCAAAATTGATGAATATTGATAATTTTGTGGGCTAACCCCTTGCCTGATTTTAATGCTCAAAAATTATTTATGAAAATAGACGAATATTTTTCAGCAGTATTCATGCTTATAACAAGAGCTTTTGATTAAAGCATTATTCATCAAAATCTAACTACTTTTACGTGTTTTATTGCAAAATTGATGAACATTGATAATTTTGTGGGCTAGCCCCTTGCCTGATTTTAATGCTCAAAAATTATTTATGAAAATGGACGAATATTTTGAAGCAGTATTCATGCTTATATCAAGAGCTTTTGATTAAAGCATCACTCATCAAAATCGAACCACTATTACGTGTTTTATTCCAAAATTGATGAATATTGATAATTTTGTAGGCTAACCCCTTGCCTGATTTTAATGCTCAAAAATTATTTATGAAAATGGACGAATATTTTGAAGCAGTATTCATGCTTATATCGAGAGCTTTTGATTAAAGCATCACTCATCAAAATCGAACCACTATTACGTGTTTTATTGCATAATTGATGAATATTGATAATTTTGTGGGCTAACCCCTTGCCTGTTTTTACTGCTCAAAAATTATTTATGAAAATGAACGAATATTTTGCAGCAGTATTTATGCTTATATCGAGAGCTTTTGATTAAAGCATCACTCATCAAAATCGAACCACTATTACGTGTTTTATTGCATAATTGATGAATATTGATAATTTTGTGGGCTAACCCCTTGCCTGTTTTTAATGCTCAAAAATTATTTATGAAAATGGACGAATATTTTGAAGCAGTATTCATGCTTATATCGAGAGCTTTTGATTAAAGCATCACTCATCAAAATCGAACCACTATTACGTGTTTTATTCCAAAATTGATGAATATTGATAATTTTGTGGGCTAACCCCTTGCCTGATTTTAATGCTCAAAAATTATTTATGAAAATGGACGAATATTTTGCAGCAGTATTCATGCTTATAACAAGAGCTTTTGATTAAAGCATTATTCATCAAAATCTAACTACTTTTACGTGTTTTATTGCAAAATTGATGAACATTGATAATTTTGTGGGCTAGCCCCTTGCCTGATTTTAATGCTCAAAAATTATTTATGAAAATGGACGAATATTTTGAAGCAGTATTCATGCTTATATCAAGAGCTTTTGATTAAAGCATCACTCATCAAAATCGAACCACTATTACGTGTTTTATTCCAAAATTGATGAATATTGATAATTTTGTAGGCTAACCCCTTGCCTGATTTTAATGCTCAAAAATTATTTATGAAAATGGACGAATATTTTGAAGCAGTATTCATGCTTATATCGAGAGCTTTTGATTAAAGCATCACTCATCAAAATCGAACCACTATTACGTGTTTTATTGCATAATTGATGAATATTGATAATTTTGTGGGCTAACCCCTTGCCTGTTTTTACTGCTCAAAAATTATTTATGAAAATGAACGAATATTTTGCAGCAGTATTTATGCTTATATCGAGAGCTTTTGATTAAAGCATCACTCATCAAAATCGAACCACTATTACGTGTTTTATTGCATAATTGATGAATATTGATAATTTTGTGGGCTAACCCCTTGCCTGTTTTTAATGCTCAAAAATTATTTATGAAAATGGACGAATATTTTGAAGCAGTATTCATGCTTATATCGAGAGCTTTTGATTAAAGCATCACTCATCAAAATCGAACCACTATTACGTGTTTTATTCCAAAATTGATGAATATTGATAATTTTGTGGGCTAACCCCTTGCCTGATTTTAATGCTCAAAAATTATTTATGAAAATGGACGAATATTTTTCAGCAGTATTCATGCTTATAACAAGAGCTTTTGATTAAAGCATTATTCATCAAAATCTAACTACTTTTACGTGTTTTATTGCAAAATTGATGAACATTGATAATTTTGTGGGCTAGCCCCTTGCCTGATTTTAATGCTCAAAAATTATTTATGAAAATGGACGAATATTTTGAAGCAGTATTCATGCTTATATCAAGAGCTTTTGATTAAAGCATCACTCATCAAAATCGAACCACTATTACGTGTTTTATTCCAAAATTGATGAATATTGATAATTTTGTAGGCTAACCCCTTGCCTGATTTTAATGCTCAAAAATTATTTATGAAAATGGACGAATATTTTGAAGCAGTATTCATGCTTATATCGAGAGCTTTTGATTAAAGCATCACTCATCAAAATCGAACCACTATTACGTGTTTTATTGCATAATTGATGAATATTGATAATTTTGTGGGCTAACCCCTTGCCTGTTTTTACTGCTCAAAAATTATTTATGAAAATGAACGAATATTTTGCAGCAGTATTTATGCTTATATCGAGAGCTTTTGATTAAAGCATCACTCATCAAAATCGAACCACTATTACGTGTTTTATTCCAAAATTGATGAATATTGATAATTTTGTAGGCTAACCCCTTGCCTGATTTTAATGCTCAAAAATTATTTATGAAAATGGACGAATATTTTGAAGCAGTATTCATGCTTATATCGAGAGCTTTTGATTAAAGCATCACTCATCAAAATCGAACCACTATTACGTGTTTTATTGCATAATTGATGAATATTGATAATTTTGTGGGCTAACCCCTTGCCTGTTTTTAATGCTCAAAAATTATTTATGAAAATGAACGAATATTTTGCAGCAGTATTTATGCTTATATCGAGAGCTTTTGATTAACGCATCACTCATCAAAATCGAACCACTATTACGTGTTTTATTCCAAAATTGATGAATATTGATAATTTTGTGGGCTAACCCCTTGCCTGATTTTAATGCTCAAAAATTATTTATGAAAATGGACGAATATTTTGAAGCAGTATTCATGCTTATATCGAGAGCTTTTGATTAAAGCATCACTCATCAAAATCGAACCACTATTACGTGTTTTATTCCAAAATTGATGAATATTGATAATTTTGTGGGCTAACCCCTTGCCTGATTTTAATGCTCAAAAATTATTTATGAAAATGGACGAATATTTTTCAGCAGTATTCATGCTTATAACAAGAGCTTTTGATTAAAGCATTATTCATCAAAATCTAACTACTATTACGTGTTTTATTGCAAAATTGATGAACATTGATAATTTTGTGGGCTAGCCCCTTGCCTGATTTTAATGCTCAAAAATTATTTATGAAAATGGACGAATATTTTGAAGCAGTATTCATGCTTATATCGAGAGCTTTTGATTAAAGCATCACTCATCAAAATCGAACCACTATTACGTGTTTTATTGCATAATTGATGAATATTGATAATTTTGTGGGCTAACCCCTTGCCTGTTTTTAATGCTCAAAAATTATTTTTGAAAATGAACGAATATTTTGCAGCAGTATTTATGCTTATATCGAGAGCTTTTGATTAAAGCATCACTCATCAAAATCGAACCACTATTACGTGTTTTATTCCAAAATTGATGAATATTGATAATTTTGTAGGCTAACCCCTTGCCTGATTTTAATGCTCAAAAATTATTTATGAAAATGGACGAATATTTTGAAGCAGTATTCATGCTTATATCGAGAGCTTTTGATTAAAGCATCACTCATCAAAATCGAACCACTATTACGTGTTTTATTGCATAATTGATGAATATTGATAATTTTGTGGGCTAACCCCTTGCCTGTTTTTAATGCTCAAAAATTATTTATGAAAATGAACGAATATTTTGCAGCAGTATTTATGCTTATATCGAGAGCTTTTGATTAAAGCATCACTCATCAAAATCGAACCACTATTACGTGTTTTATTGCATAATTGATGAATATTGATAATTTTGTGGGCTAACCCCTTGCCTGTTTTTAATGCTCAAAAATTATTTATGAAAATGAACGAATATTTTGCAGCAGTATTTATGCTTATATCGAGAGCTTTTGATTAAAGCATCACTCATCAAAATCGAACCACTATTACGTGTTTTATTCCAAAATTGATGAATATTGATAATTTTGTGGGCTAACCCCTTGCCTGTTTTTAATGCTCAAAAATTATTTATGAAAATGAACGAATATTTTGCAGCAGTATTTATGCTTATATCGAGAGCTTTTGATTAAAGCATCACTCATCAAAATCGAACCACTATTACGTGTTTTATTCCAAAATTGATGAATATTGATAATTTTGTGGGCTAACCCCTTGCCTGATTTTAATGCTCAAAAATTATTTATGAAAATGGACGAATATTTTGCAGCAGTATTCATGCTTATATCGAGAGCTTTTGATTAAAGCATCACTCATCAAAATCGAACCACTATTACGTGTTTTATTGCATAATTGATGAATATTGATAATTTTGTGGGCTAACCCCTTGCCTGTTTTTAATGCTCAAAAATTATTTTTGAAAATGAACGAATATTTTGCAGCAGTATTTATGCTTATATCGAGAGCTTTTGATTAAAGCATCACTCATCAAAATCGAACCACTATTACGTGTTTTATTCCAAAATTGATGAATATTGATAATTTTGTAGGCTAACCCCTTGCCTGATTTTAATGCTCAAAAATTATTTATGAAAATGGACGAATATTTTGAAGCAGTATTCATGCTTATATCGAGAGCTTTTGATTAAAGCATCACTCATCAAAATCGAACCACTATTACGTGTTTTATTGCATAATTGATGAATATTGATAATTTTGTGGGCTAACCCCTTGCCTGTTTTTAATGCTCAAAAATTATTTATGAAAATGAACGAATATTTTGCAGCAGTATTTATGCTTATATCGAGAGCTTTTGATTAAAGCATCACTCATCAAAATCGAACCACTATTACGTGTTTTATTGCATAATTGATGAATATTTCATTCTTGGTCGAGTAGCGAAGAGAGAAAGTCGTGTCATATAAGCTAAAAATAAAATATAAATAAAAAAAAAAAAAAAAAAAAAATCATAATTATAATATAAAATAAAATAAATTGATTTTAACTGTGAAATTTATTGTAGCGATAATTCGTGAAAGTGAACTTACATAGTTGTTTTAAGAATACTTCTGATTCATTTACGATAGCTGGTGTTTCTACGGATTTATTATTCTTAAATAATAACTAAGATGCCATTTTTTGAAAAAGCTGAAGATTGTGCATCGTACACTGAAAACGATACATGCTGTGTGACCACGTGTAAAAGAAACTGCAGACCCAATCAATCGATCGTTGTCTGTAGTTTTTGCTGCAAAATATACCACCCTCAATGCAAAGGGATAATTGGGGGAGCAAAAATAAAGAAAGCAGCTGAATCCGGGTGGATCTGCTCTGTAGAATGTTTCCGTCCACCTTCAAATACGTCAGAAGATACAAATATCATACCACCATCAAACGTAAGTGCCAGTGGACCCTGCCTCCAGTGTCTACCTGAAATCCAAAACTTAATTAAAGGCATGAATGATCAATTCAGTATTATAAAATCTATGATATCCAATATTAAGGATTCTCAAGAATTTATTTGTAATGAATTCGATGAAATGAAAACTAACCTAAAAAATATAATAAATGAGAACAAAATAATAATAAAAAAATGTGATTCCCTCGAAATCATGTGTAAAAACCAGGAAGTCCGTATCGATGAACTGGAATATAAGATGGACGGCTATCAACAACGTGAACTAAATTCAAACATTATCATAGATGGTCTACCTGAAAGTCAATTAGAGCCATTAGCAGTTACGGGGAGTTTACTAAGTTTACTGCAGTGCTCGGATCTATTGAGTGAAATTGTGAGTTGCGAATACATGTCTGTAAAAACCAATAACAGGGCGCATGAAACCCAGAGCCAGCATAGGGAAGTCAAACTAATCATCAATTTCAAAAACAATCAAGCGAAAAATAAGGTTATGCTCCAAAAAAGGAAAATAAAGCCTAAGCTTTACTCGAATGACATTAATTTTGACATACAACATAACCCTATACAACACAATAACACACAAATTTATTTCCGTCATCATTTGACCACTTTTCGGTACTCCCTCTATCGCGAGGCAATTAAAATTAAAAAATTACATAATTATAAATACCTGTGGATCCAAGAGGGCAACATACTTATCCGAAAAACGGAGGGATCACTCATCTCTAGGATTAAGTCACAAGTTGACATCAACAAACTTTCAGCACCACACTAAAACAAGAGACACAATATTCACAACACAATTAAGTATTACATTTCTATTTTTTAATTATCAAATTTCTTATTATCTTTTAATTATCAAATTTCTTATTATTCACTTTTTGTCAATCTCAATAGTTATCTTAATATTTAATATTTTTTACGTTTCAATTATTCACTTTTGTTTAATTTCACTCACAAAGATAGATGTTGATTTGTTTACCAACAAATACGTGCCAACTTTTTTGACAGAATTATTCAGCAAAATATTTTTCCATTTCAACATTTTGCTCTCCTCCCCAGCTCTAATTGTGAAGTTCATATTCACACACAACCATGCGTTTATTTATTTTTTAATATTCTCTATCTCATCTTTCCATTTACAGTTTCCAAGTACTAATTATACATACCCAGCCAAATATTTTTATATTACATCATTTTTGTTTCCATCTCGCGCTCTAATTTTCAAGTTCATATTCACACACAACCATGCGTTTATTTATTTTTTAATATTCTCTATCTCAATTTTTCATTTACAGTATCCAAGTACTATCTATACATATCAAACCAAATATTTTTATTTTACATCATTTTTGTTCCCATCTCGCGCTCTAATTTTCAAGTTAACAGTAACACACAAACGTGCGTCTATCGTTTTGCTACAATCAATTGTTTTGTTGATTTTGAGTAATGTAGTATTGTTACGGCGAATTATTCTCAATTATACTAATTCAGCCAATCATTCCCATATCTCAATTTTTATTTTTAAATTTCTAAGTAATAATTTCACATTTACATTCCAATCTTTTACATCTCTACATTTTTGCTTTTCTCTTAAATTGTTTAACTTTCTGTTCAGGAACTACCTACAACGATGACGGATAAAATAACACATACTAATTTTATATACCAAAATATCAGGAGCATGAGAAGAAACAATGATAGGTTGTTCACATATATAGAATCGTTGAGTGAAAAGCCACTGATTATCAGCCTGTCAGAAATTTGGATAGCCGATGAAGAATCTAATGACTATATGGTTAATGGCTATAATTTATTTGTTAATGGGAATATCAGCAACAGGTCTGGAGGTGTGGCAATATACGCGAAGAACAGTTTAACCTGCAAACGTATTACCTTTAACTTCATTACTTTTAATGCCCTTGGCATTACCTTTTCCATAAACTCAAAATTATTCTGTGTATTATGTATATATAGGCTTAACTCAACGTTTGTTTCTGATTTTATTGATGAATTCGCAGTGATGTTGAATCAACTACCATACTCCAATCTCGTGATTATGGGTGATTACAATCTCGATTTTTCCCTACCCAGTCCAATGTTGGAAAATTTCCTATTGTTATTATCCAGTAATGCTTTAGTTGTCTTGGTAAATGAACCGACACGCATTACAAATATCTCTTCAACCTGTATAGACAACGTCTTATATAGGCTACATCAAAGGTTCCTACTGCAAATTAAATGCTCCGTCATGGACTTGAAAATAACCGATCATTGTCTCCTCTCCATCTCAATTTCAATTGGAACTCCCTCCTCCCAAACAAACAGGATCAGGAACATCATTCGCTTCGATTATGAAAAACTAAAAGGTTTAATGTATCATGAACATTGGAAGGAAGTTTACAACTGCCCTGAGGCGTCGTTGGCATATGAAAATTTTATATTAAAATTTGGTGAGCACCTAACCAATTGTACACAGGTATCATCATCGAGAAAGCATATCAAACTGAAGTCCTGGATGACCGACTGCCTGCTTAAACTAATACGGAAAAGAAACAAGTACAACCATCTAGCGAAAAAACATCCTAAAAATAGAAGACTAAAGGCATATAGTATGAAGTTGTGCGATTTAGTCAATGATAAGATTTGCTTGACCAAAAAACAACACTACTATGAAACTTTTCGCCTAAATGGCAACGATGCACGTAAAAATTGGCGTACGGTGAATGAGGTGATTAGTGGGCATCCAGAGTCCTCCAAGATAAATGAAATCACCGGCAATCTAGGTCACAGGATTGATGATCCCATCGAAATAGCCAATGAGTTCAACTTGTTTTTCACGAGTGTAGGAATCAAAAACAGCTCGGACAACAATAGAACAAGTCCCGACGAACAACGCCTAACAACCATGAATTATCATTCAACTAACAGTTTCTACTTCTCTCCAATTTCATCCTGTGAGTTATATTACACCATAAATGCTCTGAAAAATAGAACGTCGCCTGGGATTGATGGAATAACAAATGGTGTGGTAAAGAAACTGGCTTGTTTCCTGGTTGATGTACTGGCTTTCATTTTCAATCTGAGTGTTAATACCGGTATTTTCCCATCATCATTGAAACGAGCGGTTGTAATCCCAATATATAAGAAAAATGATAAAACTGATATGAACAATTTCCGTCCAATCTCGCTTCTTTCAGTGTTTGCAAAAATTTTTGAAAAGGTTATGAAATGCAGGTTTATCAAATATTTTAATACAAATAACTTTCTATCTGAATCGCAATTCGGTTTTAGAGAAAAGAAAAATACAGAAAAAGCGCTCCTTTCTTTTTTAGATCATATTACCGAGAATATTAATAATGGTGTAAAAGTATCCGCTCTATTCATAGACATGACAAAGGCGTTCGATAGAGTGGAGCATTCTATTCTCCTGAATAAACTTTACCATTGTGGTTTCCGTGGAATAATACTGGAGTGGCTTTGTTCCTATTTATGTGAGCGACTCCAATGTGTGAAAGTGAATGGCAAATTGAGCAATGAACTAATGACAAAAGTTGGGGTTCCCCAGGGCTCCGTTTTAGGACCACTATTTTTCCTAGTCTACATAAATGGAATTTTTAAACTGAATTTTAATGGGACAATTACGGCTTTTGCAGATGATTTTTCATATGCATATGCTGCCTCGTCGTTTCTAGGAAATTTCATAAAAATTACTCATGACTTGAGCTTGCTATCGGTTTGGCTCAAGGCACACAATCTTTTACTAAGCGATAAAACTAAGATTATTCATTTTAGAAAGAACCAGCATGAGCTGGTTCCAGATGTTCATTATCACGATTTGGTTTGCATCAAAACTAGGGTATGTTCATCTACTGCGTGTTTTCCTATTGCATCGATCAACGATTTTAGGTATCTAGGTGTCATAATTGACAACAATTTGAACTGGAAGTCGCATACTGGAAAACTGAACTCTAGACTACTGTTGGCAGCAAGGAAAATGTATGTACTACGATTATTCTGTCCCAGTTATCTCCTTAAAATGGTCTACTACGCATTGGTCGACTCAATCCTTCAATATGGATTATCATGCTGGGGCAGTGCTTGTAAAACTACATTAAATACAGTTTATGTTCGGCAAAAATTGATCATCCGATTAATGAGTTTCAAAGATACGCGTTCTCCCTCTTGGCCCATTTTCGTGAATTTGGGTTTACTACCTCTCCAACACATGTTTGTATTCAAGGTCCTCCGATTATTTTTTATTGTTAGTGGAGATGACTTTGTGGATTTTTCAGACTACAATCTACGGACAAACCTACAATTTAAAAAGAATATTCCAAAGGCTAAACTAGATCTTCGTAGGTCTTTTTTTAGAATTCTATCTCCATTTATGTTCAATAGACTACCGCTTGAGATTCGTCAGTGTTACAGCTTGTCAATGTTCTCCAAGTCCCTATTAATCTGGCTTAAACAAACAAAAGACATTCAGGTACTTTTTCCAAAATAATCAGCTAACTATTTGTGAGTGTAATTGTATTGAGGAATGGTAATGATTGAAATGTAAAAGAATCAGCAAAAAAAATAAAAATAAAAAATAAAATAAATAAATAATTTCAGTTTGCTTTTATTATTAATTGTTATGTATTAATTTTGTGATACTATGTATGCTATTGTATTATATCAGTAATTTAGTAATTTAGTTATTTTAGCAATTTATTATTCGCTACTTGTTTAGAATCAGTGCGTCTGATTACGTGTTCAATTTTAATTGAACCAAAGCCGCACTTAACTTATAAGTTTATTATAAATAGAATTAAATGTATTTCCTTTTTTTCTTTTTCTGTATTATACTAAAAATAAACTTATAATTGTAATAAAAAAAAAAAAAAAAAAAAAAAAAAAAAAAAAAAAAAATATTGATAATTTTGTGGGCTAACCCCTTGCCTGTTTTTAATGCTCAAAAATTATTTATGAAAATGGACGAATATTTTGAAGCAGTATTCATGCTTATATCGAGAGCTTTTGATTAAAGCATCACTCATCAAAATCGAACCACTATTACGTGTTTTATTGCATAATTGATGAATATTGATAATTTTGTGGGCTAACCCCTTGCCTGATTTTAATGCTCAAAAATTATTTATGAAAATGGACGAATATTTTTCAGCAGTATTCATGCTTATAACAAGAGCTTTTGATTAAAGCATTATTCATCAAAATCTAACTACTATTACGTGTTTTATTGCAAAATTGATGAACATTGATAATTTTATGGGCTAGCCCCTTGCCTGATTTTAATGCTCAAAAATTATTTATGAAAATGGACGAATATTTTGAAGCAGTATTCATGCTTATATCGAGAGCTTTTGATTAAAGCATCACTCATCAAAATCGAACCACTATTACGTGTTTTATTCCAAAATTGATGATTATTGATAATTTTGTGGGCTAACCCCTTGCCTGATTTTAATGCTCAAAAATTATTTATGAAAATGGACGAATATTTTGCAGCAGTATTCATGCTTATATCGAGAGCTTTTGATTAAAGCATCACTCATCAAAATCGAACCACTATTACGTGTTTTATTGCAAAATTGATGAATATTGATAATTTTGTAGGCTAACCCCTTGCCTGATTTTAATGCTCAAAAATTATTTATGAAAATGGACGAATATTTTGCAGTAGTATTTATGCTTATATTGAGAGCTTTTGATTAAAGCATCACTCATCAAAATCGAACCACTATTACGTGTTTTATTGCATAATTGATGAATATTGATAATTTTGTGGGCTAACCCCTTGCCTGATTTTAATGCTCAAAAATTATTTATGAAAATGGACGAATATTTTGAAGCAGTATTCATGCTTATATCAAGAGCTTTTGATTAAAGCATCACTCATCAAAATCGAACCACTATTACGTGTTTTATTCCAAAATTGATGAACATTGATAATTTTGTAGGCTAACCCCTTGCCTGATTTTAATGCTCAAAAATTATTTATGAAAATGGACGAATATTTTGAAGCAGTATTCATGCTTATATCGAGAGCTTTTGATTAAAGCATCACTCATCAAAATCGAACCACTATTACGTGTTTTATTGCATAATTGATGAATATTGATAATTTTGTGGGCTAACCCCTTGCCTGTTTTTACTGCTCAAAAATTATTTATGAAAATGAACGAATATTTTGCAGCAGTATTTATGCTTATATCGAGAGCTTTTGATTAAAGCATCACTCATCAAAATCGAACCACTATTACGTGTTTAATTCCAAAATTGATGAATATTGATAATTTTGTAGGCTAACCCCTTGCCTGATTTTAATGCTCAAAAATTATTTATGAAAATGGACGAATATTTTGAAGCAGTATTCATGCTTATATCGAGAGCTTTTGATTAAAGCATCACTCATCAAAATCGAACCACTATTACGTGTTTTATTGCATAATTGATGAATATTGATAATTTTGTGGGCTAACCCCTTGCCTGTTTTTAATGCTCAAAAATTATTTATGAAAATGAACGAATATTTTGCAGCAGTATTTATGCTTATATCGAGAGCTTTTGATTAAAGCATCACTCATCAAAATCGAACCACTATTACGTGTTTTATTCCAAAATTGATGAATATTGATAATTTTGTGGGCTAACCCCTTGCCTGATTTTAATGCTCAAAAATTATTTATGAAAATGGACGAATATTTTGAAGCAGTATTCATGCTTATATCGAGAGCTTTTGATTAAAGCATCACTCATCAAAATCGAACCACTATTACGTGTTTTATTCCAAAATTGATGAATATTGATAATTTTGTGGGCTAACCCCTTGCCTGATTTTAATGCTCAAAAATTATTTATGAAAATGGACGAATATTTTTCAGCAGTATTCATGCTTATAACAAGAGCTTTTGATTAAAGCATTATTCATCAAAATCTAACTACTATTACGTGTTTTATTGCAAAATTGATGAACATTGATAATTTTGTGGGCTAGCCCCTTGCCTGATTTTAATGCTCAAAAATTATTTATGAAAATGGACGAATATTTTGAAGCAGTATTCATGCTTATATCGAGAGCTTTTGATTAAAGCATCACTCATCAAAATCGAACCACTATTACGTGTTTTATTCCAAAATTGATGAATATTGATAATTTTGTAGGCTAACCCCTTGCCTGATTTTAATGCTCAAAAATTATTTATGAAAATGGACGAATATTTTGAAGCAGTATTCATGCTTATATCGAGAGCTTTTGATTAAAGCATCACTCATCAAAATCGAACCACTATTACGTGTTTTATTGCATAATTGATGAATATTGATAATTTTGTGGGCTAACCCCTTGCCTGTTTTTAATGCTCAAAAATTATTTTTGAAAATGAACGAATATTTTGCAGCAGTATTTATGCTTATATCGAGAGCTTTTGATTAAAGCATCACTCATCAAAATCGAACCACTATTACGTGTTTTATTCCAAAATTGATGAATATTGATAATTTTGTAGGCTAACCCCTTGCCTGATTTTAATGCTCAAAAATTATTTATGAAAATGGACGAATATTTTGAAGCAGTATTCATGCTTATATCGAGAGCTTTTGATTAAAGCATCACTCATCAAAATCGAACCACTATTACGTGGTTCGATTTTGATTTATTAACCCCTTGCCTGATTTTAATGCTCAAAAATTATTTATGAAAATGGACGAATATTTTGAAGCAGTATTCATGCTTATATCGAGAGCTTTTGATTAAAGCATCACTCATCAAAATCGAACCACTATTACGTGTTTTATTGCATAATTGATGAATATTGATAATTTTGTGGGCTAACCCCTTGCCTGTTTTTAATGCTCAAAAATTATTTATGAAAATGAACGAATATTTTGCAGCAGTATTTATGCTCATATCGAGAGCTTTTGATTAAAGCATCACTCATCAAAATCGAACCACTATTACGTGTTTTATTGCATAATTGATGAATATTGATAATTTTGTGGGCTAACCCCTTGCCTGATTTTAATGCTCAAAAATTATTTATGAAAATGGACGAATATTTTTCAGCAGTATTCATGCTTATAACAAGAGCTTTTGATTAAAGCATTATTCATCAAAATCTAACTACTATTACGTGTTTTATTGCAAAATTGATGAACATTGATAATTTTATGGGCTAGCCCCTTGCCTGATTTTAATGCTCAAAAATTATTTATGAAAATGGACGAATATTTTGAAGCAGTATTCATGCTTATATCGAGAGCTTTTGATTAAAGCATCACTCATCAAAATCGAACCACTATTACGTGTTTTATTCCAAAATTGATGATTATTGATAATTTTGTGGGCTAACCCCTTGCCTGATTTTAATGCTCAAAAATTATTTATGAAAATGGACGAATATTTTGCAGCAGTATTCATGCTTATATCGAGAGCTTTTGATTAAAGCATCACTCATCAAAATCGAACCACTATTACGTGTTTTATTGCATAATTGATGAATATTGATAATTTTGTGGACTAACCCCTTGCCTGATTTTAATGCTCAAAAATTATTTATGGAAATGAATGAATATTTTGCAGCAGTATTGATGCTTATAACAAGAGCTTTTGATTAAAGCATTATTCATCAAAATCTAACTACTATTACGTGTTTTATTGCAAAATTGATGAACATTGATAATTTTGTGGGGTAGCCCCTTGCCTGATTTTAATGCTCAAAAATTATTTATGAAAATGGACGAATAATTTGAAGCAGTATTCATGCTTATATCGAGAGCTTTTGATTAAAGCATCACTCATCAAAATCGAACCACTATTACGTGTTTTATTCCAAAATTGATGAATATTGATAATTTTGTGGGCTAACCCCTTGCCTGATTTTAATGCTCAAAAATTATTAATGGAAATGGACAAATATTTTGCAGCAGTATTCATGCTTATATCGAGAGCTTTTGATTAAAGCATCACTCATCAAAATCTAACCACTATTACGTGTTTTATTGCAAAATTGATGAATATTGATAATTTTGTTGGCTAACCCCTTGCCTGATTTTATTGCTCAAAAATTATTTATGAAAATGGACGAATATTTTGCAGCAGTATTCATGCTTATATCGAGAGCTTTTGATTAAAGCATCACTCATCAAGATCGAACCACTATTACGTGTTTTATTGCAAAATTGATGAATATTGATAATGTTGTGGGCTAACCCCTTGCCTGATTTGAATGCTCAAAAATTGTTAATGGAAATGTACAAATATTTTGCAGCTGTATTTATGCTTATATCGAGAGCTTTTGATTAAAGCATCACTCATCAAGATCGAACCACTATTACGTGTTTTATTGCAAAATTGATGAATATTGATAATGTTGTGGGCTAACCCCTTGCCTGATTTTAATGCTCAAAAATTATTTATGGAAATGAATAATAATTTTGCAGCAGTATTTATGCTTATATTAAGAGCTTTTGATTAAAGCATCACTCATCAAAATCGAACCACTATTACGTGTTTTATTGCAAACTTGATGAATAATGATATTTTGTGTGCTAACCCCTTGCCTGATTTTTATGCTCAAAAATTATTTATGAAAATGGTCGAATATTTTGCAGCAGTTTGTATGCTTATATCGAGAGCTTTTGATTAAAGCATCACTCATCAAAATCGAACCACTATTACGTGTTTTATTGCAAAATTGATGAATATTGATAATTTTGTGGGCTAACCCCTTGCCTGATTTTAATGCTCAAAAATTATTTACGAAAATGGACAAATATTATGCAGCAGTATTCATGCTTATATCCAGAGTTTTTGATTAAAGCATCACTCATCAAAATCGAAACACTATTACGTGTTTTATTGCAAACTTGATGAATATTGATAATTTTGTGGGCTAACCCCTTGCCTAATTTTTATGCTCAAAAATTATTTATGGAAATGGACGAATATTTTGCAGCAGTTTTTATGCTTATATCGAGAGCTTTTGATTAAAGCATCACTCATCAAAATCGAACCATTATTACGTGTTTTATTGCAAACTTGATGAATATTGATAATTTTGTGGGCTAACCCCTTGCCTGATTTTTATGCTCAAAAATTATTAATGGAAATGGACGAATATTTTGCAGCAGTATTCATGCTTATATTGAGAGCTTTTGATTAAAGCATCACTCATCAAAATCGAACCACTATTACGTGTTTTATTGCAAACTTGATGAATATTGATAATTTTGTGGGCTAACCCCTTGCCTAATTTTTATGCTCAAAAATTATTTATGGAAATGGACGAATATTTTGCAGCAGTTTTTATGCTTATATCGAGAGCTTTTGATTAAAGCATCACTCATCAAAATCGAACCACTATTACGTGTTTTATTGCAAACTTGATGAATATTGATAATTTTGTGGGCTAACCCCTTGCCTGATTTTTATGCTTAAAAATTATTAATGAAAATGGACGAATATTTTGCAGCAGTATTCATGCTTATATCGAGAGCTTTTGATTAAAGCATCACTTATCAAAATCGAACCACTATTACGTGTTTTATTGCAAACTTGATGAATATTGATAATTTTGTGGGCTAACCCCTTGCCTGATTTTTATGCTCAAAAATTATTTATAAAAATGGACGAATATTTTGCAGCAGTATTCATGCTTATATCGAGAGCTTTTGATTAAAGCATCACTCATCAAAATCGAACCACTATTACGTGTTTTATTGCAAACTTGATGAATATTGATAATTTTGTGGGCTAACCCCTTGCCTAATTTTAATGCTCAAAAATTATTTATGGAAATGAATGAATATTTTGCAGCAGTATTTATGCTTATATGGAGTCTTTTGATTAAAGCATCACTCATCAAAATCGAACCACTATTACGTGTTTTATTGCAAAATTGATGAATATTGATAATTTTGTGGACTAACCCCTTGCCTGATTTTAATGCTCAAAAATTATTTATGAAAATGGACGAATATTTTGCAGCAGTATTCCTGCTTATATCGAGAGCTTTTGATTAAAGCATCACTCATCAAAAACGAACCACTATTACGTGTTTTATTGCAAAATTGATGAATATTGATAATTTTGTTGACTAACCCCTTGCCTGATTTTAATGCTCAAAAATTATTAATGGAAATGTACAAATATTTTGCAGCAGTATTCATGCTTATATCGAGAGCTTTTGATTAAAGCATCACTCATCAAAATCGAACCACTATTACGTGTTTTATTGCAAACTTGATGAATATTGATAATTTTGTGGGCTAACCCCTTGCCTGATTTTTATGCTCAAAAATTATTTATGGAAATGGACGAATATTTTGCAGCAGTATTCATGCTTATATTGAGAGCTTTTGATTAAAGCATCACTCATCAAAATCGAACCACTATTACGTGTTTTATTGCAAACTTGATGAATATTGATAATTTTGTGGGCTAACCCCTTGCCTGATTTTAATGCTCAAAAATTATTAATGGAAATGTACAAATATTTTGCAGCAGTATTTATGCTTATATCGAGAGCTTTTGATTAAAGCATCACTCATCAAAAACGAACCACTATTACGTGTTTTATTGCAAACTTGATGAATAATGATATTTTGTGGGCTTAACCCCTTGCCTGATTTTAATGCTCAAAAATTATTAATGAAAATAGACGAATATTTTGCAGCAGTATTCATGCTTATATCGAGAGCTTTTGATTAAAGCATTACTCATCAAAATCGAACCACTATTACGTGTTTTATTGCAAAATTGATGAATATTGATAATTTTGTGGGCTAACCCCTTGCCTGATTTTAATGCTCAAAAATTATTAATGGAAATGGACGAATATTTTGCAGCAGTATTCATGCTTATATCGAGAGCTTTTGATTAAAGCATCACTCATCAAAAACGAACCACTATTACGTGTTTTATTGCAAAATTGATGAATAATGATATTTTGTGGGCTAACCCCTTGCCTGATTTTAATGCTCAAAAATTATTAATGGAAACAAATGTATATTTTGCAGCAGTATTCATGCTTATATCGAGGGCTTTTGATTAAAGCATCACTCATCAAAAACGAACCACTATTACTTGTTTTATTGCAAAATTGATGAAAAATGATATTTTGTGGGGTTACCCCTTGCCTGATTTTAATGCTCAAAAATTATTTATAGAAATAAATGAATATTTTGCAGCTGTATTCATGCTTATATCCAGAGCTTTTGATTAAAGCATCACTCATCAAAATCGAACCGCTATTACGTGTTTTATTGCAAAATTGATGAATAATGATATTTTGTGGGCTAACCCCTTGCCTGGTTTTAATGTTCAAAAATTATTTATAGAAATAAATGAATATTTTGCAGCAATTAACATGCTTATATCGAGAGCTTTTGATGAAAGCATCACTCATCAAAATCGAACCACTATTACGTGTTTTTTTGCAAAATTGATGAATATTGATAATTTTGTGGGCTAACCCCTTGCCTGATTTTTATGCTCAAAAATTATTAATGGAAATGGACGAATTTTTTGCAGCAGTATTCATGCTTATATCGAGAGCTTTTGATTAAAGCATCACTTATCAAAATCGAACCACTATTACGTGTTTTATTGCAAACTTGATGAATATTGATAATTTTGTGGGCTAACCCCTTGCCTGATTTTTATGCTCAAAAATTATTTATAAAAATGGAAGAATATTTTGCAGCAGTATTCATGCTTATATTGAGAGCTTTTGATTAAAGCATCACTCATCAAAATCGAACCACTATTACGTGTTTTATTGCAAACTTGATGAATATTGATAATTTTGTGGGCTAACCCCTTGCCTGATTTTAATGCTCAAAAATTATTAATGGAAATGTACAAATATTTTGCAGCAGTATTTATGCTTATATCGAGAGCTTTTGATTAAAGCATCACTCATCAAAAACGAACCACTATTACGTGTTTTATTGCAAAATTGATGAATAATGATATTTTGTGGGCTTAACCCCTTGCCTGATTTTAATGCTCAAAAATTATTAATGAAAATAGACGAATATTTTGCAGCAGTATTCATGCTTATATCGAGAGCTTTTGATTAAAGCATTACTCATCAAAATCGAACCACTATTACGTGTTTTATTGCAAAATTGATGAATATTGATAATTTTGTGGGCTAACCCCTTGCCTGATTTTAATGCTCAAAAATTATTAATGGAAATGGACGAATATTTTGCAGCAGTATTCATGCTTATATCGAGAGCTTTTGATTAAAGCATCACTCATCAAAAACGAACCACTATTACGTGTTTTATTGCAAAATTGATGAATAATGATATTTTGTGGGCTAACCCCTTGCCTGATTTTAATGCTCAAAAATTATTAATGGAAACAAATGTATATTTTGCAGCAGTATTCATGCTTATATCGAGGGCTTTTGATTAAAGCATCACTCATCAAAAACGAACCACTATTACTTGTTTTATTGCAAAATTGATGAAAAATGATATTTTGTGGGGTTACCCCTTGCCTGATTTTAATGCTCAAAAATTATTTATAGAAATAAATGAATATTTTGCAGCTGTATTCATGCTTATATCCAGAGCTTTTGATTAAAGCATCACTCATCAAAATCGAACCACTATTACGTGTTTTATTGCAAAATTGATGAATATTGATAATTTTGTGGGCTAACCCCTTGCCTGATTTTAATGCTCAAAAATTATTAATGGAAATGGACGAATATTTTAAAGCATCACTCATCAAGATCGAACCACTATTACGTGTTTTATTGCCAAATTGATGAATATTGATAATTTTGTGGGCTAACCCCTTGCCTGATTTTAATGCTCAAAAATTATTAATGGAAATGGACGAATATTTTGCAGCAGTATTCATGCTTATATTGAGAGCTTTTGATTAAAGCATCACTCATCAAAATCGAACCACTATTACGTGTTTTATTGCAAACTTGATGAATATTGATAATTTTGTGGGCTAACCCCTTGCCTAATTTTTATGCTCAAAAATTATTTATGGAAATGGACGAATATTTTGCAGCAGTTTTTATGCTTATATCGAGAGCTTTTGATTAAAGCATCACTCATCAAAATCGAACCACTATTACGTGTTTTATTGCAAACTTGATGAATATTGATAATTTTGTGGGCTAACCCCTTGCCTGATTTTTATGCTTAAAAATTATTAATGAAAATGGACGAATATTTTGCAGCAGTATTCATGCTTATATCGAGAGCTTTTGATTAAAGCATCACTTATCAAAATCGAACCACTATTACGTGTTTTATTGCAAACTTGATGAATATTGATAATTTTGTGGGCTAACCCCTTGCCTGATTTTTATGCTCAAAAATTATTTATAAAAATGGACGAATATTTTGCAGCAGTATTCATGCTTATATCGAGAGCTTTTGATTAAAGCATCACTCATCAAAATCGAACCACTATTACGTGTTTTATTGCAAACTTGATGAATATTGATAATTTTGTGGGCTAACCCCTTGCCTAATTTTAATGCTCAAAAATTATTTATGGAAATGAATGAATATTTTGCAGCAGTATTTATGCTTATATGGAGTCTTTTGATTAAAGCATCACTCATCAAAATCGAACCACTATTACGTGTTTTATTGCAAAATTGATGAATATTGATAATTTTGTGGACTAACCCCTTGCCTGATTTTAATGCTCAAAAATTATTTATGAAAATGGACGAATATTTTGCAGCAGTATTCCTGCTTATATCGAGAGCTTTTGATTAAAGCATCACTCATCAAAAACGAACCACTATTACGTGTTTTATTGCAAAATTGATGAATATTGATAATTTTGTTGACTAACCCCTTGCCTGATTTTAATGCTCAAAAATTATTAATGGAAATGTACAAATATTTTGCAGCAGTATTCATGCTTATATCGAGAGCTTTTGATTAAAGCATCACTCATCAAAATCGAACCACTATTACGTGTTTTATTGCAAACTTGATGAATATTGATAATTTTGTGGGCTAACCCCTTGCCTGATTTTTATGCTCAAAAATTATTTATGGAAATGGACGAATATTTTGCAGCAGTATTCATGCTTATATTGAGAGCTTTTGATTAAAGCATCACTCATCAAAATCGAACCACTATTACGTGTTTTATTGCAAACTTGATGAATATTGATAATTTTGTGGGCAACCCCTTGCCTGATTTTAATGCTCAAAAATTATTAATGGAAATGTACAAATATTTTGCAGCAGTATTTATGCTTATATCGAGAGCTTTTGATTAAAGCATCACTCATCAAAAACGAACCACTATTACGTGTTTTATTGCAAAATTGATGAATAATGATATTTTGTGGGCTTAACCCCTTGCCTGATTTTAATGCTCAAAAATTATTAATGAAAATAGACGAATATTTTGCAGCAGTATTCATGCTTATATCGAGAGCTTTTGATTAAAGCATTACTCATCAAAATCGAACCACTATTACGTGTTTTATTGCAAAATTGATGAATATTGATAATTTTGTGGGCTAACCCCTTGCCTGATTTTAATGCTCAAAAATTATTAATGGAAATGGACGAATATTTTGCAGCAGTATTCATGCTTATATCGAGAGCTTTTGATTAAAGCATCACTCATCAAAAACGAACCACTATTACGTGTTTTATTGCAAAATTGATGAATAATGATATTTTGTGGGCTAACCCCTTGCCTGATTTTAATGCTCAAAAATTATTAATGGAAACAAATGTATATTTTGCAGCAGTATTCATGCTTATATCGAGGGCTTTTGATTAAAGCATCACTCATCAAAAACGAACCACTATTACTTGTTTTATTGCAAAATTGATGAAAAATGATATTTTGTGGGGTTACCCCTTGCCTGATTTTAATGCTCAAAAATTATTTATAGAAATAAATGAATATTTTGCAGCTGTATTCATGCTTATATCCAGAGCTTTTGATTAAAGCATCACTCATCAAAATCGAACCGCTATTACGTGTTTTATTGCAAAATTGATGAATAATGATATTTTGTGGGCTAACCCCTTGCCTGATTTTAATGCTCAAAAATTATTTATGAAAATGGACGAATATTTTGCAGCAGTATTCATGCTTATATCGAGAGCTTTTGATTAAAGCATCACTCATCAAAAACGAACCACTATTACGTGTTTTATTGCAAAATTGATGAATAATGATATTTTGTGGGCTAACCCCTTGCCTGGTTTTAATGTTCAAAAATTATTTATAGAAATAAATGAATATTTTGCAGCAATTAACATGCTTATATCGAGAGCTTTTGATGAAAGCATCACTCATCAAAATCGAACCACTATTACGTGTTTTTTTGCAAAATTGATGAATATTGATAATTTTGTGGGCTAACCCCTTGCCTGATTTTTATGCTCAAAAACTATTAATGGAAATGGACGAATATTTTGCAGCAGTATTCATGCTTATATCGAGAGCTTTTGATTAAAGCATCACTTATCAAAATCGAACCACTATTACGTGTTTTATTGCAAACTTGATGAATATTGATAATTTTGTGGGCTAACCCCTTGCCTGATTTTTATGCTCAAAAATTATTTATAAAAATGGAAGAATATTTTGCAGCAGTATTCATGCTTATATCGAGAGCTTTTGATTAAAGCATCACTCATCAAAATCGAACCACTATTACGTGTTTTTTTGCAAAATTGATGAATATTGATAATTTTGTGGGCTAACCCCTTGCCTGATTTTAATGCTCAAAAATTATTAATGGAAATGGACGAATATTTTAAAGCATCACTCATCAAGATCGAACCACTATTACGTGTTTTATTGCCAAATTGATGAATATTGATAATTTTGTGGGCTAACCCCTTGCCTGATTTTAATGCTCAAAAATTATTAATGGAAATGGACGAATATTTTGCAGCAGTATTCATGCTTATATCGAGAGCTTTTGATTAAAGCATCACTTATCAAAATCGAACCACTATTACGTGTTTCATTGCCAAATTGATGAATATTGATAATTTTGTGGGCTAACCCCTTGCCTGATTTTTATGCTCAAAAATATTAATGGAAATGGACAAATATTTTGCAGCAGTATTCATGCTTATATCGAGAGCTTTTGATTAAAGCATCACTTATCAAAATCGAACCACTATTACGTGTTTTATTGCAAACTTGATGAATATTGATAATTTTGTGGGCTAACCCCTTGCCTGATTTTTATGCTCAAAAATTATTTATAAAAATGGACGAAAATTTTGCAGCAGTATTCATGCTTATATCGAGAGCTTTTGATTAAAGCATCACTCATCAAAATCGAACCACTATTACGTGTTTTTTTGCAAAATTGATGAATATTGATAATTTTGTGGGCTAACCCCTTGCCTGATTTTAATGCTCAAAAATTATTTATGAAAATGGACGAATATTTTGCAGCAGTATTCCTGCTTATATCGAGAGCTTTGGATTAAAGCATCACTCATCAAAAACGAACCACTATTACGTGTTTTATTGCAAAATTGATGAATATTGATAATTTTGTGGGCTAACCCCTTGCCTGATTTTAATGCTCAAAAATTATTAATGGAAACAAATGTATATTTTGCAGCAATATTCATGCTTATATCGAGAGCTTTTGATTAAAGCATCACTCATCAAAAACGAACCACTATTACGTGTTTTATTGCAAAATTGATGAAAAATAATATTTGGTGGGGTTACCCCTTGCCTGATTTTAATGCTCAAAAATTATTTATGAAAATGGACGAATATTTTGCAGCAGTATTCATGCTTATATCCAGAGCTTTTGATTAAAGCATCACTCATCAAAAACGAACCACTATTACGTGTTTTATTGCAAAATTGATGAATAATGATATTTTGTGGGCTAACCCCTTGCCTGATTTTAATGCTCAAAAATTATTAATGGAAACAAATGTATATTTTGCAGCAGTATTCATGCTTATATCGAGAGCTTTTGATTAAAGCATCACTCATCAAAAACGAACCACTATTACGTGTTTTATTGCAAAATTGATGAATAATGATATTTTGTGGGCTAACCCCTTGCCTGGTTTTAATGTTCAAAAATTATTTATAGAAATAAATGAATATTTTGCAGCAATTAACATGCTTATATCGAGAGCTTTTGATTAAAGCATCACTCATCAAAATCGAACCACTATTACGTGTTTTTTTGCAAAATTGATGAATATTGATAATTTTGTGGGCTAACCCCTTGCCTGATTTTTATGCTCAAAAATTATTTATAAAAATGGACGAATATTTTGCAGCAGTATTCATGCTTATATCGAGAGCTTTTGATTAAAGCATCACTCATCAAAATCGAACCACTATTACGTGTTTTTTTGCAAAATTGATGAATATTGATAATTTTGTGGGCTAACCCCTTGCCTGATTTTAATGCTCAAAAATTATTAAGGAAATGGACGAATATTTTGCAGCAGTATTCATGTTTATATCGAGAGCTTTTGATTAAAGCATCACTCATCAAAATCGAACCAATATTACGTGTTTTTTTGCAAAATTGATGAATATTGATAATTTTGTAGGCTAACCCCTTGCCTGATTTTTATGCTCAAAAATTATTAATGGAAATGTACAAATATTTTGCAGCAGTATTTATGCTTATATCGAGAGCTTTTGATTAAAGCATCATTCATCAAAATCGAACCACTATTACGTGTTTTATTGCAAAATTGATGAATAATGATATTTTGTGGGCTTAACCCCTTGCCTGATTTTAATGCTTAAAAATTATTTATGAAAATGGACGAATATTTTGCAGCAGGATTCATGCTTATATCGAGAGCTTTTTATTAAAGCATCACTCATCAAAATCGAACCACAATTACGTGTTTTATTGCAAAATTGATGAATATTGATAATTTTGTGGACTAACCCCTTGCCTGATTTTTATGCTCAAAAATTATTAATGGAAATGTACAAATATTTTGCAGCAGTATTTATGCTTATATCGAGAGCTTTTTATTAAAGCATCACTCATCAAAATCGAACCACAATTACGTGTTTTATTGCAAAATTGATGAATATTGATAATTTTGTGGGCTAACCCCTTGCCTGATTTTAATGCTAAAAATTATTAATGGAAATGAATGAATATTTTGCAGCAGTATTTATGCTTATATCGAGAGCTTTTGATTAAAGCATCACTCATCAAAATCGAACCAATATTACGTGTTTTTTTGCAAAATTTATGAATATTGATAATTTTGTGGGCTAACCCCTTGCCTGATTTTAATGCTCAAAAATTATTTATGGAAATGAATGAATATTTTGCAGCACTTAACATGCTTATATTGAGAGCTTTTGATTAAAGCATCACTCATCAAAATCGAACCACTAATACGTGTTTTATTGCAAAATTGATGAATATTGATAATTTTGTGGGCTAACCCCTTGCCTGATTTTAATGCTCAAAAATTTATGAAAATGGACGAATATTTTGCAGCAGGATTCATGCTTATATCGAGAGCTTTTGGATTAAAGCATCACTCATCAAAATCGAACCACTATTACGTGTTTTATTGCAAAATTGATGAATAATGATATTTTGTGGGCTAACCCTTTGCCTGATTTTAATGCTTAAATGTTAATTGCAGCTTTGTTTTCGGTTTAGATTTTTAGAAATTGTTTTTTTAGACATCCTTGAAGAGCTCTTTTTCAATCACTATAAATAAAACAAGTTGCATTATTAACATTATTTGCAGTACTTACAGACATTCAATATACTTCAGGTTAGATTTACTAAGTAAATAAATTCTTTAGTCAATTTAATCCAATTTAATCTTAAATGCTTCTTGGGTCGGCACTCGTTCTAATATTGAACCTAATACTAAATAAATTTATTTTTGTAATCCAAAACTTTTAGTGTTTTGTGTTCTCCATGTATGTGCGTCCAATGCTCTGGAATTATGTTATCCCCAGCAATATAATATGTCCATTAACGATCATTTTAGATTATTTATCTTTCATGTAAAAAAATTAAATGAAAACCGGCCACAGTCGAAATGGATAAAGGCTAACCATTCAAACAATTTAACATTTTTTTTTGTTTGCCTGCCATCAAAAACATTTCCGCAACTCTGAAGATAGAAAAATGAAAAAAAAATAAAAAAAATGTATATAAAGTTACATGGCCTTAAAATAAAAATATAAAATCTAACATCAAACCCTTATCGAAAAAACTTTTCATTTTTTTTTATGTTATGTTCAAATTTAAATTTTCCAAAAAAAAAAAAAAAAAAATGAAATTCTGTAACGAAAATCATGACACGAATTAAGATGAATTTCTGAAAGTAACACAATACAGCAAATACACAAAAAAAAAACGAAACGAAAAAGCACTTTGGTTGATTGTTAATTTTGAAAAGGGTAATTAGTTTTTGTTGTAACTGTACAAAAAAAAAAAGAAAATTTATTTTCAGTTTTCCATTTTATTTTATTAGTGCTACGATTAGTATTTTACTCTATACTTTAGTGTTTGTTTGTGTTCGATAATATTTACCCGAAATTCTAATTAAAAATCACAAAAACAATAACAACAACAACAACAATGATGACAACAACAACAAAAATCTCAAAATATTACAAGAAAACTTGGTTTTATTGTGTTGATATGAGTACGTCTACGAGTTGGGAAATAAGTGGAGTATGATGAGAATGATGATAATGGGTTGAGTTTTTATAAGAAAACGGATACCTACCATGTTAGCACGTTGAATACACAAGTGGATTACGTTAAAGGAATTTTTGTAAATAGTAATATATGTTACTTGTTGTTTCTTTGTTGTATATATACGGGATATGTTTAACTTTGGTAATGGATTAAAAAAAATTACAAAAAAGTTTAAAATGTCAATATTTTATTTAAGTGGAAGGTGTCAGTCTCGTGTCGTGTTCGTCTCTAGGTGATGAAAAGGGAGATGCTCTCACTGGATTATTAGCGAGCAAGTGGGAATTAAAAAAACGACTCGAAGACCTAAACTTCCGGGAAGTGTCTTTTAACCCGGAGGTGCAAATGGTGTTATACCAAATATCCAGTTTGCTAGTCTACAGTTCAACGAGACTGTCTCAGTGGATTCTGTTTAGGGCCAATAATTGCTATGTCCATTGTTAAGAATTCTGATGCTTGTTCTTACTACAAAACAGTCAATTTTTGACCTAATTAAAGTCACTGTTTACGAAAATATGAATCTTTCACTAACGCGGAAATTCGAATATCTTATCAGTCAATTGCGTGGTCCAGCTGAATGTTTAGTGCAACACTTTTGTGTAGATGACGCGAGCTACATATTGAAACCGTCTAAAACCAAATAGTGAAGCGATATGATATAAAGTGAAGTTAAAGATTACCAAGCCATCCATAGAGACCGTTGATCGAATGTCCGACAATTTGCAACAAAGTTTATTTATGGTTAAAAGCCCTTTGATTCAGTGCTGAGTCGAGAGATTGTTATGATTAGTTTAACACTCTAAACTATCATCGTATAAGTGCCACAAAATTATTTTCAAACAGTTTGCAAACATTGCATCAAATAAATGCTGACGCATTACTACCAATAGCAATTTATGCAGCTAGAGACAAATTTGTAGTTGGCAACCTTGCCACGCTTTATTAAATTCTGCGTTAACAAGGTCATACATTACTGAACATAAAAGCAATACGCGATACCTAAAATAACATCGAATTTACCATTCAAATCCATCAACTGTAAATCAATAAACGCATTTGAATCAATTGCAACTATAGCTGATCCCAAATTCCTTAAGCCTGCACCCATAAATCTACTATTGGGGTGTGATGGATTTTTGTAGCCTACAGTCAAAAACTTAAGGGGTCTAGCGAGCCTATTACACAGAACACAAAATTAAATTGAATCATTGGAGGGGAATACAAAGCAAATGATTTATCGACAGAAATTTCAGAGCGCTGAGGCGATTTAGCTCACCATAAAACAGAAATTGATGAAAACATCAGAGCTTCGTAAACCCTACTCTAAACTCATAGCAAAACACGAATAACTCGGGCACATGGCGTTCATAGTAGTTCACAAACGTCATCAATTAAATATTGTTGCATATCCGAATGCAGCAAAGATATGGATGAAAGAATTTTACATGGGTGACCTCATAACTGAAACTTTGACAGTCGAATAAGTGGTTTCAGTGCAAACTGAATAAAATATCTTGTTACAATTAAGCGGGCACCACCTTCGTGAATGGGCTACAAGTAATGAAAAATTACAAGAGGACGTACCAGAAATCAACCAACAAGTATCGATTAAAAAATAACCGAATGCACTAAGATAATTTCCATTACCCTTTCCCTACCTTACAAAACCAGATTTACACAGAGAAACATGTAGTTAGAAGCCTCGCGAGCATTTGTCGCGGTGGGATGGTTACATCCCGTAATAATCAAGTAAAAGATTTTATTTCAGAGCCCCTGTGGCTTATAAATGCTAGCATGAGATGACCAGTTTACCGAAAAATAGAAAATCAATGGATTGCATTGGTTTGCATTAATGGATCCAAGATATAGACTAAACTTACTAGGAAACCTTAAAATATGAAGATGGCTAAGCTCAAATCAAAATTTGAACTCATCAAAAGATGAACGTGCCACGGACAATTTTTGAAATTTCAACAACCGAGTGGTTCAATCTTTAACAGCAGTGAAGTTGGGCAAGTCATTTAATCATTCTATCAGGTAGTCATCCCGTAGTAAAAGAAATAGGAAAGAAAGCACAACGTCAGAATTTGCATGTAGAACCAAACTTATTAATATTAATGACCCGGCAAAATTACACAATCCTCTGCTATAATGATTTGATTCGAGGCGTAATATATAGCAAAAATTCCCAGCACTCCTGTCCTGTAGACTAGCATATAGTTTATGATGACCTATTAAACCTCATAACCTGAGAATCACAAATATTTTCCATCTGCAAAGGATACATCGTAATATTTACATAATGGCAAACATGGCGTGGATACCTTTTCTGACGTATCCACGAATGGAATTTGGTAGTGCTTTTGGCCGTAACTTTATGATGTTGCTTACAGTTTTCAATTTTTATAGCCTACCGTACTGATTCGAAATATTCAGTAACATTTTATGCAATGCACAAAAAAATCTTTGGAATACCAGTAATGCGTGAATCATCTTGTTATAACTGGAATACTTGCTGGATGACTCTTCTATATCTGGTTTTAAATTTTCGAAAATATGACAGTCATGATTTGCATTTTCGTTCTGATTGAGGTGTTGTTGAACCTTCAACTCCTTCGGAATTAAATCGCTGGTCGCGAAATCTACTATAGTATAGTCTTTGAATTAAAATGCCAGCATTTTCCTTGAGGAAGATTATTATCTTTTTAAATACGTGGCGGTTAGGACTGTCGAATACGATGGTGGAATCGGAAAGCACCGGTAGCAAAGACTAATTTGATATAAGGTCAAGTGGTAAATTTTCCTTCTTTATTTTTCAAACATGTAAATTATAAGCCTTATCGTAGTTAGTAGAATCCTTAATCTGTCCCGCCTTAAGGATATCAACGACCAATCGGACCATCGGTTTGTGACGTTTAATATTGGCATTCACCCTGTTCCCTAGAAAGCATTCAGTAATCCTAGAAACACTAACTGGAACAAATACGGGGAAGTGTTAGTACGACTTTTTCCGACCGATGCTCCAAAGCCCCAGCCACATAGAAGAAGCTGGATTTCCTGGTGGAGGAGATCACAAGCGCCTGTAACTTGTCCTTGGACACTGCTTGCCCCAAGAGAATACCTAAGGGGAAACAGAAACCGGTATGGTGGTCCAAGAATTTAAGAATCCTTCGTAAAGGGTGTAGGAAAGTATTCAACAGAGCATAAGGCCCTAGGGAAGCTCAAGATTGGGACTCCTACAAAGAGCACATTAAAAAGTATAAAAAAGAATTAAGGAAGGCGCAGAGGAGACAATTCTGTGATAAAATGGAAGTTCGGACAACTCGCACCTCAGGAAAATCTTATCTTCGAGCCCAATGAGCTCCAGTTACTTAATTAAACCAGATGGACTGTGGACAATTTCTAGTGGGGAATCATTGGCGCTCCTGTTGATAACCCATTTCCCAGGAAGTGGATGTGTCGATGGAGCTTGGTAGGAATAGGGATAAATTATCGTCAGGTGCACGGAGGAAACCGTGTGCAAAAACCAGATCCTATAGGCAATAAACGGTTTTAGACCCTTTAAACCCTGGCAGGCCCGGACGGTTACATTCCAGTGGAATTGCAAAAACACTCGTCGAGTATTCTCCCATGGCTGAAGGTGATCTTCAGGGGGTGTTTAAAGCTGAATTATATTCTTAGGAAATGGACGGAGGTTAAGGTGATTTTTATCCCTAAAACGGGGAAGAATTCACAGGCCTACTCAAAGGACCTAAGACCTATAACTCTATCATCCTTTCTGTTGAAAACATTAGAAAGACTGATTGACGTGTACATACGTGCAAAAATAAAACTCAGTAACCGGGCGACTTTTCAGCATGCGTACTGGAAAGGGAGATTTGTGGAGACGGCTCTGCATTCCCTGGTGCGAATAATTGAGCAATCAATCCACTCGAAAGAGTACTGTATGGTATCCTTCCTCGATATAGAGGACGCCTTTAACATTATCAGGACAGAGGTATTTCAAGAAGGACTGTCTTTCTTAGATGTGGATTACCTCTTAACGAGGTTGATAAATCAGATGCTAGAATGCAGGATTGTTAACGTGGAGATAGGAGAATCCACCATTAGGAGGCGAATAGTTAGAGGTATTCCGCAAGGTGGTGTCCTATCACCTCTTTTCTGGATCCTAGTAATCAATGGACTACTTTTGGAATAGGGGTGACAGCGTATGCAGATGACGTAGCGAGTGATCTTGGGTAGGTAAATGTGAGCTGGTTATAAATTCATCCAAAACAGAGCTTCTACTCTTCACCAAGCAATATACAATTCGGGTAGTCACCTCTCCTATGTTAAAAGACACGACACTGGCCTTTACTGATAAGGCAAGATTTCTGTGCATAATTTAGGACAGTAGGCTGAATTGGAAACCCAATATTTTAGAGAGAGTAAAGAAGTCTACCATGGCTCTATACTCATGTAGGAATGCCATCGGTAGCAGATGGGGTTTAAAACCAGAGCTGGTAAACTGGCTCTTTACCGTTGTTGTCAGACCGATTCTGATGTATGGGGTGAGTGTGTGGTGGCCAGCACTAGACAATAGAACTTATAAAAATATTATAGAGAAGGTGCAAAGAACGGTCTACTTGCTTACAAGTGGGGCACTGAGGAGGTTATGCCCTACACGTGCTCTGGAGGCTATACTCTACCTTCTTTCTGTCGACATTTTTGGTAAGCAGAGATTGGCAACTCTCACGACTCTCTGCCGTGTTTGAGTGGACTACACAATACCGATTGTATGCTTTGAAAAAGGCTTCCGGACCCTTACCCACTCAAGGGAATCCTGGGGGAACAGGTCAACAGCAGAAACTTGAAGTAAACAATTCTACACTGATGGCTCCAAACTTGACGGCAAAGTCGGGGCTGGAGTCTATTGTGACAAATTAAATGTGAATATATCTGTTCGTCCTCCTGATCACTGCATTGTGAACCAGGCGGAGGTGGTAGCGATTGAGGAAGCGGTGATTTGGATGATGCATAATGTCATATCTACAAGGGATAAAACAATATTTGTGGACAGTCAGGCGGCAATCAAGTCGCTGGAATCAGTTTCTCTGACGTCCACGGTGGCATTGAAATGCCGCTCATTTCTTAACGAAATGAGTAAGCATCTCAATATCCAAATAGTCTTAGTCCCTGGTCACTCGGACGTTCTGGAGAACTGCAGGGCTAACGAACTGGCAAGAAAAGGTACAACTCTCCAATTAAAACCGGAAAGGGCAAATCTGGGGAGTCCTCCGAAAGGAAGCGATAGCCTCGGCACAGAAGAGGTGGAATAACACCATATTATGCAATGTATCGTGGCAAATCTGGCCGAAACTGTACTTGAAGCGCTCCATAATACTATTATCCCTACGTAGACCTGACTTAAGTATAGTCGAGAGAGTGCTCACAGGACACTGCCTCATTGGGGAGCATGCGAGGCTTGTGTCAATGGCAAATGACTTCTGTAGAAGCTTTATGGATGAGGAGGAGGAAGAGACTATGAGCCACTTCCTCTACTCATGCCCGGCGCTAGCTTACAGGGGGTTCAAACATCCGGGCAAGTATTGTTTCGACGGCCTTTTGGATCTAGAGAACTGCAATTTGCGAGATATTTTACGCTACATAAGTAGCTCTGAATGGTTCCAATGATGGTGAAAAGGGAGTAGGATCCATTGGTATCACAATGGACCGTCACCGGTCTAAGTGTGCGCTAGCAGCCACTCTAACCTAACCTTACCTAACCTAAGGATATCAAAACAGTTATCGGCTCCTATCAGTATATCAATTTGGCAGGCTTAAACTGAACAAATGTCAGCTAATGTTATCGAGTAAATCCATGGACATTAGCATTCAATTACTTTGTTGTATGGGATTAATTTAGGACAAAATTGGTAGTAGGTAACGGGTTTTCTAATAAAAGGTTTCATTTTGATATTTAAAAAAACGAGAATTTTTTAAGAGAAATCATTAAATGTTTATTCCATTGAAAAGAGCAAAATGGCCACCACGGTTACGCTTGCAGCACCATATCCTTTTCATGAAATTTTCCATGACTAATTCGCACATTTGCGACTGTATGTCCGCGATAACTTCACGAATTCCATCTTTAAGGTCTTGAATCGATTGTGGAGCATTGGCATAGACCTTATTTTCCACGTGACTTTAAAGAAAAAAGCCTAGAGGTGTTAAATCCAAGATTTTGGTGGCCAATTGTGATCATCTCTTCGAGAAATACACGGTCAGAAAACTTAAATAATTGTAAAAAATCATAGCACGGTAGCGCAATCTGTTCACCGTAACAATTGCACCAGCCTCATTTTCAAAAAAGTAAAGTCCAACCACACCGCCAGCTCAAAAACCGCACCAAACAGTGACACGTTGAGGATGGAGAGGCTTTTCAACAATCATTATTCGATTTTCTGAGCCCCAAATGCGACAATTCCGCTTATTAACGTAGCCTCTGCAGTGAAAATGGGCCCCATCACTGAAGATGATTTTTTGATGAAAATCCGGATCATTTTGATGCGTTTGAAGGACCCAATCAGCGAAGATACGACGTTTATGGTGCTCGACCAGCTTGAGTTCTTGTGTTAACTTAACTTTTAAAGCTTTAAGACCTAAGTCTTTATGTAAAATACATTGTGTAATGTCGTTTGTGGAATCTAATTTCAAAAATCGACGAGGAATCGGCAAACCTGGGTTTTCTTCAACACTACGGCCTACAGCAGCAATATTCTCAGTTGTTCTTGAGCGATGCATACGGTTTCGATTCTTCACATCACTAACTTGTCTCAACAGCTCAAACTTTTCCACCACTATTACTTTTGCCGGCCGAGAAGGTGCTTCACGACGGCCAAAAAGTGTTTTAGTTTTGCGAACTGTAACTGTAAAATTTTCACTTACTTACTTGTAAAATATCAAAAGATGACAGCTTAAAAATTTACAGCTGCCCAAATAGCAGACTGTTCAAAATGAAACTTCGTTTATTGGGTAACCCAATATATCCATATATGTGGGTTAATTAGTCAGATGAAAATATGGTGAAATGGCAATAACAATAATTTTTCTCATGGTGACAAGATTTTATTCTTCTTTGCCTTGTTTATTTATTTCCTTATTTTGCTGGCCCTGTGTCTAATTTTTAACCCTTATTTTTGAACCATGGCTTCCGATATGAAAAAGTTCCTGGTTTGAATTTCTTTCATATTTTTCTTCAAACTCATTTTGATGACTCTCATCAACTGCCTTTGATAAGTTGATGTTATTTCTACCTTCAAATTATCAAGATCCTAAGATCCTTAGATCCTTAGATCCTTAGATCCTTAGATCCTTAGATCCTTAGATCCTTAGATCCTTAGATCCTTAGATCCTTAGATCCTTAGATCCTTAGATCCTTAGATCCTTAGATCCTTAGATCCTTAGATCCTTAGATCCTTAGAACCTTAAATCCTTAGATTCTAAGATCCTTAGATCCTTAAATGCTTCTATCTACTAGCAATATTTAAGTTCGTCCATGGAAATCTTCGTCATTTAGCTCTTAATGTTAAATCGGCATTTTAGCAAAGCGTCTATTTACTGCATTTGTTACGAATCACTGATACCAGTCTACTTAAACTATGCACTAAGAAATATATTAGTGGTAGTGACTTACGAGCACAAAATCTAAACAAACATTTAAGAAGAAAGATATCATGGAGTAACTAAAGATACATAAGATGCAGGAAATATTCTTAAACAAGTCGTAAAACAATCAAGTAAAAAAGAGCATTCCACATTTCATGCAAAATGTTTAAACTATTAAGACCACTATCATAAAAACTAAAGAGGATGCGAGGTAACCAAAGAGCTTAAAAAGTTTAAAAAATGTAACAATTTCCTAAAAACACTATAAGTTTACGCAAAGTCATGAGAGCAATCGACTCAACTCTATAGGCACTAAATTATAAATAAATTGGATGTACTATGGATGTTGGTAAAAAATCATCCAGAAATACATATATTTGATGGATGCTTACCGCTCCAAAGATAGAAGGTAGAGAAGAAGGTAAGCAAGCCAAGCGTTATGCAACAGCGGTAAAGGTGCTCAACCTAAGTATGAGTATTGAAACAATCCAAAAAATTATTAATTTTACTGAAAATGAGATAAGAGCTATTGCACAATCAAATAACATTGATGCATAGTAAACCCTTTGAATACCTTAATAGAACGTATTTTATGTTCTGCCAAGACCCTTTGATTAATCTGATTATAAGTCTTTTTTTCTGCACATAAAATGTGTACATAAGGCTGATTTATGTAACTTTTCAATTCCCGGGAACATCACTGCGGGGTAGAGATTCCTGCTTAAAAATAGTAGTTTCTGAAACATGGACGATGGTGTCATATTTTACTCTTAAAACAGAACCAAAGAGAGACCAAAGAGATTGCAATTAAAATACCAAATTAATTTGGTTTTTTTAATTATTTTTTTAATGGTTTTTATGATTATATTTGTAGTATATTTTACTTATATATTTAGTTATTATGTCCCTTAAATCTTTTGACAGCCCAAATTTTGCAGACCTCTCTGCTAAGAAACGTAAATGCAAGCATCTCTTCTTTGATCAAGTGAACATAAACTGGTCGACTGGTTATCAGTACAAAAACTAGTGATTATCATGTGGAAGAAGAAGTAAATGACCATATAACCTTTAGTAGGTTTTGTAATATTTCCATAGACAGTACTGTTCCAGATCACAGCGTACTGAATAGATTTAGAAGAGAGCTTATCAAGAAAAGGGCCTTAGATAAGCTATTATATTTGATAAATTCTCAACTGGAAGGCCATGGTGTACTAATTTGTCCCGGTTCTGCTTGTATAGACGCCTCTTGAACCCCTACTCCAAGAAACCCAAAAGGGAATAAAACGTATAATCTTTACCCAGATGAACAACTACCTGTTTCAGCTTCTTACCAACAAGGAGTAGACCCATAAGCCAATTGGACTAAAACGGGTAGTAAGTTATGTTATGGTTACAAGCGTCATATAGCAGTGGATAGTAAAGAGGGGTTGGTATTGGCTGTAAGTACTATATCGGTTGCTGCTTCAGACAGCACCCATTTAGACGCCTTATTAGATAAAGTTGACTTAGCTCCAGGTAGTAGCATATATGCAGATAAGGGATATAGGGGCACACCCAATGAACAATTGTTACAATCAAAGGGTTAAAAATCAGACATTCAGAAAATGGCTAGTAAAAACAATCCCTTAACGTCAAGCGCAAGATTGTTCAAAAAAATCGTTTCTAAAACGAGGTGTAAAGTAGAACGTGTGTTTGGCAGTATCAGAAGTTGGTTTCGTTTTCATGGTGCCCGTTACGTAGGCATTGAAAAAATGCATACGCAACATGTTATGAGGGCACTAGCTTATAATTTATATCGGTCTTCCAACATTATTTTAAAAGGCGTGTAGGGGGATGGTATACCCAAAAAGTACCCAAGGTCCTTAAAAATACAAAATAACCCACCTAAATGGCCTAAATAGTTATAAATATGCACCAAAAAACCAGAACAAATTATAAAAAGCCTAGACTTTAATAGTTTCGGAACGAATTACAACGGCCTCAAAGAAGCTTACGCAACAAGTCTATTCAAGTACTGATAGCTTTTAGCCAAAGCAATGTTTCGTGATATAATATAATAATGGACTTTATCTGCCGACATTGTATGATCCCATAAAATATGTTGCAGCCAAAGAGTTTGCAAGAATATTTTGGCTAGAATGAAGACTCCAAATCGATGACATATTTGACAAAACTAATTTTTTAAGAAAATTGATAGAGGTACCACTTGCATGCTTATGTAGCTCTAGCCGACCAATGACACCTATACTTTTACCGAAACTACAGTAGAGCTCTACGTGAGAGTTCTATTGCGTAAAAACTGTACAGTGTACACGATATTGTTTTAGGTTTTGTAGAGCTCTACATTATATCTACACTCTATCTAGCATGTTTGATAAAGTTTTTTGCTCTACAGTAGAGAAAGTAAATGTATAGGTTCACATAATTTAAAATTGAGTTTGTCATATTTTTCGAGCGCATGTGTGCATTGACAATTAAATATTTAATGGCATTTCTATTTGCATTTCGATGGTCATTCGCTTTCAATATTGTTGAAATATTTAAAATATTGTGGTTGAGCACTAATTAAATTTTTTCAAAAGACACCTATACCTTATACCTATATCTATACCTATTTTTCTCCGGCTGGAATAGATTTTAATGGAGGAAGATTTTAAAAAGGGATTCACCAAAAATTTTAATCTTTAAATTATGGTAAATTACGGGTGAAATTTTGGCTATATTTTTTTTTATCAAAAAAGACTCCCATTGCGAAATCCTGGTCTGATACACGATATCCTAGTTGGATTTTAAGGCTTTAATAGCTGGGCCCCAACTATTACTTATAAGTGTGAATTTCTGGACATCTCTAATTGAGTAAGGAGTCGCCTACGAATCGAAATTTCTATTGTAGGTGGATCTTGTATAATTGCAGGTCAGAGTACTGTTCGTAATTCAATTCAAAATTCCTGAATATTAATGCATCACTAATTTCATTTGAGCACTTGATGTTCGAAGGGGATACTTTGCAGAATTATCTTTTTGACCTCATTCGATTAGTTTGGCAAAGCAATATATGGTCTGGTTTTCGGAAATGCGTATTTTTCTTTTGAATGATCGGAATAACCAGTTGCAGTAACATATTGAAATTACTATATGACATATACGTAAAAAATTATCATAGGCGTTTGTACGTTTTACATAATTTCATTCATTGAACCACGATAAAATCCGGGATTTTACTTCCTTTTCGCGATTCACTCGGGCTCCCAACACTTTCTTTTTCCCTTGTTTTCTTCATCAATTATCAGCTTGTTTTTGGCGAAAACTCATTTTAATGTGATTTTTTTATGTAACTTGTGTAGTGTGTACTCACGAACGAAAAACTGAAAATAAAATGTCTGAAAATAAAATATTATTAATCGAAAATAAAATATAGTAGTAGCTGAGCGCTCTACCTTAGAGAAAAATAGGTCTACAGTGTATACAGTCTAGAGTGCATGGTAGAGCTATACTTAAAATTTTTCTACGGCTACTCTATGGAAAGCGTCGTAGAAGGCTCTTTAGTGTACACACTACTTGTAGAGACCCTACCTTCTACGCTCCACGCTCTACCGAAAAAACTCTATGGTGGACACTTGGCTTTACTCTCGCGGTCAAGTCTTCAGCAATTTTGGTGATTTTCGTAAAGCCTTACATGTAGATTTTTGCCTTCTTAAACTATCTTTTTTTGTTGTAACCATCATCACGTGATCCTAGAATGGTTACAGTACTACGTTGAATTACCTGGATGTAGCTAAATATCCGGCTCGAGGAACTGTTTTTGTTCTATTCATACAATAATGTACACTCCATGCGAGTTTTGAAAAAAAACAGCATTTTTCAAAATTCGTTAGATTTGTTTACTAAAATGTCTAGAACTTTCGGTATCGTGCTAACCATATTAAGCTGAAGAATAAAACAGCCGTCAGAATTCTATTTTAAGGTTAGTATCTGGATTTTTTTTAAAGCTCAAGCGCTTTCTGCATAGATAGGCTTATTTCAATGAAACCAATTTTTTGTGCATACTATAAAATGTTAGTGTATTAGGTATGGCCGATATAAACCCTAAATCAATTTAAAATTTTGAATTTAACTCAAAATAAAATTTTTGAACTTAAGAAAATATTACAAGTTAAGGAGCTTTTGCAGTAATAAATTAAGAGCAACAGTTCCTAGTAATAGCTGTAAAAATTAAAATTGTTTTGAACCGACAAAAGCCAAATATAATACTAATGTGTCTTCAAAATGTGCTCTAAAATATAAATGCGAGTGGAATCAGTGACATCATTAAATGAAAGACCATTTAAAAAGTACATGTCACAAATTTAACATCAATTTTCAAAATATGAAAATTTTTATCAATTATTTGAGGAGGATAGTTTGGGTTTTACATACCCTAACAATCTGAAATATTAAATTCAATCCCCTAAAATTAAAAATCCCGAAAAATACTCCCAAATGCATTTTATTAACTTTTTCAATTTTATTAAAAATTAATTTTTCAAAAATTCATCTCAAAAATGCTTTTTCCCATAAAAGCACAACACAATACCTTGCACATACATATATAGCATCATATAGAACAGCATTACAAAACATAGACAGAAGAGAATCATTCGTTTTTATGTATTCTGAATGTGAGCATAATAAAATTAGACAGGTGCAAAATTTTTATTTTTATTTTTATAAATTTTAATGTCGAAAGCTTTTCGTTTTTCGTATAGTGTTGTTTCGAAGGATTTATAAGCTTTCGAAATGTAGAAGTTTTTTTTTGTCCTAAATAACTACATCCAAATGAATAATGTAACATAAAATGTTTTTGTAATATTTACTAAATTTATATGGTATTTACTATATTGGTGTACTGATTTTTCCAGGGTGGTGGATAACAATCGAACTTTTCTATCTATGCTACACAATCTACCTGCACAATGTAAAACGAAATAGTGGAACATCGATACGTGACTTTTGCAATTTGTAAATGTTTTTTTTTTTAAATAAAATCTGAAATATGAATTTAAAGTTTTTAATTTTTAGTCTACCCTAAAAAGTTCATCGTACACTAAAAAAAAAAAGATTTAATTTGAAAAGCTCAACAAATCTGTGTTGGATTTACGAGTATAGGTACATATAGGACATGCATGTCCATAGATTGTTGCTTAAAAATATTTTGTGGATAGAATATAGTTTGTTTGTAAATATATTAAAAAAAAGGTATTAAGAGCCCTGCTACATGATGTTGTCACATAAATTGACGCAATTATGTTTATTGAAAAATAAAAAAAACGAGAAACCAATTAAAAAAATCGCATAGTCTATACGTCGATCAAACTATACATAGTTGAGTTATACTAATGTTAATGTAAATTTATTCATCAAAATATACCATAATTTTGCATCACTCTTCTGACAAAATCGAATTTTTTATATTCCAACATTTTATGAACTTTTTTATTTTTTTAGTGACAGGTAAACTTTTTCGTTGCAACTTTTGAATAAAAAAAAAACTGTGTAAAGTTTAGCAATGTTCATGTATGCAAATTTATATGACGACAATATTTTTATTTAATGTTGCAAAAATTCGTTTGTATTAAAATGGCATTATTGTAAACTTTTTAGAAACGAAATTTTATTGAGTTATTATTGGGAACAAACATTTCTTTTTATTGATTCAAGTTTGGTTCAGTTAAAATGAAATTTGAGTAGATTGGTTTTTAAAGAAAATTAAGTTTTTTTGTGACAAATCATCATGGTCCATTGATGCCAACCTTGAAATTGCCGATAACCATAAGAAGCAACTAACATTCAAAAAATTTGTGATTTTATTGGAAACACTTAAATTAAAACAGTCTTTGTCTTATAAATTTAATGAAAATTTTTATTCAAAGTATCGAATTTTACATGACTTTACCACTCACCAAAATTGAACCACTGTTACCACCATTACGTGTTTTATTGCAAAATTGAAAAATTGATCATTTTGTGGGCCCTTGTCTGATTTTTATGCTCGAAAATTATTTATGGAAATGCAACAGTATTTATTCTTATATGAAATCTTTTGATTAAAGCTGTTTACGCTCGTAAAAGCCAATTGGACTTAGATGAAGTAAAATCACCGAGAAAATTGTAAATGTCCATCTCGTCGTGATCACCTTCAACTACAATCGTACAGCAGACTCCAACCCAAAATTGTATATTAGGTTGCGTTCAGTACCTTTTTGATGCTATTGTTCTCGTTTATAATATTATTATTTTTCTTGGTACACTATTATCATTATTGTCAATAAAATAAATTAAAGTCAAAAAGGCAAATTCATTTAGTCATTTTAACACCTCCAGATAACAAAGACAGATTCCATAAGGTCCTTCGAGACAGATACTAGAAATATTTGGAGTAATAACGGGTAATTTGGAGCCACAACGTTCATAGAAGTATACATGTGAGGTAATACCCTGAACCAAACCATCATGCATTTTGGGAATTTTGAAAATTTTCATTTTTTATCAGAAATTTTACAATTTTTATGGGCTAACCTCTTTGCATTTTCGGAATTTGGGACATCTTCATTTTTATCAGAATTTTTGCAGTTTTTATGAGCTAACCTTCTCGGGATTTTCGACATTGTCATTTTATTAAAAATTTTATAGTTTTTATGGGATAAGCCATCATGCATTTTCGGAATTTTAGACATTTTCATTTTTATCAGAATTTTTACAGTTTTTATGGGCTAACCATCATGCATTTTCGGAATTTTGGACATTTTCTTTTTTTAACCAGAATTTTTACAGTTTTTATGGGCTAACCGTCATGCATTTTGGGAATTTTGAAAATTTTCATTTTTTAACCAGAATTTTTACAGTTTTTATGTGATAAACCATCATGCATTTTCGGGATTTTGGACATTTAAATTTTTATCAGAATTTTTGCAGTATTTATGAGCTAACCATCATGCATTTTCGGAATTTTGGACATTTTAATTTTTATCAGAATTTTTGGGATAGCTATGGACCATCTATTTTCGGAATTTTGGACATTTTCATTTTTTATTAGAATTTTTATAGTTTTTGTGGGTCATGCAATTTCGGGATTTTGTAAATTTTCATTTTTTTCAGAATTTTTGCAGTTTTTATGGGTTAACCATCATGCATTTTGAGAATTTTGAAAATTTTCATTTTATCAGAATTTTTACAGTTTTTATGGACTAACCTTCATGCATTTTCGGAATTTTGAACCTTTTCATTTTTATCAGAATTTTGCAGTTTTTAAGGACTAACCATCATGCATTTTTGGAATTTTGGACATTTTCATTTTTATCAGAATTTTTACAGTTTTTATGGGCTAACCATCATGCATTTTCGGAATTTTAGACATTTTCATTATTATCAGAATTTTTACAGTTTTTATGGGCTAACCATCATGCATTTTCGGAATTTTGGACATTTTCAATTTTTATCAAAATTTTTACAGTTTTTTGGGCTTACCATCATGCATTTTGGACATTTTAAGTTTTATCAGTATTTTTACGGTATTTATGGACTAACCTTCATGTATTTTCGGAATTTTGAACCTTTTCATTTTTAGCAGAATTTTTGCAGTTTGAAAGGACTAACCATCATGCATTTTTGGGATTTTGGACATTTTAATTTTTATTAGAATTTTTACAGTTTTTATGGGCTAACCTTCATGCATTTTCGGAATTTTGGACATTTTAATTTTTATCAGAATTTTTGCAGTATTTATGGACTAACCATCATGCATTTTCGGAATTTTGGACATTTTCATTTTTATCAGAATTTTTGCAGTTTGAAAGGACTAACACATCATGCATTTTTGGGATTTTGGACATTTTCATTTTTATTAGAATTTTTACAGTTTTTATGGGCTAACCTTCATGCACTTTCGGGATTCTGGACATTTTAATTTTTTTAAGAATTTTTACAGTTTTTATGGGCTGACCATCAGGCATTTTCGGGATTTTGAACATTTTCATTTTTTATCAGATTTTTTCAGTTTTTATGGACTAACCATCATGTATTTTCGGATTTCTGAACATTTTCATTTTTTCAGAATTTTTGCATTTTTTATGGGCTAACTAACCATCATGCATTTTCCGGAATATAAACATTCTTATTTCTTTTAAATTCATGCATTTTCCGGAATATAAACATTCTTATTTCTTTTAAATTTTTGCAATTTTTTGGGCTAACCCATCAAGCATTTTCGGGATTTTGAAAATTTTCATTTTGTTCAGGATTTTTACAGTTTTTATGGACTAATCATCTTGCATTTTCGGGATTATGGACATTTTAATTTTTTTTTAGAATTTTAGAATATAATAACAACAACTAGAGGGTGATATAGTGATATATGTAGCCATAATAGTGCATTATAAATTTGGTTGCAACAATTTATATATAAAACGATATTCTGTTTGCAAGGTCGAATTAAATTACTGCTTAATGCGATTACGGCAACTATTTATTATATATTGTTATCGAAAATGGCAGAAAAACGTGCACGATCAAGAATAGTCAAACGTATTACCGGCGCACTGAAAAGGCTTAGTATTTGTGAGTGCAGGTCTGGCGTTATTAAATGATGAGGGGTTTGAGTTTATCATCATAGAAAAAACCCGAAAGGAGAGTTTAGAAAATAATAATTTCCGTGTGAAATCAATTAAGGCTCTTCAATTAAAGACTTCAATTGAAGAGGAACTAACAACCCAACCGTTAAATTCAACTATAGATGATCTGGTTGTCAATCAGCAAAGTTTTTTGAGAGAATTTTCAATTTTGTATCGAAACAGAGTCGCGGGAAAATATACAGAATTACCATCGTTCAAGGTTCGAATCATCTACACAACAATAGCAAAATTCAGAGAGTACACAAGTTACAATATCTGAAGGTTCTTCTTAGAGGAGAAGCATTCACTTTGGAATCTCATTTGCAAATAACGGAAGGTAATTTTATAGAGGCTTGGGAGAAAATATGTGCGTGATACGATAAAAAGTCACGTGATTAATACCTTAATAAACCAGTATATGTCGCAACCAGCAATTCCACAAACATTAGCCAAGGGTATACGCACTATGACAGACACTGCAGATGAGGTCTTCAGGGGTCTAAGAGTATTAGGACCCAAGGCCGAGACCAAAGATTTGTGGCTAGTTCATATAGTATTGAACAAATTGGAGCCAGATTCCAAGGAAGCATGGACTAATGAAACAGCTTACACTGACATTCCTTAAATATGGGATTGTTTTTTCAAATTTCTGAATAAGCGAAGTGACGACCTAGAAAGCCTAAATATCAAACCGATTAAGACAGTAAAACCCAGATTCATTAACTCGTTGCATTCACAACCACTTGCTGTCAAGTGTATTGTGTGCTCAGCAGAACATTATTTATTACATTGCGGACACTATTTATGTTAAGGTAGCGACAAGGAGTTTTGTTTTATCCGGTACGCAACAGGCTGCCATCTGTCGATCTAGATTTAAATGCGTTTAATGTAAGCAAAGGCACCATAATTCCATTCATATGGATGTCAAGACGATCATTGAACCAGGCGAGGATACCATCGAAGAAATTCCAACCACTAGCAATACTTGCAATGCTATAATAAAACAAGATTCTCCAAATAAAAACATAGCATTATTACCGACTGCAGTGGTATTGATCGAAGATCTTTATGGACAAAAGCATACATGTTGTTTTCTGTTCTATTCTGGGTCCCAGTCTTCATTCATCATAGAGGATCTGGTTCAAAGGCGAGTTCCAAAGTTCAACGTTTTGCAAAAAACGAGATGCAACGTCAAAATCGTTGGTATAACACTGGGTCATCTTATTTCCAGAGAAAAGACAAGGGTCAAATTATTCTCTATGCACGATAACAATGAAGTTTTAACTCTAGGACTCTTGATTATAATATCATTACCAAGCAAGCTCCCAAAATCGTACAAATAGATATTACCAAAATCAAGATATTCAATAGCTGGTCTAGCAGACTTCAGTTGTCATCGGCCAGCACGCATAGATATGTTATTGGGTGCAGGCAGATAAACTCTTCAATGTCATCAGAGATAGGCAAAGGCTTGTGTCCAGAAATTCATGTATACTGCAAAGGACTATTTTTGGTTGGATTGTCTCAGGGAACTTGTCTCAGGATGCAATAGCGAAAAAATCATATTCAGACATCGACTTTGACAGAACACAGGTGTGATAAGATTCTTTCTCCTGACGAACAAGCTTGCGAGGATTTTTATCAAAGTACAACAAAAAAAAATGGCAGACGAAAGATATATGGTATGACTTCTATTCAAGCGAAATACGCCAAAACTAGGGAATTCACTAAACACAGCTCTTAAAAGATTTTGTTCATTCGAACGTAAGTTCGCTACAAATGAAAGATTAAAATATGAAGGAAGTACCATTAGAATATTTAGATTAACAAGTTCGGTATTTCTCGTGATCAGAACCCTACAACAATTAGCACAAGAACATCAGGAACAGCTTCCTGATATTGCCAACAGAATAAACGAACACATTTATGTCAACGATTTTATATCTGGATGTCAAACAGTCAACGAAGGCCGTCTTTCGCGGAGAGTTGGTGCTTTTCTAATCGGAGAGTTGGAAGGAATGAAGGTGTTTAGAATTCAATGGTATTCAAATCAAGATTGTTTTAGTTTCAAGATATAGCAAGAAGAAGAAAAGGTAATAACTAAGAGACAATTAATTTCTGAAGCACCAAAAATAATCGATCCTGTGGGCTGGGTATTGGCAATGGTGAATGGGTTCTCCATGGCTCTCACTAGATTCAGTAGATTGGCCCGTCAATCTAACAGATTTAGTTATCAACAGGAAAGAAGTTAACACAGAAGCAAAGGGGTTGAAAGGGAATGTCGTCTCGTGCGAAACGGTCGTCGAATAATGTTTCCTAACAATGCTACTGCAAAGATTTTTTAACATTAAGAAAGTCGATGAAATCATAGCCAATGTGTTATGGTTCGTCAAAAACATAAGAGAGAAGAATAAAGACAACCGAAAAACTAATCAACTGTCTTTTTAAGAAACGGAAGAGGCGAGAACGGAATTGATACCTTGGTTGCAAGAAAGGCAATTTAGTAAAAATATTAGTAGTTTAAAACGGTTTAAAAGACTTCGAATTCAAGCACCCTGTTTTTCTTCGGGCAAATCATGTCATGCCTTGCCCAGTAAAAATTGTAGTCATATCCATGTGACTGGATGATGGTGGTGAATGTGCTAACTGAATTAAAGAAGTATTTAATCCAGCAGGTATAAATAGTTTCCATGGTGACAAATCCGTATTTTCGTATCGCTGCCCATATGATGGTTAGACAAACAATTCTCCATCTTTAATTTTAACGCCTAAGAAGCGAGTGGGATGATCAATTACATTCTGAAATCGTGCTAAATAATCTGGATCGAGAAACTCAGGTGCCATTAAAACCACGCATAACAAATCATCAATGTTGGAATCGTAAATTTCTTGATCAAACGCATTACAGTGCATACGGGCAAGCGCATCTGGCTCAACATTAAGGCTCTCCTTTCGATGTATGATATGAATTTTGAACCCTTAGAGTTTCAAGCTCCATCTTGCTAAACGTCCAGAAAAATAACTCAAATTCATGAGCCATTGGAGGCTCGAATGGTCAGTGATAATCGAGAATTCAAAGCCTTTTACATATGCTCTAAATAGCTAAACACACAACACCGCGGCATAGCATTTCAACCCCGTGATACTATATTTCCGTTGAGCTGGATTCAATTTGTGGGAGTAATATGCGATGGGATGTTCGTCTCCATCTTTAATTTGATGCAAGACCCCTCCAACTCTTGCTAATGAGGCGTCTACTTGGATAATGAATGGTTGAGAGTAGTCCGCATGTACCAAAACCGGTGCCGTGGTGAGTTCCATTTTAAGCTGTTGAAACACGTTTTCTGCCTGCGGATTCCAAGCAAACTTTACCTGGTTTTTCAATAAATCCATCAAAGGAGCTGCGACTGTGGAATATCCTGCAATAAATCGTCGATACCACCCACTCCTACCTGAAAATCGTAAGTGTGGGAAAACTCGTAATGGCCTCAATTTTATCAAGATCAACCCTAATACATCCTTCACCGACTAAATGACCCAGATATTTGACCTGCCGGAGAACAAAATGGCTCCTCTCAATATTAATAGTCAAGTTGGCCCACCGCAGCCACTCAGCAATGAGCCGGAAAAGTGCCAGGTGTACCTCAAATGTTCTAGACGTAACAAACAATTCATCCAAATACACGAAAACCCTGTCGTGTTACTGGTGAGGAATCACCCTATTCATCAACTGGCATATGCTTTGCGGTGCGTTACATAAGCCGAACTGATACAGGGGCCTACCAGGTACCGTGAACGCTGTTTTGCTTTTAGCATCAAAGTCCAGTGGAATCTGCCAAAAGGCATCTTTCAAATCGAAACTCGATATGAAAGTTGTGTTTTCCAACCGACTCAAAAGACCATCGATCAACGGTAATGGGTAAGCGTCTTTCAACGTCACGTCATTACCCTTCGGGCATCTATAGGCACAACCGAACTTCCCCATTTGACTTTTTCACCAGTGTAACGAGTGAACACCAGGGACTTTCACTCTCCTCAATCACGCCCAGCTAAATCATACGGTTTTACTTATCGTAAAGCTGTTTTTGAATGGCAGGTGAAACCGCATAATGTCGCTGTTTGATAGAAGTGACCATCGCTGTATCAATTTTATGAAATATTACGTTGGTGCGGCCCAAATCTTTTTTGGAGAAAATGGGAATAAGCAAGTTACATCCGACAACGCTCTATTTTGCTCCGCGGACAGGTCGTGTATCATTGATCCATCTCAAGATGAAGTATTTGTTATTTTAGGAGGATTGGAGATGATCTCGGAAATTTTAATCTGTATACCAAAAATGTTTATGAAGTTCATACCTAAATTCAGTTCTTGGGATAAGTTCAGAGCTAGATACAAGTGTATTCGATAGATTTGATTATTGAATTTGACGTCGGCGAGTATATAACCTAGTATGGGTTTGGTAGCGCCGTTGGCTGTAGCTGATTTGGATGGAAAACTGTGAAAGAACTGATTTGGGTCCTTAATATACGACTCACAACCCTCACCTAAAACACTGATGTTAGCGCCTGAATCTAACAAACCTAATTTATCACTACCATTAATGATCACTTTGAAGAATGGTCGCCCATCCGTGTGATTTTGTACATATGCCTCACTGATCTCCCGCTTCATCTGGTGTCGTCGCTTAAAGTATTGGTATGCTCGATTGAACCGAAAAATCAGCCTAATGTATGGCGAAGAACGAATTATTTTTTTAGGATAGAAAATGGTTTTGGTTTGACGTCGTTATAGCTCCGGATCCGTGTTGGAGGCCGCATCGACCCGAAGAACCTGTATCGGGCCCAATATTGAGGGAAGGGGTGATTCCCGAACCTGATGTTCCTTCCGCCGTAAGTTTTCCGAATACGTTTGTTGATTATCACAATCTGGTAAATAAGTGTTACTTAATCCGCAACCGAAACAAATTAACTTACGAGATTGCCGATAGAATTTGTACCAGTGATCCCTAGATTGACCATTTCAATACTCCTGCCTGTTGAATGATACCTTTTGATTCGGATTCGGATTAGAACTAACCTTTTAACGAGGGTAGTTATTATTATTGACAATGGAGTCTTGTGAATGTCTATTCCTCAAATTATCTGGTACAGTTGCTGAGGTGTCTATAAGCGGTACAAAACTAACAGTTTGATAGCCCTTGTGAGTATCAGGATCCGAATGGCGTTTGGAGGAATCACGTGAAACTGCGGAAATAACTGATTTATGAGTTTGAACTTGTCCTGAAAAGGCGAAATGGCCAGTATCATCGATTATCTTTGATTGGATAAATAGACTCCCCTCCGGATTGATACCGAGTTCATTTCATAGCTGTTCAACTCGACGACATTCGATCATCAATTGATTAATCGAAGGAAAATCTCTATCCACGAACTTCTCTCTAAGCCGGCCACGCATGTTATTGGTGAGTATTGATACAATTTCAGCTTCGGGAATGGAAGTTCTTGACTGTAGTGCGATTTTCTGAATTTCATCAACAAATTCGATAAACGATTCTCTAGGGTAGTTTTGTTTTCTTTGTTCCAACATTCGTTTGATATGACTTTCATTAGAGGGTGCCTGAAGATGCTCTATTAAATAATATTTTAGTTGTTCCCATCTGAGGACTCGATTCGTATTCCGTTCGCAAAATGCCCAATACTATTCCAACATGGTTTCAGCCAGAAAGCAAGAAGCTATTTCTACCAGCCTATCAAGCGGAACATTGGATGTGTTTGCCATATATTCAAAATGGAACAGAAAGTTACCGATTGGCACCTCCGAGAGTATTTCTTTGAATCTTAAATTCCAAAATGATACAGTCCGGGTTAAGCTTCGATCGCCAATTTTTCCACCATTACGGCTAGTTTGATTTGGTAGTTGCCTATCAGTGGGTTGGGTAACAACGTTTAATTTTTGGGTAAAATTACCATTATCCATTGTTTCAGCCAGACCGAATCTTACTAAGTTGTTGCCATTCTTAGGGGCAATCATCGGGTCAAAATATCAGCCGAAACCGAATTATCTGGTAGATAATCTGTAAAAGTATTTGGTTTCACAAGCAGATTTCACAAGCATCACTCACCAAAAGCAGACCACTTTTACGTGTTTCATTGAAACATTTATGCATATTGATAATTTTGTGGGCTACGAGTTACTTACGAGTGCTTGGATGTTGATTGTAAATTTCATTGAATGGGTGACATGAGGCGATTGTGACGTTTTTGGTAAAATTCTAAACAACTTATAAATTTGTCATGTTTTTTGACTCTTTATGCTTATTTGTACATTTTTGGGCTAGATCCTAGCCCAAAAATGTACAAATTTTAACACAATACCGATTTATAAACATATTTGAGTACGTTTAAATATCAGTTGTTATTTTTATGCCAAGAATTTATTCGGATTCCAATTTACTAATATTCGATAACAGTCCTTTGCCTATAGAGATAAACTGGTTTTCAAAATACGTAAATACTTTACAGCCAGATGCGCCCACATCATCAAACCATATACATTAGTTGGTTGAAAATTAGTGTCAACTTTCAATTAGCATTACTTATATTATCCCAACGGGAACAGCACTGCCAATATGTACCATCACATATGATGATAAAATAAAAACTCGATATAAACATGAAAAGCTAAAATTATTCGATATACGAAGAGCTTTTCTAAACATATGGTGTAAATATAAAAAGCACACACAAAAAATATAATCGAATCGACAGCACAACAACAAAAATTAAAAAAAATGTTGTATATTTTGTGTATATGGTTAGAGAGCTTTAAAACGAAACAAGCTTATGATTGAGTTTTAAGCTCAATGGATTTAAACGAAACGTTGTGTTGCAAAAGAATTTCGGTTATGATGTTGGCAGATATTCATGGGTATATGATTATATGCGATACCAATCGTCAGCTAAATATCACGAATTCGCAATAATATTATAAAATTATTTTCAATTAACTGATAATCATGCGGTGGTGTCGCATCTTGAACCTACCTAAAAATCTTATCTCATTATGCATAATTTACTGGAAAAAATATTCAACGCAACATAAAAATTGTGTTGGTTCATGGTGCATGTGAATATCATTATTGTTGTTATCATCGTGTAATGATTCTTTATTTACTCGTGTCACCCTATATTAACAATCAAAAATTAATTAGGTTTTGGGTTGCCGACACAAAATTTATGGAAACATCCGATATTTCTAAATATCGTATATGCATACAGTACAATGTATATGATGGCACTCTGAGTAGATGAAAATTTTATGCGTGTGATAAAACACGTCAAACATGAACAAATTTGTTGTCTCGACTTTTGTGTACCGCAAAATCTTCTTTCACCTCCCCGCATATATATGCGTCGTATTTACAATGACAGCAACAACAAAACTTACTTTAAACTTTATGATTAATACAAAGTAGAAAAGTTCAGTTTGGTGCTTTGTTTTTATCGCTGTTTGTTGTTTAGAAAATTAACGGTGGTGGAGGTAGTTAATGGTTGTGTGTGCGCGATGGTGATATATAGTGTTTGGTACATATTATATTTGAAGCATCATGTCTGTATATAACGACAGAAAACATTTTTTTTTGTTGATGTGATTAGATAATAAATTGGAATTTATTAGGTGAAAATCCAAATAAAGCTTTTTTGGTTTTGTTTGTTAAACAAATTTTTTTTTGTTGATGTTGTTGTTGGTTTTCTTTCAAACAAAACAGATTAGCGAAAAGAAAAGCTTTTAATATGTCAATTTAACAACAAAAAATTATTCATTCGAGTAAAAAAAAAATATTTTCGGGTTCGAAGGTGAGAAATTAAAATTATATAATGCGTGTATGCGGTAGATGATGGAACATTTTTGGTGGTTACTGTGGTAAAATATGTTAAAAATAATAACTTACATCAAATTTGTGTATGATTCATGTTTCATGTATACGATATGTTATGAGACACATTAAGGTGACACCGTTATATTGTATCACTTGTAGGTTTAAGCTCCGTCGTTTCCATCTTGTTTGATGTGCCATATTTGTTTTGTAAATTGCTACTCATCAATATAGCATTTACATTTCAACATACAATTTAAATCGAATTTGCCAGAAGATAAATGGTTTCCTGAACTTTTAAAGTTCTCAAATAGAGAAAGCTTTTATGGATATGTCATCAATATTTATCTAAAATGGAACAGGATTGGCCTTAGTAATGAGCTTGTAGTATTTTTCATCTTAGGAATATATATTCAAGAATTACCAACAAATGGTTTAATGTAAAAAACGTGATAAAAAAGCCTATTGTGGAAACTTTTATTTGAGCTTTTCTAGCAATTCGAAGGTTTAATAAAGCATCTTCCAGCAATTTAATGAAATTAAGTCACTCGGTTTTACAGCTATTGAATGCGATCTGTGCATAATCTTGTTTTGCCAGCGACATACTCGACAAAGAAACAAGACGTCACTGGAAACATGAGAGTGCTAAAGACGTTTTTCCAACATCACAGCAATTCCTTGATTACCTAAATGGAGGTATGGATGCTGTAATAGAAATTCTTTCTGAGCCCGTTTTAGCAAATCAGAATTAAAATTACGTTAGGCAGACTACAGTCAAAATGTTCCACTCTGCTGCTCAATTACCCATTTGTCCAATTTGCCACGTAGATCAAAGATTGTACGATTGCACAATGTTTCGAGCCAAGTTTGTTGTAGATCGTCGGGAATTAATACCAAATCAAAAAGATGTTACAACTACCTTAGTAACCAACATGCCATTACCAACTGCAAAAGCCCTAAATACTGTCGAAAATACTTTAAACGCCATTGCACACTACTCCATTTGGTACCAGATGGGTTTGTTACAATAACATATTATATTAAAATGCTATCAAATGAAGTTGACACACCTTTAATTCCAATGAAGCAATTACCAACTGTGCAGTAGTTCAACATCAATCAAAAATGTATCTAAGTGTTTCCCTTACCAATCAGCCATCATCAATCATCAAGGAAAGCATTTTTGCCAACAACATCAATAAAAGTTAAGGATAGGTTTGGAAATTGGGTTAGTTGTCGAGCTTCATTGGACTCAGGATTGACGCACCCCTTTGTTTTGAAGATTTCATCTAAGGCAATCGCAACAAAATGAACATTTATCTTATTCAACAACGATAGTTTACGAATAGCAGACGCAATTGAACGATTTTGGAAAATTAAAGAAGTGACACCCATCAACTCATTGAGTGAGAAAGAACAAATAAATATTGACTTATTTACCAAAACGTCTACAATTGCGGCCAACAAATTACTCGTTTGTTGGCCTTTCAAACATGCTCCACCAGATCTTGAGGATAGTTACTCACAGGTATTTATAATATTTTACTCTTTAGAGAAGCGTTTGGAAAAAGACATGAATCTAAAGATATTATACCACCAGTTTATAACCGAATACGTATTTTGCATTGAGTCAAATGAAACTCGTATGATCAAACGAAATTAATCAACCTGATAACAAAGTATTTTATTTACCGCATCGCCCAGTACTAAAAGTATCTAGTACCACCACAATCACTCCTTAAATGATCATTAATTAAAGGGCCCGTTGATTCAAGTTTATTTGCTTAATTTCTTACTTCGCTTCTGTAAACATCAATATGTTTTTGCTTAAATATCAAATTCCGATAAATATTACCACAGAATCATTTAGAGAAATGACCCAAAATCAAATCTTAAACATTATCGATTAAAAACCTTCACCTACGGTATCAACTCAGCTGCCTTTCTAGCAACATTTCCAAGTGCAAGTGGTATGCAGATATCATTATCTATACGACTGACCAGCCAGTAGAGTAGGTGTGATTTATACAAGAACAATTATTATTGGACAACCAAAGGTGAACTTGATTATTGCAAAAACTCGAGTAAGATCAATCAAGGCACTCAGTATTCCCAATCTTGAGTTAAGTGCTACAACCCTGCTAATCTGCCCCATGAATACCGTACTATAATCACTTCAGTTACCAACGAAACCTCATGTTGATTTATACATGTTGATTTATACAAAGGCATACCTGGCATGTGCCTTGGCCCGAATATCGTTATATATTTTTAATATTTAGTGCTCTTCAATTTCAAATTAGAATTATTAACATTTTTTCATACTAATAATTTGCATTTTTTTCTCATTTCATATCGATAAAATGATAATAAATTTGGTCACTGCAGTTTTTGGTTAGTAAGGGTAATAAGTGAAACCAAAAAGTTTACTTATTCATAGGTTACAATTTTTGATTGTTCGAAGTAAAATGAAAAATAAAATCTACTTAGTAGTTCAATAAAAATAAAGGAAGAAGTGAATGTTATCTATCATTGCAAATATTAGACAAAGATTATGCTTGTTTAAATTATTTTTTTAATGGTGCCTATGGCTTTATTCTATAATCTTTCTGCAAAAGAAACTGACAAGAACTATTCAAATCTTATAAGCTTATACTTAATATTAGAGTTCACAATTTCTTTATTTGCATTAACCTTGATATTCAAATTATTTAAATTAATTAAATTAAAGATCCGCAAATACAAGTGGAACTACCCTTTTAAGTCATCGGTACCTTGGTTGTTTTAGTATACCTCTGATTAATTCGTTAGGATGCACTTGTAGTTTTAGGTAATATTTCTACTAAATTTTCTGATAGTTTCTCAAGGTCAACGTGTATGTTGCTGTTTCGAATGAACAATAAGGCGTTTGTAAATCTTTGAAGTACTTTGGATTTTGTTCATTGCAGGAGGTCTCTATTTATTGCACTGGTAGATCCCCATAACTGAATTCCTTAGGTCTATCTGGCAATAATTTTCACTTTGTGTAGTAATACTTCATTGCATAAAGATAATATTGATTTTCTTCCTAGTAGCCAGTACATTTTAGAAAAAGTTATTTTTGTGTGGTTGCGCTTCGCTTCGGTATGATATTTCCAGGTTAGCCTTTGGTCAAGGTGTAAACCTAAGTTTGACCTTGTTTGTTGAGAGATTGCTCAATTTTGCCCATATGATTTTTGAAGAATACCTGCTCTAATACCCTTTAGGCCAATGATTGATCCATTTTGTTTTTACGATATATTGTCTTTGAAGAAGATAGCTTCTTAGGACTAAGTGAAAATTGTTTGGCACTAGCTTTTTAATTTTAAAAATTAAGCCCTCATTCCAGACTTTGTTAAATGCTTGTATAACATCCAGAAAGACAACAGAACAGTATAATTCTTTTCCTCAAAGAAGTGTTGGATTATATTTACAATCCTGTGTACTTGCTCTACTTTTTCCATGTTGACTTCGAAATCCAAATTGATGGTACTTAGTATCATTTTTTTCGAAAAGTTTTGTAATTGTTCAAAGCATGCCTTTTGGTCGATATATGACGATATTTGTGTTTCATTTTCCTTGGGCTTTTGAATAATTGTGATAACGGAAATTTTCTTTTTCTGTGGTATATAACAAGTTCGCATGATTGCGTTAAAGGTGAATTCTCTTTTCATTTTTCCCGTAATAAGATCATACCACGGTGCCTTTTTTGGGCTCATATGATCTTTGATTGTATTCTTTACACTTTTTAGTTGTTAAACTTGTTTTAATGAAAATTTAACTGGTGTAAATTGTGATTTGATGCTTGACACTGAATTAGTGTCCGAAACATAATCTAACAACCATTTCGTGGACAGTTGTTGTGAGTTTTTAAACGATATCGCTCGATGGCCAGAAACTATAAATTCGACAATGCAGAATTATTTTATTAAAATCACACCATTAGGATCACGTTTTGGTGACCTTAATCAATCTAAATTGATGTCAATCGAAGGGACAAGACAAATAAAAAGGATCTTAAACTAAAGTGCATTTATCTGCGTAAACGAGAACTGTGTAAAATTACAATTCGGTATCTACAATTTGATGGAATGCTTAGAAAAATAATTTCAAACGAAATATTTGTCAATCAAACCACTTTATTATACTAAATGGTCTGCAAGAACCGATGCCATTAAGGCACTTAGTTAAAGTTATCTCCAAAATAAAAAAACATTACATAATATATTTACTACAGATCACTTATAAAAATCAATAGGAAGAGTAGAAGCTGCATAACTTCTTCATAAAATGTGCGAATTCCAATTAATGATGTTAGCCATTTATTGAAGATGACTTCTAGTTTATTATTTTAATATGATAACCAACTTCAGCTCACCAAGCCGCCAATAATAACCAATAATACTACTGAAGCTATTACAAACTTTGCTCAATCAAGCGTTGTCATTATTAATGAACTGGTTACCAAATATTCAAACTTCCGAACCATGTCACATATCCTGGGTTATTTTTTTCCAACTTACTATCGAAGTCCTCTTGCCGACTAAGTACTAAAATTTTAACGTTATTTTATCACTAATTTTATCTATATTACCTGCAAGTTTACCAGCACAAACCATAGACAATATACCAACGAACATGTGGAATACATTTCAATTGGCCGACCCAAATTTCAATCAGCCAGATGTTATAGATATTTTAATTGGAGCAAATTATTTCTCCTTAACTTTATTAGACGGCAAAAAACAAATTGGGTCAGCTGGCATTGTTATGGAAAACACAACATGTGGTTGGATTTTTGCTAGCAGAAGCAAACAAAGTAGAACCAAGATACAAGAATCCATATCGTCCTTTTTAGCAATTAACTACAGTAAACCACAAACCGATATCGATGTCACCTTGAAACGGTTCTGGGAGATTGAATCTGATAGTGATAAGAAACGACATTTTTCAACCGAAGAGGAACTATGCGAGCAACACTTTAAAGATAAATTCACACGCAGTACAAATGGAAGATTTGAAGTAAGGTTACCTTTCAAACAACAACCAAACAACTTAAGCAATAAGACCCGCTTGGCTAGCTCTCTCCAATAGTAATTAAATTCAAAACTATGCAACAGTTATGGCTATTAAACTCAAACTGGAATGACTCATTGCCTGAAGAGCAGTTAAAGTAGTGGGAAAGAATCCGCTGCACCTTAAAAGAAGTCGAACATATTTGTATTCCAAGATTTATTAACTCTTCTTATAATTGCAGTTTAGATATTCATGGTTACAGCAATGCCAGCGAAAGTGCGTATGCAGCCATCTATTTCAAAATTATAACGTCTAACAGAGAAACATCCGTTCACTTGAGTACTTCCAAGACTAAAGTCGCACCAATAAAACAGCTATCATTATCAAAGCTGGAATTGTGTTGCGCCGTTCTGTTGGCTCATATGCTTGTAAAATTGAAAGCAGAAACCAGTTTAAAAATAGAAAATATCATATGCTGAACCGATTCCAAAATCGTACTAGATTGGTTATCGTATGAACCTTGACGATGGACCACTTTTGTAGCTAATCGCAGATCCATGATAATAGATATTGTGCCATGGAATCACTGGATATACGTGCCGTTGCAGATCATGCTAGTCGCGGATTATATGTTCCAGAACTGCGCAAACATCAATTATGGTGGGATGGTTCAGAGAACCTGATTGGATAATAAATGACGAATAATATTGGCCGAGACAAGAACATAGCTGGAAACAAGAACACACGGAAGAAGAACGACCAATAAAAGTCAACATGTTAAACAGATACTCATCATTTTTTCAATTACAACTTCATGATGAGAGTCATCCATCGCCTTTATGTGTGTGGTGTGAAGGCACTACCAAGAGAAACTACAATGCCAAATGATGGAAATCTACCAGCTTCTAGCGTAGAACTGATTCACTCATTTCATAAAACAAGAGTCGATTTTGCTAGGCATTGGCAATTCATTTAACAAAGGGTTGAGGACAACGAACATACAAGGCATATATATGTGTATTTGTATGTTTTAGCACAAAAGCTATTAGAGTTATTTTACCTAGAGCTGGTAATGGAGCTCACGAGTGAGTCATTTCTCGCAGCTTTAAGAAGATTCATAGCATGAAGAGGCATACCTGCACTTTGACAACGGCACAAACTTCATAGGAGCCAAAAATGTTATAAATGCAGAAGTATCACAATTAATTAAAAAGTGAGTTAACATTTCTCATTTTATTGCAGGAAACCCTTAATTTGCAGTCGGGAAAACTATACTCACGATAGAAGAAATGAACACTTTGTTGACAGAAATTGAAAGTTGCCTAAACTCCAGACCTATGTGTGTCTTATCTGCAGAAGACAACCACTTACGAAATACCCTGATGTAGATTTCACTGAAGTTAAATCCAACTACCTAACTCGATGGAAGACTGTTCAACGCATTCATCAACATTTCTGGAAACGGTGACAGAATGAATATTTGACATCGCTACAACAGAGGGCAAAGTGGAAGCAGCTTCTAAAGACCACTCCCACGAAGTTTTTTGATCTATGAAATTATGATCAATTAGCAAATACACTATTATAAAATAATGGCTTAATATAAATTTTCATGAAGAAAGCGGAAAATGTCAAGAGCATCCTGGTGTAAAAAAGAGGTTGCTTTAAAAAGAATATTTGTTCTTCTTCGTCAGAGTGCTTCAATCTCAGTATATTGAAAGAAACAAAGAAACATTTCAATCAGCTGGTCGGCATAGAAGATAAATTAAATTACATTTCCAAACATAGCAAAAATATGTGCAGATATGTTATATCCATGTTTTTAAGCTATCTCTGTTATGGGATTCAAATAAAGGAATTGGTTAAGACAATAGAATAGGTTGCACATTTCATACTCCCCAACGTCTTATAGATGCAATACTTCTTGATATGTAATTTTTAAAAATAGATCATTGGATTTATTCGAGAGCATGATAGTGTTTTTTAGAAACGATATAGTTAATGAATAACGTGGTTTTTGCAAAAGGTTCCTAGCCAAATAAAACATTAGAAGTCTTCCCACAAGAATTTATGAATTCCATAAACCCTTCTGGCCAGCCATCACAAATTCTGCTGTTAAATATTGGTACTTTTATCATGCTGTATATAAGTTTAAGCTCACCTAACATGTATAATAGCACAATACTACCAATGAAAATTTCTTTCGAAAACCAATACATATATATATATATATTGTTATCAGAAAAGTATTGATGTAATGTAGTACTAATAGTCTTTGTCTACCCGAAGTCGGGGTGGGCCAGCCATTATATACCATGCAACAAAGGATTGTAATCTTTACTTACGATATTGTATCTGTCTTACTTTTAAATTTACTGATTAAAAGGTCGCATGGTAAATGTTACCAAACTGATAAGGTTAGATTAAAACTTGTACATCAACATGTGCGCAGCATCTCATTTCGTATTAATTCTTTCGTTTGTATTCATAAGAAAATCATCTACTTACTTTTCATGGAAAACAGTGCGGTTGCTTTTAACGCCATCCTTTTATTTTAATACGAGTATGATAGACATTTTAATTATATTTGTGTGGTGTTAATAATTTATATGGCTGATTAGCTTATGCCGAAAACTCTAAAAAAAAATTCAAATACGTGTAATGAATAAAATTACTATGTTGGTGCGGATGAAAACAAATATCAAAATTCTATGTACATAACCTAGAATAATAAAAAAATTACAAAAATCCTCAACCCACAAAACATTTCTTGTCCATTAACTTCAATTTTATGATCCTGAAATTTTCATTTTTTCATTTCCATAGATTGAATAGAACTTTTCCTATTTTCTATTTTTGAATGTGTGTGTAAAACAAAAAATTAAAAACACGAATTAATTTTATTACGCGTAGTACAGAGAAAAAAATGTTTTTCGAAGAGATTCGTGCTCTTCATAAATTCTGTGATACATTACGTTCGAAACAAGTCCGAACACAAAACTTTTACAATTGTCCGTGTATAGTACAGGAAAATATAGTTGCTGTAGTTGCTTGTTTTTATTACATCTGAGGTTCACTGTAGTTGGGGAGGAACTCTATCGCTTGATTCCTTCAACAGAACATCTTGCCTAAAGTTATCATATTATGCCTTTAATTCAAATAGAGTTGTAACCTACCACCTAATCAGTAACTGTTTCCGAGAAATGGTGCCTGTGTAGATATGATCAATTTCAATTGAGAAAACAGAACATAACAGTTATGGTATTTTGTTTTATAGGAAAATATTGGAATTCAACACGATATTTACACTAATGTGACTGCAGTCATATAATTCAGTATGGGCTAGCAATGGCCCTAAAAACCATTATTAATATGAATTTTATGCTGAATTGCTTTATCAACCACGTTGTATTATTTTCAAATGTGGAAAGAGATTTGATTTTTATTTTTAGCCATAGTTTTAAGTGTTGCATATATAAACTTTAATGACACGACTTTTTTTATATAGTTTCATTTCAAACGGTAATAAAAATTTAGTGAATATGGTAAAATTTTAAATGGTGCAATTTAGGATTATGGATTTACTACTTATCTACGTCTACCAAAAAGTCAATTATGATTTTAAGATGAATCTGTCGTGCTACCTAAAAATTGTGTTGGAATTATTTTAGTACAGTTCAGATGACCCTTATTGACGATTTTCGCAAAAAGTTACATGTTTTTTTTTAAAGTTTGAACACAATAATTCGTTAAATATGCATGCGTCCGGTTGTAACTTGTTCAAATTTACAACGCGTTTCATGCCATATCTTTTGGTCAAAAATTTGCATTCAATCGTTGTTCAGTTTGGACGTAATTAATGTGTGTCGTTGTAAAAAAAAAAAAAAAAAAAAAATAATAATAGAAAAATTAAAATGTAGTTTAGTGTTGCATCATTTTTAATTTTATTTTTAATTTTTTTTAATTAATTTAAAAATAACTAGTGACTAATGTTTCAAATGTGATGGGTCTTTTTTCCCATTTTAGTGTAGAGAGAAGTACGCCAAAAGGTATATCACTGTTACTAAGCGCAAACGAAGTCCAATATCAGCGCAATTTGTTAGTAAAAGCAAAGCTACAAGGCTAGGAGAAACTACCTCCCAAATACTTTTGGATAATAGATTCTCTAACCTTAAGGTTAATGCGTCCGATGGCATAAAAGTAAAAATGCCCGATGGCCTAGTAAAAAACGAGAAGCCGCCACCGATTTATCTAAGAGAGGCTTCAAGTTTAGAAATCGTGAAAACTTTAGGTACTTTAACAAATGCTAAATTTTATATTGCTCCGCTTAAGAGATAATATATAAATGAAATCAAAATCCAGCTATTTGAAATTGATGGCTATAGAGCATTAATAAATTATTTTGGTCAAGCTGGTAAGCATTATTACACTTACCAACTGAAAAACAAAAAGAGACTGACCGTAGTATAAGAGGAATAGAAAGCTGCGTATATACAATTGATATATATGCCGCTCTCGCTGAAAAAGAATTCCAAGCAAAGTCAATCACAAACATCCTAAATCGTGACAAAGTACCACAACCAATGTTCCGGGTAGAACTTGAGCCCGGCGGGATGAAAGTAAAAACAAACACAGTATATATAATGTAAAAGAATTACTGCTCCGCAAAATCATCGTAGAGGAACCCCATGAAGAAAACCGAACCAGTTCAGTGCATCAAGTGCCAAGAATACGGCCACACTAAAGCTTACTGTACGCTGAATGAAGTTTGTATTATTGGTTGTGAACTTCATGAAACGAAACAGTGCAATAAAACAACAAATGATCAGTGAAGCGCTGCAGTAATTGTGGTGAGAATCACACCTCTAATTACCAAGGCTGTTCAGTTTATCTGGACTTGAAACGTAAAACTACCTCAAAAATGCGATATGAGCATTGTAAATGCGGCATTTACAAACGCACAAAACAAAAATATCCAGATAGCTAAAAATAGTTTTGAGAAGCCAGGCATCTCCTATGCAAATATTCTTAAGTGTAAAGTACCAACACCAAAAGTTCACTACAATGACGAAGAGTCAAATATCCATGCTTCCACAAATAAACTGTCTGAAACAATCTCAAGCTTCATCATGATGATGGAAAAATAAATGAGCATGATGATGCAAAATATGAGCACACTATTGCAAATTATTATCAACAACAAGAAATGACTCTCCTAAAAATAGCTGTATGGAATGCAAATAGCCTTTCACAACACAAAGCTGAAATATAAACTTTCCTCAACGATCAAAATATTGATATTATGCTTATATCAGAAACACGCTTTACGACTAAAACATTTTTTTAAAATTAATGGCTTTTCAGTTTATGATACCGAACATCCGGATAGTAAAGCACATGGTGGCACTGCAGTTTTAATTAAAAAAAGAATAAAGTACTATGAACTAAACAAATATGATAAAGCTTACATTCAAGCAACTAATATCTGCTTAGAGGAATGGTCTGGTAATTGTGTAATTTCTGCCGTTTACTGCCCACCTAAACACGCTATTAAAAAGCAGAAATTTACTGATTATTTAAATCAGCTGGGCATAAAATGTCTCGCAGGAGGCGATTACAATGCTAAACATTTGCAATGGGGTTCGAGGCTGCCTTCACCTAAAGGTAAACATCTTTATGAAGCAATTGTCCAGGAAAATCTAGGTTTCTTATCTTCTCAACACCCTACTTACTGGCCAACAGATAAAAAATACATGTACTTATATACTTCTGTGTAACAAAAGGAATCGCCCGCACCAATGCTCAAATAGACGATTGCTTAAAATTGACCCACCTATTCGCCTAACAAGCAAATTCACTAAAATTTTGAGAAATATCATAAATATAGATATAAACAGAACTGCCAACTGGACATCCCTCTGTCCACACCAGAATATATTGAAGTAGCATCAAAAAAATTAAGAAAGCCAGCCCTATTGAATCCACCAATCAGACAACCAGATGGCCACTGGGCCAGAAGTGACATTGAAAAGACTAATGTTTTCTCCAACCACTTACAAAAAGTATTTACACCAAATGAGCAAAGCAGTGATAGTATACTGCCGGATTATGCAAAGGTTGATTATATCGTAAATCCTATAAAATTTATGTGGAAAAGTGTTAAAACTACTATTAAAAGTCTAAACCAAAAAAAAAACTCCAGGGCAAAATTTAATTAACGGAAAAATAATTAAAGAGTTACCAGATAAATGCATAAAACTCTTAACCTATATATTTAATGCAATAATGAGATGTGGGTATCTCCCTAAAAAATGGAAAACGTCCCTAATTATAATTATTATCCCAAGGCCTTGTAAGGACGAAACGCAAGTAGCAAGTCAATTGTTGACCACTTGCAACGCTTACTTTATCTCTACAATTCATGTCAATATTGATGAAAATATCCTTAGAACTGGCAATGTGAAACATGGCACCTGAATCAAGAATCCAACCATCACCTGCGTGATGTTTCACAGACAAGTTTTCTAGATCTTCGCTAGATTTGCTTTCTGGTTACTTCCTTCCTTTTTGTTGAGCCAGGCTTTGTATCTTCGACAATTTTTTTTGATGTGACCGCTTCTTTTACAAAAATAGAACTCAGACATTTTATTTTCACCTTTTTGACCTTTCGTTGCTCTTGATGTGACAACCTCTAATGCAGTGTAATCCTTTGTTCCACCTTGATCTATTCTTTTTATGAATTCTGCGAGAACCTTTGATTTAACCAACGTAAATGTCAATTTGGTGGGCAAAGAAGCCAACAACGTAGTACTCTTAAAAAATTCCGGAACAAAATCTGCATAAATCGCCCATAACTTTCGAAACAGCTCGTTCATGGAATTTACGTGTTTTTCGCATCTTCGCCTTCATCAAGCCGCTGTTGCATGATTAATTTCAAAATATGCACACGATTGCTTGATGTGTTTGATTTTGTTTCATATGTTTTCTTAAGAATTCTCCATGAATTTCTTGCTGAATCTGTAACTGGTGATGGTAGTACCTCATTGATGAATGCCAATACACCTTTTCCTTAAAAAGCATTTCTATTTTGTATTTCCATACAAAATAATTGGTTCCGTTTAGCTTTGAAATGCTGTATGACTCAGCTGACGCCATCTTTTCCGCATGTGAATTTCACAACACCGAAAATTAATTTCACTTTATTCAATTAATTTGCCTTACATTTTTTTTTCGAAATATCCGTATTCTTCATCCACTGGGTCCCTAACCTGATGGAATTAATGCTAAGCAGAGCTGGAAACTTGAAATACGGATGTTTTTTGATTAAATTTTAATTATGAAAAATCTTTTATTTAGCTTTGTGATTTTAACGTGTCAGTTGATTGATGATTTAGTTAGAAGTAAAGTTAGCTATAAAAGAAAAATATAGTGGAACATATGCAATGATTCGAATGCATAACCACTTACATTTAAAACCACTCAAAACAAAATTAAAGTTTTTTTTTCATATGGGTTTTTATTGCACTAAACAGTCAACAAGGTTACATTTTTAATATGGTATCGGCATACGACGGGAACATGCAGGCTTCTTAAAAGGGATTAAAGATGGCTTTGGTTGTGTAACTTGTTTGTGAACAGTAGTAAACAGTTGAAGTTATTCACAAACCAGTGATACGAACCGGCAAAAGGCAAAAACGTTACAATATATATATATATGTATATATATATATATATATATATATATATATATATATATATATATATATATATATATATATATAATATATATATATATATATATATATATATATATATATATATACATATATGTATATATATATATATATATATATATATATATATAATTTATCGCCGGTTACAAAACATCATAGAATTATAACTTTTCAAAAGGTTGATTCGACTTTTAAAAGGGATGACCCAACTCAAACTACTAATTCAATATCCGTAATTTTAAGCATGGAAACTCTAGCCAATGTAAATATGAGAAAATTGAGCCTAATTATTTTTCTAATGATAGCGAGGATATGAGGAAGACGAAAACTTTGTTGAAATGATAAGAAAATGGGCAGTATCTGTTAACATACCACAGATTGCATATAAAGAATTAATAGCGATTTACAATCATTCATGAATTCATCAAAAAAGATATTCTGCAAAAATTGCCAACTGATCCATGGACCTTGTTACGCACACCAAAGAAAATTAAAACTATTATGATGGTTTTACATTGGCTCATATTGGTTCATATTGGCATTCTGGAATAAAATACTGTTTGGAATCATATTTTAAATCTTTAGACAAATCAATTTTAATTAGTTTGAATATTAATATTGCGCAAATTCCTCTGAGGCGCTCTTCAATATTTATATCTTTTGGTGGAGTTATACTTTTGTCTTTTGGCCACTCCAACTCGCTCCACTACAGCCGATTAGGTATATGCCACCAGTTTTGTAACTCGTGCATAAATTGCGACTCGACACCTCTAGAAATATGATCAGCTGGATTTTGCTTAGATGTGACATAGCTCCACAGGTTCCTGGGGATGATATCTAAATTAGCATTAGTTCGATTTGCTATAAATGATTTCCATCTACCTGGAACATCAGATAACCAATGTAGTACCACCATAGAATCGGTATAAGCATAAATATTATTGACGTTGATCTTGAATACGGTTTTTAAAATATTATATTAACTCTGCTACAAACGAAGCACCAAGTAATTTCTTCATTTTAATTATTGGAAGATAAAATACACAACAATAGGCAACCTCAGATGCATTACAAATGGCATGTAACTGGCTTGATATTGGTTGGGCGGATTTTAGTAAACATCTGAGAATCATAATTTGTTGTAGGTGTGGTAAATTATAATAAACCTCTGCCCAGAGATCCACAATCTTACCAGGATATTCTTCATCCCCATCTGTCTTTATTAACCACAGTTTCTGTAGTATAATTTTAAAGTGTATAACCACCGGAGTCTAGCACTTTCAGCCAACATTAATTGTTTGGTCCATCTTACTTCTTCGCTTAAACTATTTATTTTAAATGAAAAGATGTCAGATTTCTGATGCCACATAATTCCTAATGTCTTGGTACTGGAATCTTCTTCCATTAATTAAAGTATCTCGTCCTGATTATCTTTGAATAATGATTGCAAGAATATTTGTAAATTTGATTTCCATTTACGCAATTAGAATTAATTAAAATTCTTGACTGATTTTTTAATATTATGGCTTCTTCGGTGGTTGCACTTCCGGTTGACAGATAGATCATCCATATATAAAAATGATTCCGAATGACTTTAGCTTTTCTAAATTTTTGGCTACCTCTTCTAGTGACTGAATGGCTAGGAATGGTGCACATGAAGTTCCATACGTAACTGCCATACACTTGTGAGGACTGAGTTCTTCGTGTGAATCTCTACGCCACAATATGAATTGATAATTGGCATCTGATGGGTGAACTAAAATTTGTCGGTACATTTTTTCTATGTCCGCATTTATTGCTACTAAATGTTGAAATCTTAATAGGGTCGTTGTTAACTTAACTCCGGTTGAAGCTTTGGTCGAATATTTAAGCATTCGTTTAACGAGACTGTATTTGTGGTTTTACAGGATGCATCAGAAACATTCCTGAGTTTTGTAGTTGTGCTTTCCTTGTAGATGGCATGATAAGGCATGAAATACCTTATATTATTTTTAGTTGGAACATATGCCCAAGGTACCTGTATCATATGGCCTAAGTGAAGGTGATCATCCAGAAATGTTTTATAGTCCTTATAATATTCGTTTGATCGCTTAAATCTTTTTTCAATTGACCTCAATCTGGCACTTGCCTGAGGTATTGAATCTCCTAGGTTAGGTGGTTGATTTTTTAAGGGTAATCGAACTATGAATCTGCCATCTGGAGCTCGAAGAGAAGTGTTCCGATACAGTATTTCACAAGGATCATTTTCGTCTAGTTGCGTGGAATTCTTTACAGGTTCTTCCATTAAAATTGCTTTAATAGTTCCAACAAATTTTCATTTTTTATGCAAAAACCCAAATTTGCATTATAATTCTGAACCTTGCAATCTTCTTTGGCTTCTTTTATTTTACCCGCTATTAACCATCCCAATTTAGATGAATGGAGAACATGTAGGTTTTGTATTGCCAATTTCTGTTCGGATAAAAGTTCTAAAAAGTATTCCGCTCCAATCAATATATTGACGGAATCAGGCTTGTTAAAATAGGGATCTGCTAGTTCTACGTTCCAAACTTCGTTGCTTTCCGGTATTTTTATCATTGAATTAAAAAGAATTGAAGAGTTTTTTTCTATTATAAATGCCGTCATGGTTTTTGAGTAATGTGGAATTACTCGTGATTGAATAGTTAACGTTGTTTTTCCTCTTGATTTTGCCACTGAACAAGAAGCTAGGCCATAAATGGAAATTTGTGCAAACTTTTGCAAACTTTTGAACACATGATTGTGAAATAAACGTAGCTTGAGATCCGGAGTCGAGCAGTGCTCCTTCCAGCATTTGCTGTAAACTGCTTGCTTAAACATATAACAAGGCTGTGGGTAATAACGTATTGAGAGAAGGCTGATAATCGTACAAGAATGTAGTAGTTGAGTTGTTTGTTGGATATTGTGATGACAATGTTGATGAAAGGTGGTCTTTGTGGGTTGATTAAAGAGATTTGTGGGATGTTCCATTGGAAGCTAATAATAATTCGTCGGTTGCTTGTAGACTTGTTAAGGGTTAATCTGTGTGTAATAATAAGTGATGACGCCTTTTGCAAATTAAACACAGAGCTCGGGTGAAATATTGTGCCTGTAAATGCCCTTGATGCAAGCAATTACTACAACTATTAGAATTTTTAATTATTAAAGTTCGTTTCTCCTTATTCATTGTTTATAAAGGGTATGTATAGACCACATGATTCTGTTTACAGGCAACACACTTGAACAATATCGTAGTTGTAAAAGTTAAAAAGCTCACCGTTTAACATAAAAGCAAGACTGCTTAACGCATAGCAAAATTGCCTAAAACTTAGCGACGTTGGTTTTGGTAAAATCAAGATGGAGTTTTATTATTCAAAGAGCAAAACAATTATTAAAGAGGATTATTACATTTTTTTCTCAAAAACATCAGTTAACAATTTATTGAATATATCTACAGACCTATTGATTCGATAGGGTAATGCCCCAATCAACTTTTGATAAAAAATTATTTATGGAATCGTGATCGGCGTGCAAATAATCAAAGACAGTACGGCTTTCAATGAAATTAAAATTATTAGAGCATTTGAAACAAACATTTATTGAGACAGGTGTATGATATACAGATTGAAACTTAGTATACAAAATTAGATCCAGAAAGGTGCCGCGACTATTTGATATATTGTTGATCTGAGCAGTACCCAAGTTTGCCATAAAATCACAAAATAGCGCAGAAGATTCGCAAGTATCAGAAAGAATAAATATATTGTCATTCATCATCTAACGTACCTCAGGAAAATTATAATCGCCTAAAATAATAAAGTCAATGCTTTCGTTAATAAAAGGCAATAACTTATTTGAAATACTGTCAAGACAAACATGACAAAAAGATGTAGATGGATTTGAGAGAAAATATACTGTGCTAATAGATTTATCGACTTTAATTTTAACTGCAATAAACTCCACGACAGGATCAGAAAACAACAATTCACGGAAGTAGTTTTTTCGACCTGTAATTAAAACACCACCACATCTAAGATTACTACTATAACTATGGCGATCGTGACGGAAAACGCAAAAATCAGGAAGAAAAAATTCCTCTGTATTAAAATTGACTGTTAGCCATGTTTCAACCAGAACTATTATATCGTAGTTTGACTACAAAATTCCAAGATACAAATTTTTTACTTTGGAACGCATGTCACTGCAATTAAAATAAAAAATCGATAAGCTATTGATACAACATTTTAAACAATTGATGCTTGTTTAATTTAATTTTTCAGATATAAAAACATTAAAAAATAACGGATTTTCAGCTGATGAAGGTGATGACGTTTCCCCCGAAAATTTCTATTGCTTTGGTTTAAATCGAATTCTTAGATGAGTATATTTTCAGGCCATTCATCAGCTTTCATAACATCTTTAAAATATTCATGTGGAACGCTTATTTTGTATGAGATATAGTATATATTATCTCCGTTTTTTGGCTGTTTATTTATCCGAATGCATTGAGCATCCGCAATGCTGAGGTCCGGTTTGACAAAAACATTAGAATCATCATCGGTAATGGTGGGTTTTAGCCTTGACACAAAAATCCATTTCCGAGGTTGAACAGCTTCAATCGATGACAAATTATCACCAGTACCAATTACAACCTCACATCTGGATCGTCATCAGTATTGCACTTGCTTATGAGAATATTATCTTGATTTAAATTTAAGTTACAGTTACGACCTTTACTAGTCAATGTAACAGATTCAGAAAGCACATTCACTATAAGCGGTGCCAATTTATCGTATAAATTAACATTATTATTTTCATTTTTTGATTGTGAATTTTCACTAATATTTCTACATTTAATTTTACTAACATAGCTTTGTTTAACACCTCGAACGTCATTCATCATCATTGGAGATAGCGTATTTGATACCGGTTTCACTAATTGTTCCGTAGGTTAAGTAATAGTTTCACGCATATTCATATGGTTGTCATTATTTTTATTTTCACTATTATTATTATTATTATTAATATTTATTGTGCCAGTAATATATTCTCGAGTTTTACCATGTCATAATTTTAAATTCAGATGATTTATTCCATCCTGTAGATTAGTCACGTTTTTAGATAATACATTTATGGATTCAGTTGTTTGATATTACTCCACGTTAAAATTTTTGCAAGTCATCGCAATCATCACAAATATAATAATGCCTTTTAAGTTGAAATATCTAATCAAAAAGTTGTCTTGCTTTTTATGCCAAAACACTTGAAGTCTATTAATTTCTTACACGAAACGCAACAAAAATAATGTACTTTAGTTGGCAAACCACAATCATGACATTTTATAATTATATTAATTTTAAAAAGTGAGAGCACAAAATAAAAATACGTCTGTATCGCACGACGATCAACGAAATATTGATGATATAAAAAGAAATTGTTGATATAAAAAGATCTTTCTTTATCTAACAAATTTGGCTTCAACAACAGTCATATTGCGAACATAACTGTTTTGCTGTTTGAGAAGCGGAATTACTAAATAATTCAAATTGATGTCTTAAAAGCAATTTGCAATTTAGTGCAACTTTGCTGTTCGACCTTGCCACAATGTACAACCAAATACAATCCAAATACAATCAGCACAACGTTTTTTGCTTTTTTTAATATAGTTATTTTAACTTAATTGCTGTAAATTTTAGATGCCACAACGTTGTGGTGGCTTCAAATTGGTACTTGTGTAAATATATATATATATATATATATATATATATATATATATATATATATATATATATATATATATACACGGTTGAAAAAATAGGTATAATTTTTAATACCACAATCAGTATATAGAAGGTTTTGAAATTTTGTATATATTTATATAATAGAGAAGTATAGATTTTATATCAATCAGTGTTTCTTTCCTTCTTATTGGCATATAAATTGTATACACAAAATTATTTAGTTCGTGTTACATTTACCTTTAAAAATAAATAATAATCAACTTAAAAAATCCGTCTTTAACGGTAATAGAGAATACAGATGTCACATCAGACGAATTTGATTATTTTGTGAATGTTAACGGAGCTGAAATTGATCCTAACATTTTTATTGAATATGTCACCAATTTTTTAATGCACCCTTGTTTTTTTTGGAGGTTAAAAAAAAGCTGTGTAGATCTCGACGCACAGCATACAAATTCATCAATAATCTTAAGACGCATGAATGCAGAAATTGGACCAGCTGTAATAGTAGCAACTGAAGTAATGTAAACCTATTGGCTGTTGTAAGAGAAAATAATAATAATTTTCTTTTTTAGGCGTTGAAATAATTTTTTTTACGAAAAGCAGAGGGTTCAAAAATATTATCTGACTACGCAAATAAAAAAAATTTAACAGATAATCAGCGCAGGAAAGTCATATCATTTGCCGCAGCTTATACACAAGATTGTTTTGGATTCAGACCATCTAAAAATGAACAAATTGCCGTATCACAGTCATGCCTACAATTATTTCCGTGCCTTAACTCACACAGTGAAAATTAATTAGTATACTAACTAGATCTTTTAAAGTTGATACATTTTTGTAATATAAGTATTTTTTATTGATTTCAGGAACTCCTTTATAATAGTGGTTGCAATGGTTTTTTGCAAACCAAGTTGAAAAACAATAGAGTAAAAAAAAGAAAATTAGAGCAAGGATTTAAAGAAGATGAAAATACCTTAGAAACAAGTTGTGCGACAGAAACGATAGAAGAGTTAGATACAGTTACAATTAACAACAACTTAGCTGCATTAAAATCAGCAAACTTACCGGAAAAAATTGAGCTAGCTAAAAGTAAATTAAAATCAACACTATCGTTCCGACGTGACCAGATTAAGAAAAACGACTTACAAATATATGAAAGTTGCCAATATTTGTTTGTTTGCCCTCATTTAGTGGGTGTTTAAATTAAACATTGATTTATTTATTAATCATTTAAATTGATGTATATATTTTCAAATATATAGATTTTATACGATTTCACACTAAGCTATACAAATTGCGATCACTCAATATCTTATATATGGCAAAAATATCAAAATCATATATTTACTGTTATTAAAAATTCTGGTAAATCGATTTTATACACAGAACCAGAAAAAGAACAAGATCAGTTCAAAAATATAATTAACGATAAAATAATTATTTTTAATATCGATTCTTTTTTGGTTGGCTAAATTTTCATAACAGATTGGGACTTTTGTACATTATCTGTATTAAATCTAATTCGGCTTTTGCCTTTATCACCAGCTGGAAGAAAAAAAGTCAGTAGAACTACAGACCAGCAAGCAATAGAAAAACTATTTATTTTTAAAAATGTATAAAATAATTTTTGTATTTAGTAAGTAACCAAAATTTCTAACAATTTTTTTTTTTAGCCTGGAATAACTAATCAAGGATATTTACGCGGATCAGATAAACGACCACCATTTATATTTGCTGTTGGGAACCATAAAAATAAAATCGACCAGTATCTGACTGTGCTGGATTCTAATATCATTCCATTGCCAGCCAATTTTACTTTTCTTGAGGCCATTGACTGCGTCTTCAAGTTGCACTACATATTCCAAATAGAATATGACAGCGATTGTTTTGGTATATCATTCAAAAACACATATATTTCTTTGATGTACACAATCTTCCAACAACGGTGAGAGATATATACCTTAAATTAAGTTTACTTATTGAATAATTCAAAATTTTATTTTGTATTTGCTAAGGCCTTATTTATTTTAAGTTAAATATGAAATATTTTTGTTTTGTTTGTAATAAAAGGCGCCACTTATTTTAACAATATTTAGTCACCTCTAAAATTAGTTCATTCTTTATTGGACTCAAAGTTTTTAAAATTACAATGTATTATTAATGCAGATTGTCCTCAAACATTTAATACCTATACTGGTTAACGGAAACATGTAGCAAAATGTTCTTTTATAAAATCAAATCAACAACAAATTAAGCCAAATTCAATTATAAATGAACCAAATATTCCACCAGATCAAAATTTAACTGTCCCAATAGATTATAACACACAATTAGATGTTGATTATAATTAGAAAATCTGAAATTTTTTTATCGAAGATGACTTTATGTGAACAATTAAATTCGCTGCAGTCTAAATATGAAGAAGAATGCCAAAAATATATAACGAAATACAAACGATCTAAAAATTTGACCAATTCTGATTATTTCGTAGCCTCAATCGAAAAACCATTAGGAACGATGGGATACAAAGTACTGTAGAAAAGCTAAAAAGTATAAAAAAATCCTAGTGCACAATACATATCAATATATCCCTATTTTAGAAACAATTAAAATTTTATTTAAAAATGAAAATTTTCAGTACCTGTTTTCGAAACAAGGTCATCAATATGCTATGAGTAACAACCACTTAACTAACTTTTATTGTGGTTCGATTTTTAAACATAGTTCGTTTTTTAAAAATCACCCTAATGCAATGCAAATTCAACTTTTTTACGATGATTTTGAATGTACAAATCCATTAGGAAGTCGCAAAATTATTCACAAAATCGGAGCTATATATTTTTCTATAAGAAATATCCCAACATTATATTTATCTAAATTAGAGAATATACATTTAGTTGCATTGTTTAATGCAAACGATTTAAAACAAAGTGCTACTTACAATGATATATTAAAGCCGATAGTAAACGATCTCAAAATTTTAGAATCTGTTGGAATTTACACTGCAAGTGGTAAAATGTATGGAACTTTAACAAGTGTCACGCATGATAATCTAGGTGCAAATATGATGTTAGGCTTTTCAGGTGGATTTAACTCGAATTACTTCAGTAGGTTTTGTGAAATTAATAAAACAGAGAGTCAAACAACATTCACAGAAATTAATACGACATTACGTACTCGACAAAGTGTAGAAAATAATAGCAAAATTATAGGCGATTTTTCTTTAAGGAAAGGTGTAAACAATTTATGTATTTTAAACTTTAACTTCAACATTATAATACAATAAATAATTTCACAGTTGATCCAATGCATGATCTACTTGAAGGGGCAGTCCCATATATTATTTTAGCGCTGTTTAACCATTTGTGCTCTATTAAAGTTATGTCTTTTCATCAAATAAACAAAAGACTTCATGCATTCAATTACGGGTACTTATTTAGAAAAGAAATTCCCACCTCTTCCGTAAGTAAAGATAGTTTAGGACTGTCCGCATCTCAAACTTGGTGCCTAATTATACACCTACCATTTATAATAGGAGATTTAATTACTGATGACTTATTACCTAAATGGAGAGGAATTACAACTATGTTAGAAATATTAGAAATTTCGTTTGCAAAAACTATTGAAATTGAATACATAGCAAAACTTAAAGATTTGATTAAGACAAATTTATTAATTTTAAAAAATGAATATCTTGTTAGGCTTATACCAAAACATCATATTCTAACCCACTATCCTAATGTTATGTTAAAAATGGGACTGATAAGTCAATATTCATGCATGAGATATGAATCCAAGCACCAATATTTTAAAAATTTAAGCCGAAATTTAAAAAAATTTATAAATCTACCAAAAACATTATGTGTTCGATATCAACAAATGTCTTCTATCATTTGGGAAAATTACAAAATGGAACATCAAATAAAGCCTTGCAAGTTTTATCAGCCCCCTTGTAGTTTTTTTGAGGAAAATATTAACGTTCTAAGAACTATTAATTACATTTCCAATTAACCAATCTATATTATTTCTTACATTGAACATTTTGCACATTACCGGTACTTATAAGCCATAACAACTTCTCGAAGTACAATCATAATATAAGTTTATTTAAAATTATGTATATAATTTTACATACTTTTACTTTTCTTGCGAAAAGAATTGTTTTTTATGTAAACCATTTTTATTAAAAAGTTTTGACACATTTCATAATTCGCATGAAATAGAAGAAAATACGAATGCATTAAATTTAGTTGCTATAAAATTTACAGATAACCCAAACCACAGAAAAAATAATATATATTATATTATTATATATTATATCTATATCTATATCTATTATATCTATATTAATTTTTTCTGTGCCCAAACACTTTTGAAGTAGTTAATTCAAGAAAAACCAAAAAAATGTATGTTATTAAAAAATTTATAAATTTTTCCAAAATGTAAACTTACTGTATAATATGTAGCAATAAAATCAAATAATTGACAAATGTGTGTTTGTTTAATATGAATTTAAAACAATTTAATACGAATTATTTATATAATTTATACTACTACTGGTTTACTTTCTTATACGAGTATGGAGTATAAAATTAATACCTGTGAAGTGTACAACTGGTTTACACTTATTTATGTAAAATCTACACTAGTGAGTTATAAAAGCGTTTTATAGATATGAAGTTATTAAATTTCACACTGAGACTTATACACTAGTTTGAAACTGTTCAGTATAAAAAAAATAAAACTTCGTATGCAGATTTATAAGTCAAATAAGTATAATATTTATATATTTTATTTATGGATTTATATGAATAACTAAAATATATTAATTTTATACTGATATTTTTAACCGTATATATATTTATATATACATATATATATATTAATATATATATATATATATATATATATATATATATATATATATATATATATATATATATATATATATATATATATATATATATATATATATATATATATATATATATATATATATATATATATATATATATATATATATATATATATATATATATATATATATATATATATATATATATATATATATATTTGTTCATTTATAGAAATATTGGATGAAACTAGTAAACTCAGTGGAGAATTTATATATTCTGTTATCCTCTTGTTTTTCCTTCGTTATCAAATTGATGAATCAAAAGCATTGTTTTATGCATGAATCCATGCATAATGATAAGAAAATTTCGTTATATAGCCAAAACCAACATAAAATTGTAATAAATTTAAATCATTAAAAATGAATGTTAAATATAAGAATAAAAAAAAACTTGAGTTTGAAATTGGGGATAAAAAATAAATTGAACGATGGATGCAATTCGAAATAGAATATCCAACTTCTTATTATCAATACTTAATTTAAAATAAAAAGAAAATCCCAATTGTCTTGTACTATATATATATTTAGTATGGTTCTCTTGGATTTGGTTATTTCTAAAAATTCATCTCAACTCATTGGTTCGATTTGTTGTTGTTGCCTTTAATACGATAAAAGTTCATTGAATCGAATTCGTGGTTATTATTTGGTTTATAGAATTGTAATCCTAATGAGCTTATTTTGCAATGAAATTAAAATTAGATAAGTTTTTGGATTAATGCACAATTTTAGCTGTAAAGCAATCAAGATATGCATAGTTCGAGGTTCAAACTTCCGTATTTAGTAATTGCTTATATTAAGTATTTTTTAAGTTCACAAATACTTAAGACAAAACTATGGTATGTAGGCTGTAAACGTTTATCCACCGCTGATCTACAGATACCACTTGTTAGAAATTGGCGAACGCTGAAGGTTGTCAGCCCAGCGAACGTTTGATCACATACAGTTAAGTCAACACAGTCTTAGGAACATAAATACCTTGGGACCAATATTATAGCAATTTATTTTTGAAATGGTTTCTTGTCTTGTACATATCATCAAGATGGTAAACCTAGTTGAAAAATTTGAAGATTACAGTTAAGGAAGAACAATATTTTTAAAAGTAGAATCAATATGTAACATAAGTATAACAGTAATTTTAACAGCGTGAGGCAGCAACTATCTTCACATTAAACAATCTGAACGGTATTATCAACCATTGGCATTGCGTTACTTAGAGCAAGATCATCGGCAAAAGCAGTCGGATATCCTATAAGATCAATTTCAAAAATTTAACTAAATAAATCAAAAAAAATTATGGACCCAAACTGATCATTGGGGGATGCCATATTAAATAGTACCGGGATTACTTAGCGTATCATATATTCTAACAATCTAACTCCAATTCAAAAGTTAGTTTGTAAACCAATCTAAAATCTTGGCTCTTATACCGATGTAAGATAGTTTAGCTAGCATAATACTATGGTTGACTGTATCGAAAGCCTTTGAAATATCAACGAATAGTGCTGTTGGCTTCTGCAAATTGTTCATTGCTGTATATATATATCTGACTAATGAAATCAATTAGTGCTTCTTAAGTGGATTTACCAGCAGTAAATCCAGATTGTTTAATGTGAAGATAATTAATTTTATCAAGTTAGCTGGCTAGCCGACGTTTTATTAGTTTTTCAAAGATCATAGATACTGTGCTTAGGAGGGAAATAGGCCTATAATAACTTAATTGTAATCCATCATCCTTTTTAAAAATTGGAATTATAAATGATGATTTTAAAATATTTGTAAAAACTCCGTTGTCCAAGCTCAGATTATACAAAAATTTTAGGACATCTACTAACCAAGCGCAGTTTTTAACAACAAAATTATCGATTCCAGCACCTTTGGATTTTTGGTTTTTTAACTTGTCAATTTCAAAAAGAATTTCTGAAGAAGTTATAGACGACATAATTTTGTATTTGTGACCCAAAGACAAAGTTTTTATGTCCAGTGTCATCTTTATTTATAGTGAAAAATTTTGAATTTAGTTCTAGGAATATCATAATTGTTTGTTGGTACGGAGTGACGTGAGTGATACATTATATAAATTTAATTGTAAATTACAAAACTCCGACAATTTTCACTCACTTCTTAATAAAACCAATAAATTTTCAAGAAATAAAAATATAAATATATATATTATTCGAAAAAAACCAAAGATTTTATTAATATTTTAATAATAAATTTCACTACTAGTTTCGATTTTAAAAAAATCATCGACAGGTGATTATTTGCAATTAAAGTTAAAGTATTACAAAATTTCTTATTTATACTAAAATCTAAACTTAAAAAATTAAACAGGTAAAAAAAAAAAAAAAAAAAAAGGAGGAACACAAAACAAAAAAGGGGGAATTTTTAAAGTGGTGCAATTATGAAAAGGAAAACAAAGTAGGTACAGGAATGGTCAATTTTGGGAAAAAAAAAAAAAATTAACAAGAGGTTAAAAGCTAATTCTAGGGGGAGTAACCTAGCTTAAATAGAGGCGATGTTATTATGGCTTCTTCGGTGTTCATCAAATGTTCGGTGTTGGCTATATAAAATGATTCATACGCATCCAGTTTCCATTTTTGGTGTATAGTTTTAATAATTTTAGAATTGATATTGTCTATGGAGTAGCATTTTCCAATCATATGTTCGGCGACGCTAGATTTGGTTCGGTTTGCTTTCTCATGCTCTTTAAGTCTCGTACAAAATTCTCTGGAAGTTTGTCCGATATACGTATCTTCACAATCAGAGCATTTTATCTGATAAATACCAGAGCGATGGGAGAATGGTTCTTTATCCTTGTAGTTGTTGAGCTCTTTTTTAATTGTGTTGATTGGTCTAGTTACTAATTCAATATTATGTTTTCGAAAAACTTTCTGTAGTTTGTTAGTGATTGCCGGGAAATATGGTAAGCTAACGCGGGTTTTAACAAGATCTTTACAAGGTGACAATGTAGTCAAAAGAGATTTGTTGTTTTTGACTCTATGTTTATTGATGATTTTATCCGCAAAAGTAACTGAGTATCTATTAGCCACCGCAGTCTCTCTTATAAATTTAACCTCCTCAATAAATTCCGATGGGTCCATTGGAATACTGAATAATCGGTGAGCCATTGAATGGAAAGCTGCTTGTTTGTGACTGATATGGTGGAAAGAATCTGTAGTAATGAATCTATTTGTACTGGATGGTTTTCGGAAAATGCCGAATTTAAGTTTATTGTTGCAGTTTCTTATGATTTTGATATCCAAAAAATTCAAGACGTTGTCTGCCTCAGTTTCCATGGTAAATTTAATAGTTGAGTTTATGCTATTTATGTGTTTGAATACTGATGGTAAGTCACCTCTTTTGACAACTGCAATTATATCATCCACGTATCTGTACCAAACTCTTGGGAAAAGATCATACTGTGTTTTCAACTGTTCTTCAAAGTGACTCATGAAAATGTTACTTATATATGGAGCTAATTTGCTTCCCATAGAGGTACCAGAAGTTTGTTGGTAATATTTTTCTCTGAACTGGAAAAAATTTTGGTCCATACAAGTTGAAGCAATTTTAATGTATACATTATTGTTATAGCGGCCTCAAACAATCCCATCAAAAAACGAGGGGTTGTTTGTTTAGCTAACTATAACCGATTAAGCTACCTTTAAAAATAATACCTTGCTAATTTGTCTAGTCCGCTTCGGTAAATGATTATACATGGTCATGTTTAAATTACTGAGTTCACTTCGATATTTTAGATAAAATGCTTTGTTAATTTGTATAGTCTGCTTAATTATAGAGTTATACATGACCATGTTTAAATTATCTAAGCAACTTCGACGTTTTAACAAAATGTTTTGTTAATTTTAACAGTACGCTTTGCTAAAAAATTATATATGGTCATGTATAAATTATTTACAAAACTTCGATATATTAGTATGTTAAAAAGGGTCTTTCATAAAAAAAACTAAGTTGATTTATGATATCCTAATTTTGTTAAAATAATCAAAAAAACTCCGTAGTGCTATACAAGTACTTAGTAGGCTGAAAACTGCCGTAGCCTTGTGTATTTTATACTAGGTTTTTATATATTTTAACTATAGTTTTTTTCTCAGTGTAGGCTTGAATTTTTGGTTGTGGTACTAGGTTCTTTAATAAATGTTCCTCCAGATATTTTATTGTTGGTATTATGGGGATGCTCGGAAATAATGCAGTGACATCAAAAGAAACTAGAAGTTCGTCGTCGAACAGGACCAGATCTTTAATTTTATCCACTAATTCTTTGGAATTCAGAATACTGCATCCTGTGGGAGGCTTTATTGTATTTAGTTCCTTAAGTAACCATTTGGCCATATTTTCTGTGGGAGTCGAAATATTAGACGCTATTGGCCTCATCTTATTACCTGGTTTGTGGATCTTTGGTAATGCATATAGCTTAGAAACTTTGGGATTTGTGACGTTGAATATGTATTCTAATTTAGGATCATTTAATAAAATAGATATTTCTTTGGTTATTGTTTTGGCCTGTTTCACCATGTTGTTTAAACTACTTTGTTTTCCTTTTCATAATTGCACCACTTTAAAAATTCCCCTTTTTTGTTTTGTGTTCCTCCTTTTTTTTTTTTTTTTTTTTTTTTTACCTGTTTAATTTTTTAAGTTTAGATTTTAGTATAAATAAGAAATTTTGTAATACTTTAACTTTAATTGCAAATAATCACCTGTCGATGATTTTTTTTAAAATCGAAACTAGTAGTGAAAATTATTATTAAAATATTAATAAAATCTTTGGTTTTTTTCGAATAATATATATATTTATATTTTTATTTCTTGAAAATTTATTGGTTTTATTAAGAAGTGAGTGAAAATTGTCGGAGTTTTGTAATTTACAATTAAATTTATATTCTTGGAATATGTTGATAAAAAAATTATTAAATTCATTTGAAATCGACTTTAAGCACGTGAGGATATTTTTAGTATGCAATTGATAAATTTTAGTTTTGCACTTATTTTAAAGGAATGCGTCCTAACACCTAAATCTAATCCACTATTTCCCAAGTAGTCTTGGAATTGTTAATTGAAGAATCAAATTTGTTCTTGTAGAAGAGGTTTTCTGTAGTACGCACCTCCACGTTATCAGTCCAAAGTTATCTAAGAAGCTGATAACGTTTCAGCTTCTTAGATAACTTTTTTAAAATGTTTATATTGTGTAAAAGCTTATGATTCATCCATGGTTTTAAGTTTGTCTATTTTTGATAATCAGTGATGGAAGTGGACGATTCTCTGTGAGCCCTAAGAATATTTTTCAAAAGCAGCATTACAATTCATCTGAGAGTACACGGAATTTCAATTTTCAAACTTTAGGCGTTTATTTAATTTGGCGTAATTCCCATGGGAAATAATTTTTCTATATTTGGGAGTAACTGAACTTGATATTGATATTTCAATTTAAATCAAACTATGGTCAGAAAACTGGATAGTTATGTTACTTATCTTAAAGTTTTTATGTTAAAAGCAAATTGTACCTCTTGTGTAATTACTAGGCAGATTTGGCCTTATATGGACTTAAAAAAGTCGAACCAGTTAATGTCTATGCAAAGGTGTAATATTAGCACAATCGTGGGTATCATTACTGGTCACTGTCTTATAGGTAAACATGCTAGTAGACGTGGCGTCTTTGATCATGATTACTGTCGAAGTTGCAAGGATGAAGAAGAAGAGGAAACAATACTTCATTTGTTATGCACATACCCTTGTTTGTCTCAAAACAGACTCAAGTTTTTTGGAGCTCGTTTCCTAACGGATCTAACGGCTCTCAGCAATTTGAGCGTTAAAGATATCCACCGCTTCGTGAGAAGCTCAAACTGGTTTCTGTAAGGTAGTGCGGAGAAAAAAACATTGTGACAAGGCTATGGACCACATGTGTCTATATGCCTTGTCCTTGTTAGACGGCCACCAAAACCTAACCTAACCTATGTTAACGTTGAAAATTTGCTTACTTTTCAAGAAAACATGGACCATGCAAACAAGCTTGCATTCTAGAGTAGGTTCGTTTAGGAAGCTGATTAGACCGAATGAAGCCAGCATCATTTGGTAACCATACGATTCATTAACATTTAAAAGGTTTTAATTAAGATCTCCCATTAAAGCAACATTATTTTTTTTAAGCGTACGCAACAAATATGCCCATATACTTTGGATTATAACGAATTAACATTGGGTGATCCAATTAAAGCTAAACTACTTCAATTATAGCATTAATAATTATTTTTCATTTTTATTATTGGAATAAGGCAAAGTACGATAATCCAGGAATTCGAATTTAGAAAGGTGATACTACAATGAACACATCTCATATCGGTCAAGCCAAAGTAAAATTGTATATCTCGTTTTTCTGGCGATCACACACAATGGCATAGTCATAGTATGATTTATTTTCATTTACAATCCACGATTCGCCAGTATTGAACCCTATTCAAAAACTCCAGTATTGGAAAGGATCACTAAGAAGAAATGCAGCCTAATATTAGTGGAACCGCAACAATTTATTTTGAGGCACTAAATATATTTAAAGCCAAATTATTATGGCAAAAAGCCAATTATCGATTCATTCATACACACATTCATCAAGAATCCTCGATGAAATTTAAAGTTTTGGGTTCTAAATGGAAGATTCTAAGAACTAGACAATTTTTAAAATAATAAATTTTATATTGAGTTTTGAGAATAGTTCGAGGATAGTGTTTTTTAGTGTAAAAAGTATACTATAAGCTTAACCATACTAAAGCTATAATTGTTCAGCCACCAGAAAAACTAATATTCGAAGTCAAGCTCATTGATACCTCTACGTATAGATTTTGTGGAGTACGTGAACTGTATTAAATTCCATTTAAATTACTCTACAATTTCTTAGCTACTAAGACAAAATTGTATCTGGTTTTAACTTAAGTTCAAGATGTCTCAAAATCAAAAAAGCTAAAATCGGTAATAATGGCCTGATTGGGCTCAATAATACCTCTATGAGTAGGTTTTGTGGAATACATGAACTGACATACATTTCATTTAAATGTGCTCAATTTTTTCTTCGGCTGGAGACTTTGTTTCTTCAAACAAATTGCTGGAGACTTGTCTCAATATATTAGGTGTTGATTGTCTATAGCCATGACTACCATGGTTTATATTCCAACTTTGTAATTATTTAAAAACCACCAAATGTGTTTAGTATACATCCAAGTGGTAACACCCGAGCAACGCTGGAATATTCTTCGGCTAAATAGTGGCGGTGAGTTCAGTCAATACACTATAAAAACGCAATGAGTGAAACAATCAAGGAAACAATTACCCCAGGTGGTATACCTGATGCTCAGGGAAACCACTCTTTCGGGGATCGGTTTCACGGATTCTGGTACCAATCATTGCTATACTATACTTATTACAACCAATCCCAAGATATGTTAGGGAAACATAATAATACTCAACTGAATACAAAAGAAAAGGATATTTCATATATATTTCAAAGGAGTCAGAAATTAATTCTACCTCCTATAAAAGTCACTAGCCCGTTTTTGGAACGCAACATCAAATATGTGCAACAAAAATAACAATTTGTCGGCAACGTAAAATAAAACCACATCTCTGCCTCAATTACAACTAAAAGGTTATAATAAAAAGCCACAAAAACTAGCTCAACCACCACCAATAGTAATAAGGAAACCAAAGATTATGACTTACTATATGAAAAAATATAAACAATAACTGCAATAGATCAGTTTAATGTAAAGGTGATGATTTGAAACAACATCAAAATAAACTTAAAAGATAGTGAAAGTTACCGACAAATAACAAAAGCTTATACCACAATATCATCAATGCCAAGCCTATGGACATACACAAAACTATTGCAATAAGAAACAAAGATGTGTCAAAGGTATTGTAAAACATCATACATGAGATTGCGTACTACCAAAAAATAGGCAGGCCAAATTCGTTCACAAAGAAAATCACCCCGCTAACTATAGAGGATGTAGTGCTGCTATTGAATTGCAAAGCATCAAGTTTAAAAGAATGAATGAACAAAATTCAAATTTAAGTAGAAAATCAACCATTTGAAAAAACAAGCCCGAAATAATACGACAAAAAGTATCGGAAATTTCTCGGGAAGAAATGAGCAATTTTACTTACGCTCTAGTATTAAGGAGTAAAGTAAATCAAAGAGAAACTACCCAAAGTGAGGATATTAGTCAAACTCTGAAATTGATATTAAGTAAACTTAATACGTTTGATGAAAGAGAAACAGAAAAAAACGACATATGCCTTATCTTGCCAAATTGTTAAAATTATCAATAAATTCTGGCATTTTTCCCTCTATTTGGAAAACAACAAATATCTAACAGGTTCCTAAGAAAGGTGACAAAACTGCTCCTTCCAATTACCGCCCAATTGCTTTGTTGCCGACCTTATCTAAAGTAAGGAATCTATTGTGAATTTTCACATAATGAACTATCTCGAAAGGCATGCGCTTTTATCAGGTTTTCAATATGGGTTTCGTAAGAATTGCTCTTCAGGTGATCTCAATACTTATTTAGCTCATTTGTGGGCAAAAAAATATTGAAAAATATGGTGAGTCAAGTGTCTTATCTCTAGATATTTCAGAAGCATTTGATAGAGTATGGCATCAATGCCTGATCATTATAATTCGGCCACTGAATATTTATAGTTCTCTAATTCAATGGATAGAGAGTTATTTAATGGGACGATCGATATTAAGGTAGTATTAAACGGCATATCATTCGACTCGTATTCAATTAATGCTGGTGTACCGCAAGGTTTATCTTTGTCGCCTACCTTATTTTTGATCTATATCCACTCTTTTACTGATGATCCTACAGTCTCTGTTTCTATTGAGTTGAATAGCGAAAAAGACTGTAATTCTCATTTAACTTGCTCTCGTCAAATTATGAATAGTTCACTTCTGTCTTGCATTGACAAGGTCATTGAATGGGGCAAATCTAATAGGGTAGAATTTAATCCACAGAAATTCCAAGCATGCCCTTTTTAGCAAAAAAAAAAATTAAAATTATGTTCCACCCATAATAAACGGCATTCAAATTAATAGTTCCTTTTCTCTTAGAATATTGGGCTTAGAAATTTCAAGTATATATATTCTATTGCAAAAAAAGCTAGTCAGTATCTGGGTTTTATTAGACGGTGTAACTTTTATTTTACCCGTATAGAAGTTCTTAAATTATACAAGGCTTATGTTAGCCATTATGGAACTTAATTCATTTGTCTGGGTTGGTGCTCCATAATCAAATCTCAAATGTCTTGATAGAATTCAAAATAGAGTTATTCACATGATTAACGATAAAAATATTGCTTTATCACTTTACTCATTAGAGGACAGACGCAAAGTAGGTGCTTTATCGCTTTTTTACAAATATTATTTTGGTCACTGTTCTTCCGAAATTAAATCTCTAATACCAGCGGCGTTTGTCAGCAGGGCTCCTACTCGTTTTAGTTCAAAGCAACATAGCTTCGCCTTAGATATAACCAGATGTAGAACTAGCCATTTTTAATCTTCATGTTTCCCTAGAGTCGCCTCTCTGTGGAATTAAATAGATTCGTCGGTCTTTCCTACAATATTTAATTTACAGGTGTTTAAGAGGAACCTACACGCTTACTTAAAGAAACAATCATCCCGAGAAGATTAAATACTGTTTTATATTTACTTGTAATATTTTCTCGGTTAGGGTTTTATGTAGCTTTTCCTGACCATAATGCATTGATGAAATTGGTTTTAATGTGTCGGTCGTTGTATTTTCGTGAGCGTTATTAACCTTAAAACCAAAATCAATGCATTACAGAAATCTGAGAAAATAAATTGAAACCGGCTACATACGTGATGAATGCAATTTTTATTGTAAATTACATTCTTTCAGTCTTTAAATTAATTTTAATAAAGGGTTTTACCCCACCATGTAGCCGTGGCGTAAGTCATTAAGGGAATTATCCCTAGGCAATGTGTTAATCTAACTAAAAAAATCACGGACACTCACTTTACTAGACAATCAAATATTAAATTTAAAAATTATCAAGTATATAAAACTAATCACCCAGAAAACACTGCTACCTCCTTTAGCATTGCGTTAATTAGAAATAATATCCACCATTACAAAGAGCTGAAATACGAAACAGTTGAAATATAAGCAACTACTGTTAACGTTAAAACGAAAAATAATTATGTTAGTGTTGTTAATGTTTACTGCCCTCCGAAACACGCGCTAAAAGAAAAAGATTATCTCGAATTCTTCAGTAAACTAGGAAAAAGATACATAATTGGAAGAGATTTTAATGCAAAAATTGTCCATTGGGGTTCTAGGAAAACAACGACTAAAAGTAAAAAACTGCTTAAAGCTGTCAGAAAATGCGGTAATTAAACCTTGTCAACTGAAAAACCAACCTACTGGCCTACAAATCAAAACAAAATACCAGACTTAATTGATTTTTATATGCAAGTAAACAAAAGTCGAGACCTAAACTCGGACCATTCTCTTATACTTTTGACATTAAGCGAAAAAAATATTTAAAAAGTAAGAAATCCAAGCCTAATAAATAAATACACTTGTTGGGAATACTTTAGGCAGTCCTTGGAAGAAAAAATGAACCTAAAGGTTCCATTAAAAAGCGAGAGGCAAATAGAAAACGAATTTCAAAAATTTGTTAATGATATACAACAATCAGCCTGGGAAAGTACCCCAAAAATTAAATATAAAATAAAAGGAAACAACTAGCCTAAAGAATTTAGAGAACTCTTGGCAGAAAAAAGGAGAGCGAGAAGAATATGGCAGCAAACAAGGGCTCCTTAATATAAAACTAAGTTAAACAATATAACTCAACAGTTTGGAAGGGAAATCCAAAAAGTAAAAGGTGAGCCAATCAGTAACTGTCTAAAAAACTAACGAATGATAGCAGGACTGATTATTCACTTTGGAAAGCAACCAAAAAAATTTAAAAGAGCAACAATGCAGAATCCTCCCATAAGAATAGAAGGTGAGAAATGGGCTCAAAATAACGAAGATAAAGTTCAATGTTTTGCGGAGCACCTCGAAAAAATATTTCAACCACATGATGATCAAAATTTAGAATCTCAAATAATAACGGTGGAATCTGAAAAAGAAAGTGAAGAAATTTTATTGATTTCATGCATGAGATAAAATTCAATACGAATTCGAAAAAAGCTCCTGGTTATGATCTTGTTACTACAGAAATTTTAAAAGAACTACCAAAGAAGGCTGGAGCTGAGCTTCCTTATCTTATCAATGCAGCATTTAAAACCAATTTTGTGCCCGGTTAGTGGAAAAATTGCAGAAGTAATAATGATATCAAAACCTGGAAAACCACCATACGAAACTTCATCTTATAGACCAATTTCGTTGTTGCCTGTTATATCTAAACTCTGGGAAACTACTGATTAAAAGGTTAAATCTGTTGGAAAAAGCAACGAAGAATCATCACAAAAATTAGTACATAAATGGACTAAAAATGGCGAATTAAGCTAAATGAAACTAAATCAGTTCACAGTTTTACCAACAAACGAGTTAAACATACACCTGTTTCAATAAATCGAGAAATAATACCGTATTCGAACAAAACTAACTATCTATGCATGACTCTGGATGCAAAACTTAGATGGAATCAAAAAGAAAAATGAAGAACTAGACACTCTTCTCTATCATCATACAATAAGCTGTTACTTTATCAGCAAATACTGAAACCCTTATGGACTTATGGTATTGAACTTTGGAGTTGTACAAAACCCAGAAACGTTAATATCATACAAAGGTTTCAGAACATGATATAAGGAACATCGTCAATGCACCATGGTACGTCAGGAATAGAGATCAAAGAGATTCTACTTAAAAAGGATCCCGTTTCAATTGAAATTAAAAAAAATGCAATGAAAAACGAAGAAAGACTCTAGCAACTTGTGAATTTAGAGGCAATTCAGCTGTTAACCAACACCAATATTACACGTAGACTGAAAAGAACCAAACCCTTTGAACTGGTTGTTAGAACAAACAGCATCTTGCTGATTAAGATCCACAATAACGATGTAACAACAACTTACCAGAAACTGCGAAACATCAATGGGTGGAGTCATAGATATACTTATCTTTGCCAATTAACTCAATAACAAATTGCTCGTTAGTCCAGTGGTGAAATTCAGGTTCAATGATTATGATAAATGATAAACTTATCATCGATAAAACACAAATCACAATTCCCTTTTTGTGTTAAATAATAAGCTTGTGTCAAATTTGGTGAAAAAATTAAATATTTTATCATTTCGATTTTGTTGCTGAAAAGTATTTATCCAGATGAAAAAATTACTGTCTTTGCGCCTAAATTTATGTGTTGTATCATGTGTGTTGTATGTATTTTGTTAATGTAAAATTTTTAAAAACAATCACGTTGTTTAATTTTACCATAAAAATAATAACAATTTGCTTTAATTTTACAAAATAATACATAAGTTTCTAATTTTGCCATATATTTTATTTAGTTATAACACTGAACTGAAAATGTACAACAGTTTTTACTGACATCATGCATAAAAAACTCAGAACTAATGTATTTTATCAATTTGGTAAACCAGAATCGTGTTTTCGATGTTGATGATGAAATAAACTGATAAAAGCAAATGAAAACTTGATGATATAATTTTTTTTTTCAGTATAATATCATCAAAACAGAATCGAATTCCAGGAGACTAGATTGTAATAAAATAAAATAAATAAACTCAATTTATTTAAAATAAAAAATAAAAAAAAAATAAAAAAATATTTCAAAACAACTAAGAGACGCTTGTTTGTTTATTTCTATGCAATCTGTTTTGGGGCCGAAGCTCACCCAACTCTTTCGCGGTTAATTAACGTCCTAATTTACGCCATTACTAGCCAAATCAAGAACGCGCGAATACAGGTTCGCGTTTCAAATATCCATCTGCACATTGCATTGCTCCAGCCAGCCTGTACTGGCATGGACGATGGTTCGGCCCATAAATTCTGCACTCCAACGGGGGGTCATAGTTGTGTTCATCGTCATCACCGATCGTAATCAAGTGATGAAAAATCCCTTTTGCAACCCTCCCCCTTTGTTATTCGAACCCGGTACCTCCCGTCCCAAACACCGCAGCTTTAACCACTGCGCCAATTGCTCGATAAGAGACGCTTGTTTAGCGTTGTTTCAATATTTAAAGATTAAGACAGCCGATTCGAGATATACTACTTTTAAATTGTTTGGCCATATTTGGCATTTCATATTTAAGCTTTAGTACATTACATCTTAGTAGTATGGAATACAATCTTAATAGAACTGTAACAGCCCAACTGAATGACAGCACCACACAACGAAATAGTTAAGCGATCCGAATGTGCTTTGGTACATATTATAAATTCTGGTTTATTCAATTTACATTTCAAAATCGGCAAGATCAAGGTTTTTATTAATCAGATTATATCTCTTCTAATTTTCAGTTTCTGATTTTTTTTATATAAATTTATATATAAGCTTTGGATTTGGTATTGTTATGATTATTACCATTGCTACTCTCGATACGTGATGAATGATTATGCTTTATGATTTCATATTCATATGTGTGTGTATATGAATTGTTGATTTAATTCATGTTTTGGTTCGTTTTGAGTTAGATATGGATTTTTTTTTTATTATATTAAATTGATATGAAAATCTATAACGACTTACGATATAATTGAAGAGATTTTTTCTATATTTATATTTCTTTGGGCCGATATTCAAGCGTTATTGATGCATAATCTTAAATCAATTATTGATTACTCTCTTTATGATGTAACTCGTAGCTTGGACAAGCAGACAGTAACACACAATATTTTCATAATATTATTAAAAATAATTGTTTAATCCTCTTATCACCCAACCACTTTACATATTATATAGATGATATATTACGTAAGATGAAATTTTTTTTATCGTAAAACTGTTGTTGTACTTTTATTGTTGGGTTTTCGTCTAAGATCAATTATACGGTAATTAAATTTTGTGAAAAATCATAATAAAAAATTCAATCAAGTGTAAAATAATAAAACTTTCTATAGTCAGTTTATATATTATATATACACCTACCCCTCGTTTTACATGGTACATACCTAAGTAAACTAAAATATTTAAGAAGAAAATCATTTAAAAATTGAGATAACGTTTAACCTAAAATGTCCCTCGTAAATCAATGGAAAAAACCAAAAAGTCGTAAAGTGGATCAAAGACGCGGCCCAGTTAACAATACTTTGGCTTTCAAAGTGTTTGAATGATTCGCTCCTGCCTTAAAGAAAAGATAGTATCCAAAAACAATTTATGTCGCAATTGTCTAAAGAAAGGGCTCATCAGCCAAAAGTGTTATTCCAGATCGTCATGAATAATTTGACACCAAAAGCATTATACAATGATTCATCAACTTTAAAACAGAACAAATGGTTTCATTTCAAACATTATCAAGCCATCATATTGCCTTGAGTCAGTCAGTAAGTAATCAGTAGTCAAAAGAGCATTACAAATCAGAATTAGCAGCAAGCGGCAAACGCAAGTAATTTAGAGCATTGTTAGACTCGAGCTCGTAAATTATGTTTATTTCCGAAGCTTGCGCTTAACGTCTAGGCCTAAAATGCAATCGTTCATTTATTTATTCAAGGTCTATGCATTAACCTATGCAGGAAAAACTGGAGGAAATATCGATATGATTATATTATCACGAACAGACGAAAATTATACGCGAACTGTTACGGCTCATATCCTAACAAAAATCACGAATTTACTACCAACCAAACCAATTTTAATTTGACAAATCAAAGTTGTCATTGGATTTAGTGAATCACCAATTTTACTCACCTAGTAAAATAAACGTCCTTCTCGGAGCCGACATATTTTTTGGAGATCTTAAATTAGAAAAACAAATAATTGATGGATTACCAATATTGTAATCTTCAAAGTTTGGTTGGGTGATAGCGGACTCAGTTAATAATTCAGTGCCAACGATAGCTAACCTAGACGTCATCATAAGCCCAAGTCTTCAAGTAACAGATTAAGATTTGCATCTACAATTAAACATTTTGGGAAACTGAAGAAAACACACCTCACACCCTTGTAACTGCCACTATTCATCCATGTGAAGCATTCTACGAAAAAACTGCCATCAGAACTAAAAATTGTCAATTCGCACTACCAAATTTTATTTTAATTCGTCACTGAGGCAAATTGCTTGAGAGCATTAACCAAATCGAAGGAGCGATATAATCGAAAACGTCCAATAATCTATGGACAACCTTAAAACTCTTGGTAAAAGTGCAGAACCACGAGACCCATGGTTAATCTTTCTGATATTGAACAAATTGGATGTCAAGTGGAAAAAGTACAATAGACAGAAACAATACGGGCGAAATTGACCATCCAATATTTACCAAATTCCCCAAATTTCTAACAAAGTGAATTGGCACACTAGAATTTCTCTCAATTCTCCAAAGATTTACCTGTCCTTAAAAAACCGTATCAAATTGTATTAAAATCGCGGATCTAGTTAACACTTTATCTAGTCAACAGCAACCATTAAAATTGTTGACGAATTCAGTAACACCCACTGGTGTAGAGCTCTCTTTTCTAAATTCAGGCTTGCAGGTGAGTTTCATCACCGAAGCATGCTCAGAACGACTAAATCAAACAAGGCGTAACGCGAGGTTGCAAATCATAGGCAATATCGAAGAGTCCAGTCAACCAGTAAAATTATAGGTATTCTGTGGAATTACCTGTACGTCCAATATTCAAATTCATGGTTTCTAAAATGCCTTTCTACAGGTCATACAGTCATCTAACTGGAGTAGCTTTTGGGAGCTTTCCTATTACCTTCTTTTAAATTGATCAAGTGTTCTGTTGGACATACTCCACAAGAAACCCACAACTTTTTAACATTTACAAGCACCATTCAACACACAAATGAATGGGTCGAAGATTTACTGTCAAAATATTTAACCTGCTATACAGGAATAAAATAATTTTGACGCTCATTTGTTAGTACAGCAACAATCATTGAACTCCATAAGAAACCAGAATAAGTGGAACCAACTAACTGGGCTAGTCCGAAAAATTTATAAAACATGTACAACTTAAATACTATTAATGTGAAAGTGAGTACTAAAGTCGAGCGGTCATGTTGAAAAAAATAACAGTATTAAGTCATTTCACCCATTTATCGTTGAAATTGATACTCAAACACCATCTCATTTAATTGGTCATGCAGGTACATAAGTACCAGAACTTCAGAGTGGAGGGTGCTCGTTAGTCTAGTGAAATTCTCACAAGCCATAACACGTCTGAGTAAGTCATGTTGTCATTTGAAAATATACAAGATCTTTTTTTAATTGTGAACAAGAGGTTAGAACCAAATCAAAGCAAAAAAAACCATGCTAAGAAAATAATAAGTTAAACCGCTAAATACTAGAATCAAAGTTAGGAGTAGAAAAAAAGAAATTAAAAAAATAATATTGGTCGGTTTAACAACCAGAAATTATTTATCTTATCAATTGCCGAATGTGTCAGACATATCTCATTAATCAACTGGTCAAGTATATTTACACTAAGGTTGGTAGAATTCATTTTTGGAATGTATAAGCTGGTAAAATCGAAAAACAAAGCAAATTGATGTTGTTAAACATTGCAGACCTATAAATATAAATTACCGAGCAATTGGCGCAGTGGTTAAAGCTGCGGTGTTTGGGACGGGAGGTACCGGGTTCGAATCCCAATGGGGGAGGGTTGCAAAAGGGATTTTTCATCACCTGATTTCGATCGGTGATGACGATGAACACAACTATGACTCCCTGTTGGAGTGCGGAATCCATGGGCCGAACCATCGTCCATGCCAGTGCAGGCTGGCTGGAGCAATGCAATATGCAGATGGATTTGAAATCGAACCTATTCGTGCGTCCTCAATTTGGCTGGTGACGGCGTAAGGTAGGACGTTAAAAATTAACTGCGAAAGAGTTGGGAGAGCTTCGGCCCCAGAACAGATTGCAGAGTTCAGAAACAAAAAAAAAAAAATTTATAAATTTTTTTCTAAAAACGGAAGTAAACGGTTTCTAAAAACGATGTAAAACGAAGGTTCTCTGTATAAATAAAAATTTATTTATATATATATATATATATATATATATATATATATATATATATATATATATATATATATATATATATATATTTTGGATAATTTAATGAAAATAATTTAATTTTTTTCGACCACATAAGATGCAAAATTTATTATGAAGAAGCAGAAAAGTTTGTTTCTTGTTGTTGTGGTTTTTCCTTCTTTCGAGGTTCCCAAGTTTTAATTTTTTGTATTATTCAGCATTATTTTGAGAGAAATTTTCCTTGCGAAAAATCACAAACGAACTGAAAATCCACTTATCACAAATTCATTTATAAATAAACGAGTATATCTTTCTGTATGTATGGAGAGCTGGAAGATTACATCTAAGGCGTTATTAATTTAATACATGAATAATTTATGGTGTACGAAATATATATCAATAGAAATTTTTCATAGCGTTATATATATATATATATATATATATATATATATATATATATATATATATATATATATATTTATATATATATATATATATATATATATATATATATATATATATATATATATATATATATATATATATATATATATGTATATATATATATATATATATATATATATATATATATATATATATATATATATATATATATATATATATATATATATAAGTTAAGGCACAAGATACTCTCATGTCATCAATTCATGCCATACACATTTCATGGGAAATCATCAAACACATGGAATGTGCATTCAACAGAGGTTCGAGTTTCATTCTACATAACTGGCTAAATCAGCAATACTTGTACACATGACATAATTCTTTTGGTTACGTTTTCCTAATCAGCAAAATTGTAAATTCCTGCATCAATTTATTCTCCAGGAGAAATTCTCATAAATGAAAAAAAAAAATAATATTGTAAGTAAATAAAAATACATAATAATAAAAATAAAAACGGAATAAAATATAAAACTTAATCATTCAATGATTTTAATCGAAACAAATTAAACAACAAAAGTGCAAATAACGAAAATTTACCAAAAATCACAACACTATAAACCCTAAAATAATACGTAATTCAAAATTGCTACAATGGAACAAATACAAGCAGCCATTACAAATTTAAGCCGATTTATTGGGCTATCATCCAAAATTTACGATAGAAAATAAGAGAAACTGCTGATTCGGCACTCATATCGTATAATATTTTGAATAGCAGTTGGAACGAAATTTAAAATTGCTTATCACACCACTACGCTGATAAGAGAGATCAGCGCACGCTGAAACAGCGGCTTCGTAGATTAACGCAGAGAAACAAAAGCATCGACGAGCTGTATGCTAACGTTAATCACCAGCTTTCACTCATTATCAACCAAATAAAGACCGAAAGTTATAACAAAAAGTAGGAACAGCACCCGAAGTATCCAGAATGCTAACAATTTAAAGACCGGCAACTCTACTCTAGGCCTTTGCATCCTGTTTGGAAATACAAAAACTGAATTTCCGAAACCTAGCCATACACGATAAAAGTTTTAACAGCAACAATGTAGATAGTGCCAGTCAATCAAATTTATTCGCAAAACAGTTTCAACCAAGAGCCACCAAGACCGCTTCCAAGGTTATCCCAACAGCAAAGAAATGTGGGATATGGAATTAATCATCAACGACAGGACGTTAGATTACCACAACGACCATCGGGATATGAAATTAATCAAATTAATATGAAGTGGATCCATCAATAAGAACACAAAGAGTCACTTACATGAATTGCCCTAAAAAAAATTTTAGGGCAAAAAAATTTCAAAAGGGAAGTAGCTTCAGATGCAAATGTGGAAGCCCAAAAACAACAACAAGTGTTTCACTTGGAATAGCAAAGAGAAGACTCTTACAAAGAATGTGAAGAATATGAAGAGCACATTCATAACTATAAGGACAACAGTTCCATTTTAACTGATGAGGTAAATTTATAGAGAAGGCCTCTCAAGCCTTCCTTACTTAGAATATAAATGCCGAAACGACAAAATACTCAAATTTCTCATCGATACGAGGGCCAACCAAAATTTTATAAAGAAAGAGCTCGCCATGGGTTCACAATCAATATACAAACCATTCACCCTCAAATCAGCAGCGGGTGACATACCAATAAAACACAAACTAACAGCACTTGTATTTAAGAGATTTCGAAATGATATCCTATAGTGAACTCCTTCGTGTTACTTGGTTTGCCCTCATTCGACGGTATAATCGGTGATGACACCTTAAAAAAGGTAAAAGCCATGATAGATAGGAGGGCAAACATACTAATGATCTCACCAGGTGTCAGTATTCCATTGAAGGAGTAAATCTCGACCCAAGTGAACAACATTGAGGTAAGAGATAGCCATTTGAACGGGCAAACACGAAGCTAAAATTGAAAACATTAATCATTGAGTTTTCTTATAAATTTTTGGACCGATCAATGATGAGCAAACCATAGATACAACCGTGAGAGCAGAAATAAGAATAACAAAGGAAGATCCTGTATACACAAAGACATACCCGTACCTCATAAACATGAGGTCCGAAGTTGATGAGCAAGAAGCGAAACTTTTAGAAAAGGGAGTAATCAGACCATCAAAGAGTCCATATAATTCGCCCATATGGATCGTGGAAAAAAAAACGAAGAACAACATCTTGTTAACATCAGAAAAATCTTCAAGAAACTAAGAGACGCGAATCTTCGGGTAAACCTCAACAAAACAGAATTCCTGAAGAAAGAAACGGAATTCCTGAGGTACATCGTAACTAGTCTAGGCATAAAAGCAGATCCGAAAAAAGTAGCAGCAATTAGGAATCTCAAACCACCAGAGAACCTCAAGGAATGAAAAGGATTTCTTGGACTAATGTCTTACTATCGAGGATTCATCAGGGATTTTGCGAAAATCGCGAAACCACTAACAAATCTCACAAGGGGGGAGAATGCCCAGGTAAAGACAAATAAATCAAGGAAAGTATAAGTTGAAATAGGTAAAGAAGAATTAAAAGCCTTCGAACAACTTAAGGAACAAATATTATCATTAGATTTACTCATAATTCCTGACTTCGAAAAACCCTTCATCTTAACAACAAATGCTTCGAATGCCAGCATAGGGGTGGTCCTATCGCAAGACAAGGAAGGAAAAGATCGTCCGATCACGTATATTTCGAGATTCCTAAATGCAACAAAGGAAACCTATGCCACCACCGAAAGCGAGATGTTGGCGATAGTCTGAGCCTTGGAAAGTCTTTGAAACTACCTATATGGTGTCAACAAATCAAAATATTGACTGACCACCAACATTTGACGTTTGAATTATGTAACTGCAATAATAATAGCAAACTCAAGAGATGGAAAGCGCTACGAAGAGTACAACTATGAGTTGGTATATAAACCAGGCATAACCAACAAAGTGGCAAACGCCTTGTCTTGATTAAAGGTGAAAGTAAACGCATTATCATCTTCAAGCAGTGGGACAATATACAGCGCGGAGGAGAATGGAACACAACTAATCCAACACTGTGAGTGACCGATAAATGTCTTCAAGGTTCAAAAAATATTCAGTTCAGTATTATCGACATTATATCTCACTACCGGAGATAAATAAAGACATTCTAACAAAAATCCTGAAAAAGAAACTACATTCGACGATATTGAATGACATAAAAATTCCCGAAAAGTACAAACTTCAAGAAGTTTACCAACAAAATTTTAACAACTACAAAGTGCGATTAACGCGGAGATTAGTGGAGGACATCTGCAACGAAGATAATAAATTCCGAATCATTATCGTTGAAGAGGAGCACAGAAGATATATATATATATATATATATATATATATATATATATATATATATATATATATATATATATATATATATATATATCCAGAAAATTATTCTTCCCACATTTGCAAACGAAAAACATAGTACATACGTTACTTCACCAAGGGTTCGTTACATCAACACAGTTTTCATCAGTTAACACTTTAATATAGGCTGTTATCGCAGTCTCTGAATGACAACAGGTCGAAGCAGAAAATCATCCATTGCTCAACGTCTGCACTCCACGTCTCGCTGTTTTACCTACTACGGTGATGTACGTTTATGAAGCCGCTTGAAATCCTTATTTAGCTATAGGGCATTACTGGATTCAGTCTACATTCGTCAGTGAAACTCTCGTTCAAAAATTGAAGCTTGCCCGATTAGTTGCTACCATTGAAGTATTATAGGTACATCGGAAACAAAGACAAAAATATCAAAAGGTAGCGTCCAAAAAACTCTTCAATCAACATTTTCATCATTTTAGTCTGAACTAACCATTTCTTCGGCTGTACTCATGTAAAATTAAAAATTTAACAAACAGCGTAGCAAGTCTCTCTTATTAAAAACGTAAAGGTCATCATAGGTAACGTCATGATCTCAAAGAGACACTTCTTTACTGATTTTCGATTTTTTTGAGGTACCGACATGTACAGCGATTATATTCTTATCATTTTCATAAGTATGTAGGTGCAAAAAGTGATTTACTTTTAAGAGACAAAAACTTGAATCCATTTGCAAATAATGTCGTTCCTTAGAAACTTTCTAATATTTTGACAAAAATTTTTAAATAATACTTTAATTTTAGCCAAATGTGACATTTTAGAAAACCTTGATGATAACTCTTCAAGAAACTTATTCCTTTCTGTAACACAATATTTAGTTATTGTGTGGGGTGGTTCTTAATTGTTAGTTGATATTGTGCGAAACTGGTTGGCTTAATCGTGTCAAACGTTTGGATTTTATTGAAGCGGGATTTTTATTTTATTAGTATATCGAAAGAGTTCACAACAACCCAAAATTTAATAGTCGAATCGGTCCAGAAGCATGAAGCTATGTTTTTCGATTACAGTGTCTCGATTATTATCTTTATTAAGCAGGTAACAAGGATAGCACTCCAAATTCAAGCCGCGGAATAGCGGAGCCACTCCGGATTCTGTCAAAAAATAATGTTACTTTTTATGTAACTATATTTTAATTGCTGTCCAGCACTTTAGACGACTAGAGAATACTCTAGCTTGATTTTGAGGTATGTTCGACAAACTTATTTGTTATTTTATTATAATTTTGATGATTTCAAAATCGATAAGTAACTCGAGAGGTTCTTCCTCACTATTGGATCCCATGTTAGTCACTGTATAAAATCGGTTATTTTCGATTGGTAATGTTAGTGACTCTAGGCAGACAATTAATTCGTATTCTTTAGCACAATCAAAAATTGGCGGTACATCTTCTCGATATCGCTAATAAACACAACCAAATATTTTTAAAACTCAACTAAAATGACTAACGGATATCTTCGTCGGGCGGTAATTAGTTCTTCTGATTTTTCGTCGACTTTTTATGGCTTACGTTCACTGCTAAAGTCGAAATACTTGGCAAATGCTGTAAGTTTGTCAAAGTCATTATATTTGGACCACTCCTACTTGTTTAATTCAGCCTCTTGAAAAAATTTGAAAATTATTGGCCACATTTAGATCAGCAATGTTATTATGCCAAAACTGAGCAAAGTTTTTTCTTTATTTAACACTTCGAAAATCAAAATACTACAAAAACAAAGTAATCCATTAGTAATAGATAAACCTTTTACGAACTTTAACAGTAAATCACAGAACCAGAAATACATTAAATACCCAAATGTATTTGCATTGAATGTAAATTATGTCTACGTATTCGTTTGAAACAAACACTATACAACTATCATTAGTCCCATTATCAGAAAAAGATACAAGTGAAAAAAATGTAACAAATAGTTAAATAAATTATCAAATATTTATTTATTTATTGCATGCCATTGACAAAAGCTGTTTCATATAAATCAGAAATAAATTTATGAACTTTTCATTCATCCATAAACTATTTTCTCTGTTTCAACCAAAAAAATCGTATAAAGTTAAACTTAATAAATAGTTTTGTAACTACATATATACGTATATATATATATATATATATATATATATATATATATATATATATATATATATATATATATATATATATATATATATATATATGTATACATATATATATATATATATATATATATATATATATATATATTTATATATATATATATATATATATATATATATATATATATATATATATATATAAATATATATATATATATATATATATATATATATTTATATATATATTTATATATATATATATATATATATATATATATATATATATATTTATATATATATATATATATATATATATATATATATATATATATAAATACATATATACATATACATATATTGACTATTTCAAAACTTGCTTTGTGATAAAGTGCAAAGTTTCTTCCTTTTTTATGCTTCTTTCTGTTAATATATTTATATATATATATATATATATATATATATATATATATATATATATATATATATATATATATATATGTATATATATATATATATATATATATATATATGTATATATATATATATATATATATATATAAATATATCACACAAAGACTTTGGATGGTTATTCTTTATTTGCACAAAGTATTGTTTTATGTAACTTTAAAGCAACCACCCTAACGACATGAAAATGTAACGGAAAACGAACAGAATAAAAAGTAGGGAAAATTTAAAAGTTCAATAAAGTAGGACTGAATAAAGCTGTTCAATATTTACTGTATTTAAAGCTTTTGCTGGAAAAAAAAATTTGTTTTATATCATTTTCCAGCTTTATCGTCAAAGACGTTCTAAATTGATCCTTAAAGTATTGTGATTTACGTGATATAAAAGTAAAGCAGCTTAAAACTATTTAAAGACATTGATGGGGATTTATATACTTTTATCATAATAAACTGAATTTTGTGATAGTTATATCAAACACAAAAAAAATATTTTATTATGTTAGATTCTCACTAATTGTCTTCATTGCTCAGATCGTCGGCCAAAATCTTGTTCTACAATTTTATCTGATATCATTTAACATTTTTTTTGTGCGATTGGACTGAAAAGCTACGGTGTAAAAGAACTAATTGAACCTCTTGAACGATCAGCATCCGTTGGTCTCAAAATCATTGGGTCTTAGAATAAATAGATATGATCTCAAGTTAACAGACCAAAACCCCATTTAAATAGTAGTTACAACCACACTTAAGAAAGACAAACTGAAGTTTATGTAAGTTCCTTTATGGGTGTGGCAGTCGAATCCTTGCCGGATGAATATGAAAAATAGCTAAATGCGACAATGACAACACTTACCGAGTATACCCTTCGCATATTTAATGTATCTAAGGAACATGCTTTAAATTTCTGCAAACATCCTAAAATATGGCAGTAATGAGAGATTAACGAAATATGAAATTTTTTAATTCCTGCAATAGGTAATAATTTTAACAGCCATAATGCCTATTTTATTGCCGTAGCGGAATATTTTCATTTTAATATTTCCCGCGGTATTTTTAAAAGAGCAATTGCTAAACAACTGTTATATGGAAATGAGAACTCGGTCAATATTAGAAAGTTAATTTTATTATGATACAAAATTTATTAATTTAACGATTAAGTACAATAAGTTTTTTTAACAATCATGTCATGCCTCATTTGTATTGAATAATAGAGGATAATTAAAAGAGTCAAGATAGTCACAAAAGTTAGGGAAGTCAAGATAGTCAAGATAGTCAAGATAGTCAAGATAGTCAAGATAGTCAAGAAAGTCAAGATAGTCAAGATAGTCAAGATAGTCAAGATAGTCAAGATAGTCAAGATAGTCAAGATAGTCAAGATAGTCAAGATAGTCAAGATAGTCAAGATAGTCAAGATAGTCAAGATAGTCAAGATAGTCAAGATAGTCAAGATAGTCAAGATAGTCAAGATAGTCAAGATAGTCAAGAAAGTCAAGATAGTCAAGATAGTCAAGATAGTCAAGATAGTCAAGATAGTCAAGATAGTCAAGATAGTCAAGATAGTCAAGATAGTCAAGATAGTCAAGATAGTCAAGATAGTCAAGATAGTCAAGATAGTCAAGATAGTCAAGATAGTCAAGATAGTCAAGATAGTCAAGATAGTCAAGATAGTCAAGATAGTCAAGATAGTCAAGATAGTCAAGATAGTCAAGATAGTCAAGATAGTCAAGATAGTCAAGATAGTCAAGATAGTCAAGATAGTCAAGATAGTCAAGATAGTGAAGATAGTCAAGATAGTCAAGATAGTCAAGATAGTCAAGATAGTCAAGATAGTCAAGATAGTCAAGATAGTCAAGATAGTCAAGATAGTCAAGATAGTCAAGATAGTCAAGATAGTCAAGATAGTCAAGATAGTCAAGATAGTCAAGATAGTCAAGATAGTCAAGATAGTCAAGATAGTCAAGATAGTCAAGATAGTCAAGATAGTCAAGATAGTCAAGATAGTCAAGATAGTCAAGATAGTCAAGATAGTCAAGATAGTCAAGATAGTCAAGATAGTCAAGATAGTCAAGATAGTCAAGATAGTCAAGATAGTCAAGATAGTCAAGATAGTCAAGATAGTCAAGATAGTCAAGATAGTCAAGATAGTCAAGATAGTCAAGATAGTCAAGATAGTCAAGATAGTCAAGATAGTCAAGATAGTCAAGATAGTCAAGATAGTCAAGATAGTCAAGATAGTCAAGATAGTCAAGATAGTCAAGATAGTCAAGATAGTCAAGATAGTCAAGATAGTCAAGATAGTCAAGATAGTCAAGATAGTCAAGATAGTCAAGATAGTCAAGATAGTCAAGATAATCAAGATAGTCAAGATAGTCAAGATAGTCAAGATAGTCAAGATAGTCAAGATAGTCAGATAGTCAAGATAGTCAAGATAGTCAAGATAGTCAAGATAGTCAAGATAGTCAAGATAGTCAAGATAGTCAAGATAGTCAAGATAGTCAAGATAGTCAAGATAGTCAAGATAGTCAAGATAGTCAAGATAGTCAAGATAGTCAAGATAGTCAAGATAGTCAAGATAGTCAAGATAGTCAAGATAGTCAAGATAGTCAAGATAGTCAAGATAGTCAAGATAGTCAAGATAGTCAAGATAGTCAAGATAGTCAAGATAGTCAAGATAGTCAAGATAGTCAAGATAGTCAAGATAGTCAAGATAGTCAAGATAGTCAAGATAGTCAAGATAGTCAAGATAGTCAAGATAGTCAAGATAGTCAAGATAGTCAAGATAGTCAAGATAGTCAAGATAGTCAAGATAGTCAAGATAGTCAAGATAGTCAAGATAGTCAAGATAGTCAAGATAGTCAAGATAGTCAAGATAGTCAAGATAGTCAAGATAGTCAAGATAGTCAAGATAGTCAAGATAGTCAAGATAGTCAAGATAGTCAAGATAGTCAAGATAGTCAAGATAGTCAAGATAGTCAAGATAGTCAAGATAGTCAAGATAGTCAAGATAGTCAAGATAGTCAAGATAGTCAAGATAGTCAAGATAGTCAAGATAGTCAAGATAGTCAAGATAGTCAAGATAGTCAAGATAGTCAAGATAGTCAAGATAGTCAAGATAGTCAAGATAGTCAAGATAGTCAAGATAGTCAAGATAGTCAAGATAGTCAAGATAGTCAAGATAGTCAAGATAGTCAAGATAGTCAAGATAGTCAAGATAGTCAAGATAGTCAAGATAGTCAAGATAGTCAAGATAGTCAAGATAGTCAAGATAGTCAAGATAGTCAAGATAGTCAAGATAGTCAAGATAGTCAAGATAGTCAAGATAGTCAAGATAGTCAAGATAGTCAAGATAGTCAAGATAGTCAAGATAGTCAAGATAGTCAAGATAGTCAAGATAGTCAAGATAGTCAGATAGTCAAGATAGTCAAGATAGTCAAGAAAGTCAAGATAGTCAAGATAGTCAAGATAGTCAAGATAGTCAAGATAGTCAAGATAGTCAGATAGTCAAGATAGTCAAGATAGTCAAGATAGTCAAGATAGTCAAGATAGTCAAGATAGTCAAGATAGTCAAGATAGTCAAGATAGTCAAGATAGTCAAGATAGTCAAGATAGTCAAGATAGTCAAGATAGTCAAGATAGTCAAGATAGTCAAGATAGTCAAGATAGTCAAGATAGTCAAGATAGTCAAGATAGTCAAGATAGTCAAGATAGTCAAGATAGTCAAGATAGTCAAGATAGTCAAGATAGTCAAGATAGTCAAGATAGTCAAGATAGTCAAGATAGTCAAGATAGTCAAGATAGTCAAGATAGTCAAGATAGTCAAGATAGTCAAGATAGTCAAGATAGTCAAGATAGTCAAGATAGTCAAGATAGTCAAGATAGTCAAGATAGTCAAGATAGTCAAGATAGTCAAGATAGTCAAGATAGTCAAGATAGTCAAGATAGTCAAGATAGTCAAGATAGTCAAGATAGTCAAGATAGTCAAGATAGTCAAGATAGTCAAGATAGTCAAGATAGTCAAGATAGTCAAGATAGTCAAGATAGTCAAGATAGTCAAGATAGTCAAGATAGTCAAGATAGTCAAGATAGTCAAGATAGTCAAGATAGTCAAGATAGTCAAGATAGTCAAGATAGTCAAGATAGTCAAGATAGTCAAGATAGTCAAGATAGTCAAGATAGTCAAGATAGTCAAGATAGTCAAGATAGTCAAGATAGTCAAGATAGTCAAGATAGTCAAGATAGTCAAGATAGTCAAGATAGTCAAGATAGTCAAGATAGTCAAGATAGTCAAGATAGTCAAGATAGTCAAGATAGTCAAGATAGTCAAGATAGTCAAGATAGTCAAGATAGTCAAGATAGTCAAGATAGTCAAGATAGTCAAGATAGTCAAGATAGTCAAGATAGTCAAGATAGTCAAGATAGTCAAGATAGTCAAGATAGTCAAGAGTAGAAAATACCGGTACCTCAGCTACCAAATAAATAAAATACCAGTATGAATCTATTAAAGGGAGAGTTTCCTAACCTCCAGTAACTAAGGTAGCTATTAAGGCAGCTACTACAACTCAAGAATTTGCGACCAACGAGCCCATCATTTATAAGATAATGAAGATGTTTAGCGAATTTTAGACTGAAATGAGGCTAGACTTTTAACAAATAAGAAATAAATTATTCTAGTAGCGACATCTTGCACGCCAATGGGCTAACATAACATGGTAATACTATGTGTATTTATATTATGCTCCAGGGTAAGGAAAGGAATTCTTAATAAATGAATTCTTATTGCAATATATAAATGAAGTATGGTTTCCAATCGGGACATTATGCTTAACACCAACTAGTTTGACCTGGCATGTTACTTAATTGTAAAACAGTATACTGAAGATATCAGTTGGTATTGAGAAAGCATTCCATTCAATCTCGACGATGAGCTCTTTTGCAAAATCCATACGACGATTTTTGTAATCGTCATACTCAAAATAATCCAATCATTCCCGCATTGGAAGTGTCTTTTATGTTCTTAAGTATGAAACATTTTCTGGAACGCTCCATACTCCATAGATATTTGGTATCCTATTAAACTTACTAAGCTCTCTTCAACCATGAAAGATTAGAAACTTGAGATAACTTCATTATGGTCTTCATAAAGTAACAACACAACAAAAACACTGGCTTGACGGAAATAGAGGTCGCTGGTTCAAACAATGCCTTCTTGGGGTAAACGACAACTTCTATTTTTCTCGTTATCGAAAACCCCAAGCTTGCGACGAAACTGATGGAAATAGATTGTTACTTTAGTACGGGCTAAGTCTAAAACTATTCAATGCAGGAAGAGAATACCATTAAAATTTATACAGTATTCCGATAAAACAATTACATTGGAATAACATTAATAAAAAATAGTAAAGTCCCATATAACTGTAAAAAATCCATTTTTAAAATGAACTGGAATATTAGATTTGGAATAAAAAATTATTGCATGCAGGAAGATTTAACGTAAATGTTTATTTACGAGCTTCCTTATAGATTCCAGTTCTTTGTAAAACAATTTCGTTTTGGAATAATTTACCATTTACAAAGAAAATGCTCAATAAATATTTGCAGTATTCTCCTCCTGCATAAAATAAAATTGTGTTGGTAAAATGTATTCTATGTATCATTTCATGTTTTTAACACTGCCACTGTTCGATCAAGGTTAACAAAACAAACCAGACAATGAAATATTTGCTAATTAATTACAAAAATATACGCAAACGCATAAGAACCCTGATTCATATCGTAGACGAACACATTTTTTTAATTATTTTCAACTTACCAACCCGTAAACCAAGATAAATTGGTACTGATTACTGATTTTACGCAACAAATTTATTTTTCTATATTTTTACGTTTTTACACGAACCAAATTACGTTTTACATTGAAAAAACAGATGCTAATCTTTAGATGCTCATATAATCAGTTAATTATTAATTTGTAAGTCTTTGTATTTCGGTTACTGTCGTTATCATCATAATCATCATACACGGAATATTGGTATCTGTATCTTTTTAGGTGATAACAATGTGTACGATATGACAACAATTTTTCTTGTTTCAAGTGTAATTAACACGGGTGTTATCGTGGTAATAATCGTTGAAAATTAGATATTTAGATGGTTTTTACCCCTTAGTACTACAAATAGGATAATTTAGTATTTTAACAACAGAAACATGCGTTACCATATTATCCTTATTCTAGAATTATTGAAATATGTCGGTAGTTTGCTTCGAGATTTCTGAAAATTCTTCAAAGCATGTCCTGCAATCAAAATCCTGCAATCTTTCTGGGGCCGAAGCTCTCCCAACTCTTTCGCGGTTAATTTTAAACGTCCTATAACTTACGCCTTCACCAGCCAAATCGAGGATGTACAAATACAGGTTTGAATTTAAATCCATCTGCACATTGCATTGCTCCAGCCAGCCTGTACTGACATGGACGATTGCTTGGCCCATATGTTCTGCACTTCAATATTGGGTCATAGTTGCGTTCGTCGTCATCACCGGTCGTAATCAGGTGATGAAAAATCCCTTTTGCAACCCTTCCCCATTGGGACTCGAACCCGGTACCTCTCGTCCCCGTACCTCCCGATTTTATCCGGGGGTGAGTCACGATTCATTTATTTGGAGAAACAGCGAGACTTCTGCATATTTTAATTCTGTGTACAACAATGAAGATAGAAACCATAGATTACTTGGTAAGGATGCATTTTCCTTTTATGAATTGATTGAAACATGCGACGCTGGATACTCACTATTACCTTGGCTCATTACTCCTTTTAGAAGTGCGGGAATAAATACACCCAAAATCCGTTTCAATAAGAGCCACAGCTCTGGTCGTAACATCTAGAGCGCACAATAGGTGTAAGGAAAAACTCGTACAGATGTCTTCTTGGTGTAGCCCGTCATTTACAATACACGCAAGAAAAAGCTGTGAAAATTATTAATGTGGCAGCTGCACTTCACAATATTCGCATTCATATTAATGTATCTGAACACGAAGAGGAATCACTCCAAAATTTTCAGCCTTCCTTGCTATTATTAATAATTAAATGCTTAAAATTAGTTCCTAAATTCCAGTTTAATCTTGTATAGACAATAAAAAATCAATAAGAATCAGCCTTTATGGTTAAGTATTACAAAATATCAGCCTCCTTGGCTATTATTACATAATTTACACATTTATAGATCGAGTTCAGCTTTATTTAATTCAGTTTCCAGAATTTTCCTTTTAAGCTTATTTTTACTCCATTCTCTCGAGGTGCCTTTTCTCCTCTTCTAGTTCCTAGCGCAAAATGTTGTTAGTGTTTTTTTGATGATCACTAAGTCTATCGATTGCCCTATACATTTTTTTTGATTTGTGTTTAATTCCTCAAATCGCTCATTTTGAATTTTGTTGGAATTTGATGTTTTCATAAAGCTTTTGCTGGATATTAACCTGTTTTTCCAACAGCTTCAACGATTTTGGCCCTTTAATTTGAGACACTCCAGACTGTCTTTCAATCAATTCCAATAGCTTTTTCACCTTCAAGATTATTATCGGATAACTCTAAAGATTGTGATGCATCCATTTCCTATGAATTTTGTGTAGGTACATCAATTGCAAAGTTTCCATTGTTGGCATCGGTAAATCTTCTCTTAAACCAACAAGTTGTGTTACTTCCTCCTCTAAACAGGAAAACGTAATTTGTTTATTACTACCACCACCAGTAGCCGTTAGCTCTCGCTTATTGAACGCTAGTTATAAGTATTACTTTCTACATATATAACTAAATTCTCTTACTTTTTCCCAATCGGCAGTTTTTCTAATTGGTGATCCTATGGTATTCAATTCCACAGTTAAATTTTGCCAAAATCCTTTAATCACACTAACATCTGATTTTCCACAATCTTCTCAAATTGAAGTCTATTTGTGGTACGTTTTCTATGAAGATTTTTTTCTATTTTGTTTACATTTATTTTGGTTATTAAAATCAAAACTTACGCTTTATTATTATTCTCCATTACAAAAAAAAAAAAAATGACACGACTTTACAATTTAAAATCCGCGTTAAATTTAATGCGTATTTAAATATTTGCATGAAGTGCGTATCACTCGCGAATAGAATTGTCACCTTTCTTTCGATGTATTCAGTAATACGTAGAACGTCAAATTCGAATTAAATTCCCTCCGCTGTCGATTCGGCGAGTTCTATGATCGATATGAATGTAATTATATATTTACAAAACATCACAACACACATTAAAATTCACGACATGTCAATGTCGGTCGTTTGTTTACATAAAATTGACATACGATCGACTTGAAGTAGAACACGATTTATATTTCAGCACATTGCTGATTACAATGGTTGCTGTGACCACCACAGGATGGAGTGCCACATCACAAACTATAAAAGACGAGATAACAAGCAAATAAAAATATTTAGTAAAAAAACTTTTTTTAAAAAGCACACTTTTATTTATGCTTAGAAAGTGCACCAAAAAGTAGAAATTAATATTTTTTTTGCACCTAGAATATAATCTGAAATTTTTACGACTAAAAATAAACGCGTGGTGCGTTCATCATAATTCATTCTCTACATAGCATGTTTTTAAGCTTCTTTCAGTTTCAGAATCACGTTTTAGCATCTAGATCTGTAATAAATTATTTTATTATTGATTACGCTTATCTTATTCCCTTTTTCTAATTTTTGAAAAATTCTAATAAACTTTTAGACATTTTGTAAAAGGGAACATTACAGTTGCAATGTTTTAGATTCAATTACTTTAAGTTACTGTGTGCTTTTTATAAAAAAGCTTTTTTACGTATGCTTGTCCTTCTGCAAACAGATCTGATCCGAGGTCGATTACTGCATAGTGTACTGTACATCCCTGCATCTTGTGTACAGTAGATGTCCATGAGAGTATTAGGCATTCTTCTTACAATGATTCCATAACTGTAGTTGGCAGGGAACTGTTTCGATAATGGCTTAATTATGTGAACACTACCTCTACCAAAGTCAATACGGACTGATGGTATGTCGTAATTATGCAGTTGCCTTTTTTGGAACAGAGCCCATATTATCTCAGTTATCAAACCTATTGCACCATTCACTAAGCCCTTTACTACATCGATATTTGATTTCAGCATTACTTTTGCTACTACAAATATTTCCTCTTCTTTCGGAAGTCCAGCTGTTTTGTCTATGTCCTTTGGTACAGCTCTATCCATATTGACATTTTCTTCGTCTCTTGCATCTACCAGCGAATCCTGACCTCTTATAGTGAACATCTCTATACCTTTGCTTCTGAAGTATTCCAGTACTGCTTTATTATGTGCTGCTTCCTTTGACTTGACTGGATATATGCAAAGTGCCTTTTCAATGGAGAATTCACCACTGAAGTCATTTCCAATTTTGACAATTAATACATCCATATGGTGAGGCTGTAATTCGCCAATTCTAAATGCGTTCAAGATGTCGACGAATGTGGTGTCTCCTTATTGTCGCATATTATGTGTCAACTCTACTATTCTAAATAATCTTCATAGATGAATGGCTAATTGCATTTAAAAAGATTGTTCGAATACTTGACTTGCTCGTATTGGAGGCAATTGCATAAGATCACCCAAGAGTAGCACATTTAAACCGCCGTATAGTTCGTCACTATTCTTAAATTGCTTTAGGTGTGAATCGATCATAGATAGTACTTCGTATGCGACCACAGATATTTCATCTATAAACAGAAACTCTATATCTTCCCATTGCATACGCATAGTAAGGAGAAAGTTACCAGTTAGGATTGGCAATGCTGGAATTCTCCCATCTCTCTGTTCTGGAAGCTTCAGTAGACTATGTAGAGTCATTCCGCCAACTAATCGTGCTGCTACTCCCGTTAATGCTGCTACTTTACCTTTCCATAACATCTGTCCACCTGATTTTTCAGTAGATTGAACACAAAGCTTTTACCAGTGCCAGCGCCACCAGTTATAAACAGCCTCTCACGGGTTATACTACCATTCATTATCTGATCCTGTATGTTGCGTGTTATGTGGACATACAGTTCTCGTTGACCCACATTCATTGCTTCTTGTGCTGATGTGAATTGTTCATCAGTCATTGCAACTTATGGCATTTCCTCCTCATATTGGTAATTTTCTGCAATAGGTGCTGCTTACTCCAGAATCTTAAACGCATGCACTTGATTGAAGGCATTTTGCAGCTACTTGTCACGCTCTTTAAAGGTCTCTATGTACCTACTAACTTTCTTCAGCCGATCTTTTCGTGCAAGGAATGCTTCTTGTGCCGCATCGTAGTCTTTGATAAGTTCCCTTTCCTGACGATATAAAGCTTTAGTAGTAATTCTCAGGATCAGTTGCTGCCATGATAAATGGTACTTTTACCACCGCTGGTCCTTGTTCTTACTACCATTTTGGTATTATCCTTAAGCGAGATTTACGTTCTTGTTCCAGTATTATCTTCATTGTGATCATTATCAACGTTTTCTTCACTATCTCCTTCCTGCTTCGTATAGAAGGATTCAAAGAGGATGGCAAATTCGATTAGGCTCATGTTCTCGAAGTCGAATTTCGGATGAGTGTGTGGTCTGTTCTCATATCTCTTGAAGATGGTGCTATAATATTCTGATGCATGACTACTCTCATCGAATTGCAGAAAATTGTAGCGTTGCTCAGATTGGCGAGTGTTTAAGAATACACTCTTTCTTGAGGTTTCCTTCATATTCAAATGAGCCAGTCGGAAAACAGCTTCACATGCTGATATTTGTCGTTCTCTCAGAATTTGCATGCATATATTGAAGGCGGCAAACAAGGGTCCATCCTCCCAGAGGCCCTATAGGAGAAGGCCCTTATACAACAGGGTGTGCCAGGTGCTGTAACGAAATGGTTGGCATGTTCCGGTTGAATAAAAATAAAAAAAACAATGCCTTACGTTACCGAATTTGTATTTTCTACGATCCAGAGCTTTGGCGTGATCATCTAAGGCCAGCTAAAGCTCAGGGTAGGGGCGTGGGATTGCCAAAGGTAGATCGTAGACAATACAAATTCGGTAACGTAAGGCATTGTTTTTTTTATTTTTATTTAACCGGAACATGCCAACCATTTCGTTACAGTGCCCTGAGGTAGTTCGCTAGCGGCATGACATCTTTTTCGTCCACCTTCATATCATTCAGCCCCCACCGCGGAAAACAACATATAATGGCTTAGGTGGTTGTACGTTAGCGAGGTTGGAAAGTTAGTGATCACTGGTGTTATATTTTACTTTGGCTACACTAAATCGTTTATAATTCATATAAAGCAAACCGACTTATACCGGGACATTTATCAAATGGCTAATTATTAACTTATTTCCTTTTCAAATATGGCTTGATCACCTTCGACATATGATTCAATTCCGCTCGCCGCACTTCACACGTTCGTATTTTACTTTCATCACCATATATATAATATAAATTTCCGGTTTTCGTTTTTTAGTTTTTGATATTTTAGAAAATAAATTGAAAATTTTAAAACTCACTCTTTGGTTTGATTTTTTTCAGTCTGCGTATAATATTGGTGTTGGTTAACAGCTAAATTGCATCTGTATTCACGTGGAGTCTTTCTTTTGTTTCCTTGCATTTTTTTAAATTTCAATTGAAACGGGTTCCTCTTTAAGGTCTCTATGTAGATAACTATTACTGACGTACCATGGTGCATCGACGATGTTCCTTAGTACCCATTTCTGAAACCTTTGTATGGTATTGACACGTTGCTGGGTTCTGTTCAATACTTTAATTCCATATTGGTTTCAGTATTTGCTTATAAAGTAGCAGCTTATTGTATGATGATAGAGAAGAGTGTTTGCCGATCAGCCAATGCATTTTTCTTTATTTTAGTTTTAGTACTACATTTTTTTTGACGTGAACCTTCCATCTAAGTTTAGCATCCAGAGTCATGCCTAGATACTTAGCTGTGTTCGCATACGGTATTATTTCTCGATTTATTGAAACAGGTATATGTTCAACTCGTTTGTTGGTAAAATTTATGTGAACTGATTTAGTTTCATTTAGCTTAATTCGCCATCTTTTAGTCCATTTATGTACTTCGGAGATACCTAGCTGATTGTAATTTTTGTGTTTATTCTTCGTTTCTTTTTCCAACAGCTAGGATCCCAGTGTCATTAGCATAAGTCAGCACTGCGTGTTGTTTTCTAATTAACGTAGATTATGCGTGTATAGTAAATATAAAATTGGTCTTAATACACTGCCCTGTGGTACACCTATTTTTATTTCTTTCAATTCAGAATAAGTTTCACCCAAATTAAATTCTAAAGAATCTATCTTTCTAGTATGATTCCAGTATTTTAACGAATTGCATTGGTAAGAGGTTTATAAACTTATGATTAAGACTTTCATGCCAAACCTTGTCAAAAGCTTGCGCCATGTCTAAAAATATTGTGGAGCATACATTTTTCACTTCAAGTGCTTTCTCAATTAAATTGATTACTCTGTGTTCATGTTGTATTGTTGAGTGTTGATGACGAAATTCGAACTGATGATTTGAGGTTAAGTTATTCCTTTCGATTATCGGATTTAACTTTTTAATCAGTTGTTTCTCAAAGAATTTAGACATAACTGGCAACAACGAAATTGGTCTATAAGATGAAGTTTCGTATATGGTGGTTTTTTAGGTTTTGGTATCCTTATTACTTCTGCAATTTTTCACAAACTGGGCACAACTTTGGTTCAATGCTGCATTTATAAGATAAATAAGCTTGTAGTTCTTTCAAAATTTCTGTAGGAATAAAATCATAACCAGGAGCTTTTTTCGAATTCATATTGAATTTTATCACATGCATGACTTCTTTTGGTGAAGTCAATAGAATTTCATCACTTTCTTTTTCAGATTCCGCCGTTATTATTTAAGATTATAAAGTTCGATCTTCCTGTGGTTGAAATATTTTTTCGAGGTGCTCCACGAAACATTGAACTTTATCTTCGTTATTTCGAGCCAATTTTCCCCCTTCTATTCTTATTGGAGGGGTTTTTTAATTTGTTTGGTTGCTTTCCAAAGTGAATAATCAGTCCTGCTATCATTAGTTAGTTTTTTAGACAGTTACTGATTGGCTCACCTTTTACTTTTTGGATTTTCCTTCTAAACTGTTGAGTTAGCTTGTTTAACTTAGTTTTATATTGAGGAGCTCTTGTTTGCTGCCATATTCTTCTCTCTCTCTTTTTCTGCCAAGAGTTCTCTAAATTCTTTGAGCTAGTTGTTTCCTTTTATTTCATATTTAATTTTTGGGGTTCTTTCCCAGGGTGATTGTTGTATATCATTTACAAATTTTTGAACTTCGTTTTCTACTTGCTCCTCGCTTTTTAATGGAATCTTTAGGATTTTTTTTTCTAAGGACTGCCTAAAGTATTCCAAACAAGTGCGTTTATTTACTAGGCTTGGATTTCTTTCTTTTTGAATAATTTTTCGCTTAATGTCAACATTATAGGAGAATGGCCCGAGTTTAGATCACGACTTTCGTCTACTTGTATATAGTTCATTGTGATATTTTGGATTATAAAAAAATCAATTAAGTCTGGTATTTTGTTTTGATCTGTAGACCAGTAGGTTGGTTTCCCAGTTGAAAAGCTTTAAGCAGTTTAAGCAGTTCTTTACATTTATCGTTGCTAGATTGGAAGCTATTAAACCATTTTTGACTTCGGAACCATCACATAATGTAAAAAAATTAATTATTACCAAAACAAACCTTCATCTCTTATATTAACTAACAGACAAAATTCGCAAATAAAGGACTATAAATTGGAATGCGTACAATGAACTTATTTTAATTGTAATGATAAAATTTCTTTACTATATAGTTAAAAACCGCATGCAACGAAATTTAATTCCATATAAATGGCAAAGAATGCAAAAACTAACCAAAGTCGATCTGTAATTAAAACTGAACCACTATAAAATTTTGTGGTTGGAAAAATACTTCATTTTTAATATAATATAATTATAGTACAAATTTTTGTTATTGTCGATTTAATTAAATTCTAATTTTGTTGATGTAAAATATGTTAAAACTTACAAACCGCAGTAGCAACAACAGTAATTGACTAAGAAAATCAAATTAAATTCAATATATGAGCAAGGGACCGTAAATATGAATAACAGTCAAGTAAATTAAAATTCAATTAAATAAAAAAAACCATAGAGTACTTAATAGATGGGTAGGCAAATAAATATTTGTTCTATCCCAAAATTTTGTGTCTCTCTTAAAAATTAATTCATGAATAATTTGACATCCGTTTTTCTTTTAAATTAGGGTTAACCAATTACCATGGTTTATACAACAACAAAATAAGATTTTTGGATCACCTACAAAAAATTCGTAAAATTTCCAAAATATATATTTCCACGTAATTGTTGTTCAACTCATTCAATTTACCATTCACCAATATTTTGTAAACACACAACCCGAATGACGATATTTTTTTTTTAACTTTTAATCTTTTCCTTTTATCGAAAGCTCTTTGAATCATTTGTTTTGTTTGCTTTACTTGGAATAACAGTTTAAGGAATTATTTTTTTTTTAATAAAATGCTTTTAGTCGAAATGATCGACATTCAAACTATGTTGTGTAAATAACATAAATATATCATTATATGCTATATATAGGTCATAGAAAATTTTGTTTTGTTCTGGTTATGAAAACTATTGGAAAACTTTTGACAATAACGACATGAAAACCTACCAAATTTATTAGGATTTTGGATAAAGTTTTCGAATGTTTATTGTCAAAAGTTACGTTTATGTTTGATTTGTTTATATATATATATATATATATATATATATATATATATATATATATATATATATATATATATATATATATATATATAAATATATATATATATATATATATATATATATATATATATATATATATATATATATATATATATATATATATACATATATAAAGTGGAGATTGATATACCTCCGGAAAGCGTGTTTATCTTTTTCTTGAGTTGTTTTTCATAAAACCATCCGTAGAAAATCCAAGCTGATTAATATTTTCGTTATAGGCAGTGAGACGGAATATTGCCAGAACGAAGCCGACGATGAGTTTTTACGTAATGATCCTCACAATATTTTTCCTCTAGTGAATACTGATTCTTAACTGAAATCGTCTCCAATTCGAGAGGCCTAATGCTTTTAAAGAGCGGTCTTCCCAGCTATGATTCATCAATAATCGGCCTAAAATTGACATTTCTTCTTGTATACAAATGAATGGAGTAAATATTTTGAAAAAGGTCAAAGTGAAGTTCAATTAGATGACAAAAGGTACGGTTAAAATAAATTACGTATAAATCTTAATAAAAACTTAAACTGACTTATATGGCCAGTCTACCCATGTAGATAGAGCAGTCTCCCATTGGTTGCGTCCTCGGGTGCCGGAAACCGTTGAACTGGATTTTTGGCGAATAATTGAAAAAAAAAATACTATTCACAGACCGAAATAGCCAAGAAACGTCTGTTAATCGGGAGATGCGGCTTCAAACAACGTCTGCTTTTCATGTTAGAGACGAATGAAACCAAGTCTAGAAGAAGGGATAAAATACTAAAGAAGGTACCTAATAAAAAAAATTAAGAAGAGCAATGTTAAAATTATACAGGGTGGCTGAGACCAAATGTTACCAAATGAAAACGCTGTGATTTTTTTAATTTTGATTATTTTTTATTGAAATTTCGTGGAATATGTTGAAAACATATTACATTTTATGAAAAACATGTTACTGCTCGATATGACTTCCTTTGACTCTGATTATTTGATTCAGTCTTCCATAGAAAGCATTGCATGCTGACTGAACGTGAGCTTGCGGAATTTTATTCCATTCTCGAACAAGAGCTGACTTCAATGCATCAACATTTTCGTATTTTTTAGTGGACACCTTACTCTCCAAAATGGACCATATGGAGAAATCCATGGGATTCAAGTCTGGTGAATATGGTTGCCATTCTTTCGACGAAATCAGCCGCGGAACGCAATTTTGTAAAAATTGCTGTTTCGCTCGAGCTTTGTGTGACGGTGCCGAGTCTTTTTGGAATGTCCAACGGTTCGTACCAAAGTGTTTACGTGCCCAAGGTAGCAAAGTATCGTTTAGGATCGTTTGGCGGTACACCTTTTGATTTACCTTGACTCCATGTTCGATGAAAACCAGAGGAGTGCATCCATCTGCAGTAACTGCAGACCAAACCATAACATTAGCTGGTGATTGCTTGCGCATGGCAGTTCTTGTGTCCAAATTATCATTGGACTTGTGCTCTAACCAAACACGATCATTTTGTTTATTCACAAACTGTTGAATGGTGAAAATTTTCTCATCAGAAAAGACAATTTTTGGAATCTCATCACGTTCAGCCAAGGCCTTCAATGCTCGTGTTCTTTCAAGTCTAACTTTTTTTGTGCCTCCGTAAGTACTTGAACTTTTTGTATCTTGTAGGGCTTCAAGTGTAGTTTATTTTTCAATATGGTTTGAATGCTGTATCGTGAAACATGTAGACGTGCGGCTAATTGATTGGCACTTTGACGAGGATTTCGTTGGATTCGTTTCTTCACCTTTCGTATCATTTCTTTTGATGTTGCTGTCTTGGTAGGACCGCCTCTGTTGCTTTTAGCGATGTACCAGTTTCGTTGTATCGAGTTATGGTTCGATACACAAACATTTTATTCACATTCAAATGCTGGTGCTAACGAATTATTGCTGTTTGTGAATTTCCACCCAAATACAGTGCAATTACACTATTACGTTTGAATCCCATTACGATTTTTTTATTAAGATATTAATTTAGGACAATTATTTGTTGACCACATGTAAACAACTAACCAAACTTCAATCTGTCAAAAAATTGACGCGCGAAAATGACAACTACACAAATGACAGCAGAGTGAATTCAGTAACATTTGGTCTCAGCCATCCTGTAGTGTCGGGATTTGGAACCCTAGTACTGGTGGCTTTAATGGGTGAGTAAGTGGGCTTTAATGGCAGTAGGAAACTTGGCTGTCGATAATTTTTGCTTTGTAAAAAATTATTACTATTACGTTTGATCAGGTAAAATAAGGCAAAAGATTTAAGATCGAAAGTCCGAGTGTTTCGAAATTGTCTTCATGTAAAAACAACAGGAATTGGTGAAATTGAGAGCAATTGAGAAAACTCGTGGTGGCTCTAAAGGAGGATCGTATATAGATATGAGTCGGCAACTAGATACAAATTTACACGTAATAGCGAAGATTTTACGCTCCATATAGCAATTCGAGATCCTTTGTTAAAGCAAAAGCAGGAATTTCGATTAACCAATGTAAATGGAGACGTGAAACCCTGGATGCTTCTAATACAGACACTGCAAAAAGGACGAGAGATCCAACACCTCAGACTGGTTTTCTGTTGGTAAAAAGAAACGGATTACATCAAATGCGCTTACAATGACAAATCAGGAAACTGGAGAAAGAAGCGGTAGAAGCTAAACCAGAATGACAAAAAGTCAAAAATGACATCGGAAACGACAAACTCGACAAGACGGGCTTTATATAAAAAAACTGTATCGTATGCTCTGTAGTTTTTGTGAATGAAAATAACCAGTAAATTTTGACTCCACCTTCAATTTCCTTAGCAGTTCAGCTAAGGAAAATCGAAAGAAAACCTTTTGCCAACTACAAAAGCTGTTTTCCAATCTCATTGGTTTGTTTGCTTAGGTGGTTTACTGAATTTGATAAATGAACGAGTCTTTAAAATGTTTCAAATACCTTGAATATACCAATGCTACAGCGGACAGTAAGTTATTTAACCGCAGACGTTTCTATTGTATGCGAACACTACAGGAAGTTGGATAATAAGACTTGGGCAGACGTTTTTTCCAATCGCGATGCTGTCTATGTCTGTGGGAAGATTATTTTACAAGAAAATGCTTGTGGTGCTAATGATAGAGTAACCGCTCTATTGGAACTATTTTGTTTCTTTAAGTGGTAATGCTGAATGTTGGTAACACCGCCATATGTTTTAGTGGCAGTACTAGCATAATCTTACGTGGATTATTGAGTATCTCCTAACTACAACATTAAGTTGGGAAGTAAATGATCTTTACGCACGGCGTCGCCAAGCCCTTGTACGTGTCTTGCATAATGGATACAACTAAGGAATAAATATCGAATAAAAACGGAAATTCAATGTCTGGAAACATAAAATGTTTGACGAAAAGTTTTTTGCAGGTTGGAAGATTAAAATGGGGGAAGTTCTTAGAGCAAAGTGAAAAACTTCCAGGTTTTCATGGATGCATATGACTGGTAAAATATTAGATAGGATCATACGCGAGAGTTGCAGGAAGCCATTAAAAAACCAGGGGGAAAATATATATGGATTCCATATAAAGCGAGCTCTGTCACGCTATTAAGCTTATTGTATATACAACGTGAGAGGCGATTGCTTGCCTTTAACTCAGCTAAGTGGTACTGCATTTAAGATGCGCTACTCAATAAATAGGTACCCAAGTTAACAAGGCTGGTGACTAATTTAGTTATGAGGTAGATTTTATAGTTTGTGAGAAATGAAAGCACAGAAGATTATTATATATATATTCGGATGAGTATCACAAGGATCGGTACTAGCTCCTACGTTTTTGAACGTCATAAATGACGGCATTTTTAAACTGCCGATACTATACAAGAAACAAAAATGGTTGGCCTTGCAAATGATGTAGCAGTTGTTGTGGTGGTAAAACTTAGACAGAAAGTGGAAGATGTATCTGGAGTGTAAGAGTCTTTCAAGATTGGTTATCGTTCACTGTGAGTGAGATAGCTGGGAGGGTAAATGAAGCTTTAACGCAAAAAATCCGAGATAAGATCAATGCGTGAGTCTACCTCAATAGAAATGGTAAAATGTATTTGCGACCAATCCAATGTATCGAAAATATTTGGTTTTAAATGGAACCCTTCACATGGAGACATATTTAGATTTGATATACAAATGCCTAAGCAAGCAGTTCATAAAAATATAATATTACCGTCAAATGTTAGTCGGAATTTCGATCCACTTGTTATCTCATATTATATTGGATGTACGGATGCAGAATTTTAACTAGGATAACAAACTTCCGCAAACACACAAAAACATGGCCCGAAGTTAGAAGAGATTCATTTGTGACATTTCTAGGTTGTGAAATGCAATTTTTTCAGATCATTTTGTTAGGCTTTAATGACGCAAGATAGTAACGCATATGCTGCCGTAATATATGCCATGTTAACATTGGCGATTGACTGATATCGAATATCATAGCAACAAGGTCACCATTAGTAGTTGTTAAATAAGTTAATTGGTTTCGGTTAGAGCTATTCCAGGTACATTGCTGTTGATAAATCGATCGAGCTATAACTCAATTTTTTAATTCATAAAAAAACATTACACACAGGTTTTCAATTAGACATCAGATTTGGGCTACACAATCGAGCAAACGATAATCCTGTGGCCATGAGGTACATCAATTTTTACAAGATATCAAAGATTTTGGCTCTAGTTTTGCGATATTTTATACATTTCAGAAGAAAATTAAAAATTCCTGAGACTTGAAGCAAACGGAATGATGCTGCTGAGATCATCCTTATATACAGAATTATGAGCTCATGATCAAAGCTTTAATACGGATAATCAGAGGCAGAACATTATTCAAAGAAGTAGTACACAAATGTATCAACTGCATTAAGCAAGACCCAAAACCAGAAATTCAATTCATGGGAAATCATCCATCTGCTCGAATGCAATACGTGCACACGTTTCATAAGGTTGAAAAAGGAAATACGCCATTTAAAGCAACCAGTACGATGAAGTAAATAATACGTCTGCATGTTTTTATATTTGGTTAAGGCTGTGCATATCAAGACCGTGGTCTCAATTTTGTTGAAGCAAACCACTTGCTATACCAGAGTTATTGCAGCTTCTCTAAGGCATCCGATATAGCTGCCGATATCCTACAATATAACTTCAAATTAAAGTTTGTCTCAATAAAGCACCATATAACAGTTGTAAATCAGGTGAAAATTAAGCAGAAAAGTGGGTGAATTGATACATTCTTGAAAAGATATCCACCTTATAAAAAAAATTGTGCCATAATGAATTCTAGACCATTGATTATAATACAAGTAGAAAACATCAACTTTTTAACACCGGCGCACTTATTATTTCATCAAAGCTTTATAGCTTTTGCAACCGAAGATGTCTAACAGCAAGATGGCAGTTTATTAAAACAATGCAGCAATACTTTTCAAATCGCTGACATTGTGACTATTAAACCATTTAGCAAAAAAAAAAAAAAAAAACCAGCGGATCCAAAAATTCAGTAACGGAAGACGTTGTATTAGTCATAGAACCTAATTTACTAGGGCACGATGTGCATTGGTAATTGTAACACATCCAGTGAAGGTTTAGATTGGAGTTCAACATTATTTGTTGGGAGCGATTATCATTATCCTAAGGAAAGTAAGCCCAATGCTGTACGTGGTTTTGTAAATGGACCAAGAAATGTAAGAAAATATAATCTTATTAGGGACTTAAAAATGAGTACAAAAGCGAGGAAATAAAAATGCACGCGAGAAAACCAAAATATCATCTTTGCCACCATAAAAACTTTAGATTTCATCCATCGTACGACAAAACCAGTTAACCAGTTGCCAGTTCTTCATTAGGCGCTTCCCCAGGTGGCAGATAAGGGAAAGTTTACCAGATGTATCAGGTACAGGGGAAATTCAATCCTCGGGTGGACCAAAACAAGAACACCCAAGTTAAGGTGGCACTACTAAATGTATGTAGATGTTTGTAGATGTATGTAGATACGCCTAAGGCTGCGTCACTAAGAGGGTGCTTTGTCTTTTTGTATGTAAACCTAATTTGGTGATATTCGGCTTAAGCCCATAGCCTTACTATGATAACGCCTGAGCTCTTTCATTGGTGATCGTTACTTCTCTTGCGTCTTGTGGGAATTTAAAAAAATATAAGAAATAATAACCTAACAAAATTAAAAGCCAAGACGGATTTCTTTTTGGTTTCCAATACCATATGAATCCTCGGTGGAACCAACTATTGCCAAATAAACGGAACAATTTTTCTAAGAGCACGATAATGTTGAGGTCACCAACTGTAAAAGTTCAAAATGTAAGTAGCGGTACACTACAGTTAAAGACGGCTTCTGACCGTGCGACTGCGTCTCAAGTCACTATTGAAATTTCCCTATCTGAGGAAGTAATCAAAGCTCTAGACGAGTCTAGACAAAAAAACAAAGAAATGGATAAAATAATTCAATGGATGCAGCACCATATACAACTTCTTGTAGGGATAGTTAAAAACCTTAAACGTACCCTAAAGATGGACTACCAATTTGGTCCGGAAGTTCCATTTGAAGTAAAAGACGTAAACCAGGAAAACAACAACAAAGAAACGAAATGTGGTAATTTAATCGAGTACCAAACCGACGAGGAAGATTTAAAAGAGAAACCAATTGGATAATAAGAAAATCAAAACTGGCTTTAAAACGGCAAAAAACACAAGAAGTAAATTCTTCAGCTACAAGGAAAGCTAAGTCGTCTCCAGAAATAAGCACCAGTGTAAACATATCAGGAGCAAAGGTAAACCAATTACCAACTATCCGCAAGACCAAGAAACAAAAAGAACCACCACCAATCAATGTCACATATGTAGACAAATTTAGCGTTACCCAAGCGTTAATAAAAGAAGTGACCAAAAAGGAGTATAAGCTTGTGTTGCTTAAAAACAACGCGTAGGAAGTTAATATGCCTGAAAACTTTCAACTACATTGAATGATAATGGTCTCCAATGGTATACATATAAAGACAAGCTTCAATTCAATTCAAGCTAGGGGTCTACATAAATGCACACCTAATGAGATATATTTGAAGTCCTCCAAATAAAAAATTTAACGATCTTAGGTGCAGCGTTAATATGTTTAAAACTGAAAAAAGCCTATCAGCCAATAAGAGCAGCGAAAAAAAGGAAGTCACGACAAAAGCTGTCACTTCGTTCCATAGTAAGAAATTGTCAGAAGGATTATCATACTCAGAAGCAGCAAGACAAGGACTACCTGGCCTTTAGATCAATATGTCATGGAACTCAAGCTATAACAACAATGCAAAATACCTAAATGCTATTGTTAATCGCCTCTCCCAAATAGAAGAATATATAGAGCTTCTGAACAAAAGACAATCTTGAACAGCAAGTAGAACATCAAAGAAAAATTAACGACATTTGTAGAAAAAAGTTGCTATATCTGATCTCTCACTAAACAACACAAAATTAACAAAACACTAAGAATACTAACCTGGAATGCTAATGGACTTCTACATCATCTTTCAGAGTCAGATTTTTTTTTTTTTTTGAATACTGAAAAAATTGATATATGTTTAAGAGCAGAGAGCCATTTCACTAGAAAGACTTATATGCAAATATAAAAGGTTACTCTTGTTACCATTCTACTCATCTAACAGAAAAAGCAGGGCAACTATCTTCATCAGAGAAAACATCAAACACTTCAAAGATGTCCAACTCGAAATAGAGATAATTTAAATTGTATCATTTAGTGTGCAACTTAATAGAAGTTGTGGGTTGCTGCAATATGTAGTCCACCAAAGCATCCACTTAAAAAGGATGATTTTTTCTCAATGCTTAAAATGATGGGCTCAAATTTCGTCATTGGACGAGACTTCAATGCTAAACAAACGCATTGGGGTTCAAGACTAATATCATCTAAAGGTAGTATTACTAATAACTATTAGAAACTGAACATCAAATAAACTGTGGGTTTCATTCAAATAGTATTCCTACTTATTGGCCAACGGACACAATCAAAATACCAGACGTGATTGATTTTTTTATAGGTCAAGGTTTTTCAGAAAACTATATCCAAATTGAAATTAATGAAGATTTATCATCTCCAATCTTACTTACGATTAGTAAAACAATAATTGGAAAAAAAGCCACCAAGGTTATCAAGTGGGAAGATCAATTGGGAACCCTTCTCACTATTAATTGAGTAAAGTATTGATCTTCCTCGTAGAAATGGAGTACCAAAAAGCAAAATTATTTTTAATCAGCTCAGAAACAATCAAATTCAACAAATATTTAATAAGTCTCTCTGGCCACAAAGAAAGTGACTACTCTTTATGGAAAGCTATAAAAGGTCTGAAGAGGCCAAAAGAGCAGATGTCACCAATCAAAAAAGCAGATCTTAGGCCAAAAAACCCAAAGATAAAGCTGATCTTCTTGCTAACCATCTGGAAGAAATGTTTTAACCTTTGACTAGACAAACAGCAGTGGAAAATATTTTTCTCATGCAAAAAGAAGATGAGCTAGACTTACGACCAGTTTCAATGTTTTCTTCTGAATTACCATCATTGTCCAAACTTTTCGAAAAATTACTTCTTAAAAGGATGAAACCTCTGATTGAAAATAGGCACCTGTTGCCATTTCACTAATTTGATTTCAGAGAGAATTCCTCTACCATAGAGCAGGTACACAAGTCACTAACGTGATTGAAAAGACGCTTGAAAACAAAAAGGTATGTTCTGGAGTTTTTCTTGATGTTGCCAAACCTTTGATTGAGTTTGGCATCGAGAACTGGAATATAAATTACATCGCGATCTCCCTTAGCATTTTTATGAGATAATAAAATCATACAATGAAGGGAGATATTTCTGAGTGAAATATGAAAGAAAAATTCTTATCACTCAAGATAATTGAAGCAGGAGTATCACAAAGGAGCGTGTTGGGACCAGCCTTATATTTGCGCTAAACAAGAGAAATATATATTACTGGAGAAACAGATATTACAACATTTGCGCATGAAACAGCAATCTTGGTGGTTGGAAGTGCAATCGAAAAGACAACCAGCAAATTACAGCACACTGTGAATGAGATTGTCTACTGGATAAAAAAATTGAGAATAAAATTGAATGACTTAAAATCAGTTCACACAACCTTCACCTATCTAAAATAATCTATTATCTATTTATTTACATAAATAGGTAGGAAATACCACATGCGAATACGGCAAAATACTTGGGTATGACGCTCGACGCCATGTTAAAATGATCAAAAAAAAGGCATGCACTGGATATAAAAATCAGAAAAATGTATTGGCTCATTGGAAGAAATAGTGAGGTTACCATTCACAGTAAGCTGCTTTTGTACAAGCAAATACTTAAGCCTGTGTGGACCTATGGCACCCAGCTCTGGGCACCTTAGTTTATTTGAAACGATAATCCACATAGGGATGGAATACGTCAACGAAGAAATTTCAAAATATTCCAACAAATATATCCAGCGTTAACAACTACAGGAAAAAACGGATATTCAACATATTGTTAACGTCGACAGCCCAAATACAAGACGGCTTAAGAGAACGAGAAGTCACTTAATTTAGTTCTTCAGTACTGAAAGTTGCTGATGTAAGTGGAAGGACTGACCCTACTGGGAGTAACTACTGTGTTATAGCCCAACTAAAAGGGAATTAAAATAAGAAAGAGAAAATTGCTAAATGAGTTGTAAGAACTTAGTCGTAATAAAATAAAAATAAAAATCTATTTTAATTTCATAAATTAATTAATGAACCATTAGCAAAATTTATCGAGATTTAAAAAATTTTGAAAATCAAATTTACATAATTAAATAACTTTCAATAATAAAAATATAGTCATAATATAAAATTCGATCTTGTAACCATTTTAATAATCCTATAAGTAAAAAATAAAATATTATCTTTCCACATTTTTTGAAATTAAGAACAATATTAATAATACTCTATTATTTATTATTAAAAATACAGTATTAATTTTTTTTAGATTCTATACAAAACTAATAAGTAAAAGACGAAACAAAAAAAGAAACTTAAATTTTTACTTCATTTGACTTTTAAAATATTCATAAAAATATTTTCATAAATTTTAAATTAAAAACAAAAAAAAAAAATTTATATTATTTTAATAAATATGAAAAAAAAAATATAATTAATAAATAAATAAAAAAGCTTTCAACAATTTGTTTTGCTAAATAAATAAATAAAAAAAAAATGTTTCTTCCATCGGATTTATAAATTTATAGAAAAAAAAAATAAAAAAATTGCGCTCTGTGTATTGTGTTATTTTTTTGCCATATTTTCCTCCACGGTTTTCTCTTCTTTTGTTTTTAATTATCAAGCAAATTTTTCCAATTAAAAATTTAATTGAAAAAGTAACAACAAAATTAAGAAAATTATGGAAAATCATAAGAAACTAAACTTTTTCCTTTTTATATGTTATTTTCTTCAACATTTCTTTGTCAGTATACAGCAGTAGTAAAACTATATAGTTATCGTATAATAGTTGTTGTTGTCATTAATTTTTTTAATTTAATAATTTAATTTTGCCACACTCCCTTTATTGAAATAAGTAAGATATATGTAGGTATGTCTTTTCAGTTTGCAGGTTTTTTTAACTCTTTATACATAATATGATTGTATGTACAGGGTGTGGCCATCAACGTTCGAACTTTAAATGAGTATTACGATGCCTTCAAAAAATTAAATAGTTGTTTCTCTATATGATCGTATAATAGCAATATGTGCTTATATAAATTAATAATTTAACTTAAAGAAGTTCATTTCAAGTTCAAGTACTCTTAGTAGACCAAAGGGTAAACCTCGTCCATTATAGTGGCAGAAGGAACTACAAGTAACGCGTTTAAATGCAAGCGGCTCTTTAAAATTGCGAAGAGAACAAAAAATGCCATGGACTGGCACTCCTATAAGGAGATCCTCAATGCGTATAAATTTGAACTCAGAAGTATTTTGTAATAAAATACAAACGTCCTCTGAGGCAGCTAGGCTACGTAAGATATTATCCACTTATCCTGTTATTCCACGTTATCTCCAATGACCGGATGGCCAATGGACTACAATAGGTAGGGAATCCTTGGTGCTTCATATCCCGGGTTGTTCCAATTCTCCTCTTATTTTGCCAAACAATTTTCCCCACGAGGCCAGTAGCCTTATTATACTGGCCTCGCAGGGAAAATTGTCAACAAGACAAGTATCTTGTAGGCAATGCTCAGTTTCAAGCCTTTTAAGTCGTCACCAGTTCTGGAGGGCATTATTTCTGCTGATATTCAAAAAAACACTGACTTAAGTGGTCTCTGGCTTGAGGTGATTTTCAAAAGTAGCCTCGAACTATGTCATATTCCAATGAAATGGACTGAAGTAAATTTAATTTGTGTACCTAAGGCGGGAAAATGTTCTAATGGCAATCCCAAAGACATTAGGCCTATTAGTTTATCTTCTGTTTTCTTGAAAATTCTAGAAAGACAGATAGGGATTTCCTCAAGGGGTCAATTGAGCCTGTAAAGCTGTCAAAGTCTTAGCATGCATAAAGCATGTATGTAGGAAAAAATGGTGGAAACTGCTCTTCATTCCATCTTATGTCCAAAAGAGAAGTCTCTAGAATATAAGAAATTCCCTTTGGTGACCTTTTGTAATTTTGAAGGTGCCTTTAATAATGTCAAACCAGAGGCGATCATACAGGAACTTTTAAATTTGGGAGTGGCACTTCGAACCTGGAATGATCAAATGCTCAGAGGTAAGGTCATAACGGCTAATGTAGGTGTATCATCTATCAGTAAATTTGTAAGTAGTGGTACACCGCAAGGTGGTGTATTATCCTCCCTTCTTTGGAATGTGGTCATAAATGACCTCTTACTAAACCTGGAAGGGACTAGCTTTAATGTGGTGGCTTATGCGGATAATTTTGCTAATGGCGTTTTCGGTAAAAATCCTTGTATCTTCAGAGATGTTATGCAGAATGCTCATGGCATCCTACCTCAATGGACCAAAAAATTATTAAGTCTCATTTTGGACAGCAAACTAATCTGGAAACCAAATATTCTAAAAAGATTAAAAAATGCTACGATAGCACTCTATTCCTGTAAAGCTGCCATTGAAAAAGGGTGGTGGCTTAAGTCCCGTATAGTTCTTTGTCCTTACACCTCTGCAGTTAGACCAGTTTTAATGTATGGAGTTACAGTTTGGTGGCCCACCGGAAATACAGGGGCAAACCAAACGTTGCTGATGAAAGAACAAAGACCCGCCGTCTTGTGTATTAGTTGTGCACTTAGTAGTCCTCTACTCAAGCACTGGATATGCTATTTTATTTCATCCTTTTGAATATTTAATGCTGGTTTAGCAATTGGCTGCAAGTACAGCTATAAGACTTAAATCAATTTCTTTGTTGTCTTGTAACATTATATAGAACACTCGTTTATTCTAATGATCAAAGAAATTCCCAAACCTAAATCGACTAAACCATCTCAAAATTATCCGCTTAAGTTAAGTTTATAACTGATATTCCTTCCAGAGAGGTCCGGGCTAGAATAGTTTTAAAGCCAAGGTTTATTAACTTCTTTATAGATGGCTTGAAAATTGTTCGAAAGGTCGGTGGTGGGGTTTTCTGCGAAGAACTAAATTTAAATTTCTCTTTCCACCTCCCTGATTATTGCAGTATTTTTCAGGCAGAGCTTATAGCAATCATGGAACCCATAGAATAAAGTATCATGTAATATCTTTAAGAGATATTGGCATTTTAACGGACAGTCAGACTGCTATTAAAGTTCTCAGGCTATATCAGGCTATATCACGTCGAAAGAAGCCCGGAGCTAACTTTTATCTCTTAACGAGATGACTTAATAGGTTAACATCCATCTTATGTAGATGCCAAGGCATTTTAATATTATGGGGAATATAAAAGCCGATGAACTTGCGCGATAAGGTATCACTCGTGTTTCATCTTACCATGCAAGGTGGACATTGATAATCCACTTGCTACGTGCAAACTTTCTTAACGAAAAAATTATAAAATTACAACCAATAGATAGGCAAAATGCACCTCATGTGTAATTACTAGGAAGATTTGGCATAATTTGGACTTAAAAAGGTCTAACCAGTTAATAGCTATGCAACGGCTTAATATTATCACAGTTGTGGGTATCCTTACTGGACACTGTCCTATTGGTAAGCATGCTAGTAGACTTGATGTTTTCTTTCATAATTACTGTAGAAGTTGCAAGGATGAAGTAGAGGAGGAAACAATACTTCCTTTGGTATGCACCTGCCCTAGTCTGTATCAAAACATTCAAGTTTTTGGGAACTCCTGTGAGATCCAACGGATCTCAGTAAATTGAGCGTTAGGGATATATACTGCTTCGTGAGAAACTTAAATTTGTTTCAGTAAGTTAGTACGGAGTAGCAATTGAAGTATTAAGGCTACGGACGATATGTGTCTATGTCTTGTCCTTTTGAACGGTCACCTCAACTTAAACTAACCTAACCTAACTTAAAGAAATTTAAGAGATGGTTAGCAGTAAGCAGGCAGAGGACCACTAGTATATCTCTCGAAACAATTGTCCGAGTAGCCAGTGATCAATGGTATACCCCTTCATTTGTAATATAATAAACGGTCAGTGGGCACCGGTATTCTAAGCATAAAAATACTGTCAACAGCCAGTCGATAGTAGTTTTAAATTTCACTTTAGTATTCCAAAATATGTTTTAAGTACAAAAAAATTGGAGTGTGATTTTTTCATATTCATTTTTAGTGTGGTACATCGATGGCACATTAATTTTTATTTTTATTTTTAAGTTTATCACCAGTTTAGGAGCATATGACAGCTACTATAACTGAACCATTTTTCTCTATTAGGAAGGACTGCTTTCATTTCCACCTTTGGTTTGCTATGTTTTCACTTCTGATAGACTTGTTTGGTTCAAATAATTACTAGTCCTCCGTCTTTTCTTTATTTTTACAAGTTTCAGTCGGATAATATTCTTTTTTTAAAAGATTCTTTCCATTTTAATAACTGTTCTTAAATCCATCCTAATAATAGGTGGTATGGTGGTTTCGCTTATAAATGGTATCTTAGTACCTTTGCCAGTGACCTAAAGTACACACTAGTGTAGTGCTCGAATGGCATTGTATTGCTGCTGTGTCCTCAGAATGAGTATATCCTATGCACATTTTTTTCGATAATTTCTTATTATCTCATTTAAGTAACGCGTTGACTCTTTGTACATGCGTGAAATCTTTAGTGTTTTGTTGTTATATTTTAAACTAAAATTGACGGCTTGGCTCTTTCTTAAAATCTGGGACCATCCATGAACAATTTTCTCAAATGTTTTCAGACATATTATATACAGTGGCAATAAACATTTCTACAGTGGCAATAAACATCACTAATTCAAGTTGCTACAACAAATGGGCAAGAATAATTTGAAATCAATTTCAAACGAAAATTTCAATATTTTAAAGTAGTATTGCAAAATATATAAGACTATTCTGTAAGAAGAGGATGAGGAAAAACTGTTAGAGGATTATCTTTATCTAAAGTTATTAAACATATTTAAAATCCACACCAGTTTCTTGTCTATACAGGATCTCCGGATGGGCGATGCTAATCCATTAAGGAGTGATGCCTAGGTTCATTAAAAAAAAAATCGTTTGAGAGATGGGCAAATTTTTGTTATCTTTTGCGATAGAGTGTTTTGCTTAGAAATAAAGCAAATGCAAATATTATACTGTAACATTCTTAATATTTATTGGAGAGCAACGAACACCTACAGCTGTTTAATAGCTATGAGACAATAAAATATTTAAAATAAAATATAAAACTTTATTTTTTTTTGCTTAAATTTGATTTGCCATGATGTTCTCTATACAATCCCCTAATTTATTAATTATAGCCTATACCGCTATTCCTAAATTAGGAAATGCTGTAGTGTCAATATTTTAAAAATTTATTACTTGATCAGTAAAACAGTAGGCGATTTTTTCTACTCTTTTGTTTAAATATAGAAATAAAACAAAAATTACATATTTTCGTTAGTTTAATAGTTTTTTTTGAAATTGTTAAGGGTTGTGTCAGTATGGTGACTTAAAAATTCTAATTAATTCAAAGAACATAGTTCTTAAGTTCGAAAAAAGTAATATTTTGTTTCAGAATTTGCGTTGGTAATGTATCTTGAGCTCGCAATGACTATCACCGCAGATACCTCAAATACAAACCACATCAATTACGCGAGTGGTTTTTGGCTCATCAAATAATTCATAAGAGAAGGCATAACAAATTTTTAAAATTGATACTACAGTGGGCTGCTGATAATCCCTATTCGATAAAACAAAAATATAAATTCAGCAATGCTTCGGTGTAATTTTTAAACATAGTGGCTGATATAATTGGAAATAATTTGATTGAACTATCCATATTAAACTATCAGCGTTAAATAGTGAATATTATTCACAATTTTTACAGAAAGATTTGCTATCTCTTTAATGGTGGTCAAATTTTCAGTAGATTTTTGAACACATGTACCATGATGATGATGCTTCTATTCAATACGGTATAAATGTTAAAACTATTATTATAATATTTGGATTTTGACGCAGTGGATTAAGCTGCGGTGCTTGATTCCGGAGGTATCGGGTTTGAATCCAAACAGGGGAGGGTTGCAAAAGGGATTTTGAATCAACTGATTTCGATCGGTGATGACAATCGGTGATGAACACAACTATGACTCCCTGTTGAAGAGCAGAATCCATGGGCCGAACCATCGTCCATGCCAGTGCAATGTGCATATGGTATTCAAAGCGAGCTAGTATTCGTGTGTTCTCGATTTGGATGGCAACGGCTTAAGGTAGGATGTTAAAAAGTAACCGCGAAAGAGTTGGGTGCGCTTTGGCCTCTTAACAGATGGCATAGATATATACAAAACATAATTTGTATGTGTTTGGGAAATAATGAAAGATGCTTGTATTTTCCAAAGACAATAAAATAAAAGAAAAATAATTCAACGAATAAACAAAGCAGCTCAACTAATAAGGGAATAATTACCAAAAATTAAAATAATAAAAGGTATACTTAAATGAATATTAGCCTGTTTTCATTTATTTATTTAATTAGTTTATAAAAAATTTGGTATTAAGAGGAAAAGTGCATATAGATATAATTTCATATAATTTCTAGTCCATCAATTTGACCCAGCAAACATAGTTTTTCCTAAAATAATTTTTTTATTCATGAGGGCCATTTCGCTTCTTTCGGAGAGAGCTATGTTTAAAAGAGGCGCAGCAGCTTCTCATCTTTCTCCAAAAGTCCTCTAAGTTGGCAAGCCTCTTTGTAAGTTTGGCAGGGTCTTTTTGCAACTGTTCTCTAATCTATAAATGACTTTGAACCTCTCACTTCATGCAATAGCAGTCGCAGGTGACAGCATATAGAGTTGATTGTGGAGTGACGCTCTTGAATTAGAAAACTCAGTATTCCTCATATGGCTTCTGATCATCCATATATCATTCCGTTCGTTGGTGACTTTGGACAAAGTCATGTCTGATTGTTGACATACTTAGAGATGTACTTTATGAACTTTACCGAATTCAACGTTGATATGTGCAATAAAAATTTTCATTGAAAGAGGTGAAACAATCCAAAAGTTGCCCACAGATATTTCTAATCGTCGGAAAGGAATTTATAATGTGAATCCACCATCTTGTGGACTTCTATGACGATAGTGTGGATATCCATCTTGTCCTTCTTGGGTGTCATTCAAAAATTGGCGTTAGATTCGCTTCGTGCAACTTTCGTTTTTCATGCATGGAGCGCGTGGTTTAATGGATGCGCAGGGTCCGTGCACAATCTTTACTTGCTGATTTGGGATTTCTGCACTGATGAAGTCATCCATTCTGTGAACATAAAGTGTGTCGTTCAGCCAAATAAGAACGTGGGTACGAGAAAGTTCTCGCTTTTGCTAGTCTATAGTGAACATGTGATATTCATCGTCACCAAAACTCTTTCCGTTTTTGATCAGACTCATCAGTGTTGAAAGCTTTTACCGAAACACTTTTGCAGACAAATCGTGATGATCCTGTGATTTTTGTCCATCAAATAGTTTCTGCTGTATTTCTAGCCAATTCAAACTGCATGTTAAGGTGATGAAAAAGTCTGATCTATAGTAGTTTCAGACGTAGATCATGACATGTTTCGTACGCTTGTGCATGTACCTGGGACCTCCAGTGAAGCTCAAAGGCAAGTTTCCGTTTATGTGGGTCGGAAATTCTCTGAATGATGCCACTTCTATTTTCTAAAATTATGTCTCATGTTCCATGTTCTTCACCCAACATGATGACAGCCACTCCTGATGTTGCTGGTGCATTGAAGAGTTTACTAAGATGGCGACTTTTAATTCAGGCCCCATTTTTTCCATGGTTGATTTGAAGCTGTGTACGTAGGAGTTATGACGATACAGCATGTCTTGGAACTGAAGAACCATTTGTTGCCTGGCTTGTGGTGGTGATACATTTTTGCAACGCTGGTCTGCTTGTTGTGCACTGCTTTCAACTAAATATACTTGAAAAAATGTAAGCTCTTCGTTTGGCAATGATTGTAAACTCCCGATGTGGTTATATACTTGACCCTGCACCTTGAATGTCAGCATATATCCTGGCTTTCTTATTTTTTTGGTTGTACCAAAAGATGTCACCTGTTAACTGTCTAAGCCGAAAAGTAGGTAGGGGCTCGGGAGAATCTAATAACTATGGAAGTTGAACCTTTCACAGAGTTGGCATGTTACAGACATTGATCCAATAATGATGCACAAAGGATCAGAAGCATAATCTACTGATGGATCGTAGTTTAAAGCTGAATTTTGTAAATTTTACCAAATGTGCGTTTGGGCAGCACTTGTACCAGTTTAAACTTGCACCAGTTTTCATTCTCTTTCGAAAGTTCAGCTTGTCTTCTTCTTTGATTGATTTTTCTTATGTAATGCTGTCTATCAATACTCTTTCAGTGATGCATGGCCTCCGCTTCTCTGGTTACTCGATGATTTTCTCTGTTTTTCAATAGCCTGGATTCTCGTTCAAGGGTGGTTTTGTCTTGTTTTCTTCTTCTATTCATTTTGTAGTTTTTTTTTGTCTTGTCGCAAGACATTTTTTTTTCAGGAGACTGTGGCATAATTTTAAATAAATCTAGACCGACATACTTAGGAACCTTCATTCTTATGAAAATATAGGTTTTTATATAATATAGAAATTTATTGAGCGTTGGCCGAAATGAATGTTCTAATTATTTGAAATTTTAACAGAGTGTACAACTGTGCGCAAATCTCAACTCCTATCCGATGGTTTTTTTAGATATAGGTTTCTTCTAATATACTTAAGAATTTAATTTCATTTAGCGGTTTATGATTATCTGTTGGAAAATTATTCAGGACAGCTGACGCCCTGAATAACACAAGGCCTTTTTGTAAACCAACTCAAAATCATAGTTTTTTTTTTATTCCAGACGTCACCTGTAAAATGTTAAGTTCATGTTGAATACTAGTTCTAATGAACGTGAAGGGCTTATGGTCAATTACCAGTACAAACTTGTAACCGTAAAGATATAGTTGGTTTACTTTTTTACAATTCCGATGATTACTCTAGGCTACCCATGATAAATAATTGTTAAATAAAATGTTTGACATTTATATCCCAATAATGCACTCCGAAAAGTATTATTACCATGCCTTATTTGTTTTTAAAGTAATTATTTGTGAGGTATAAAAACTATGAAAAAATGACATTTGGCTTTGTGAAATTGTCATAGCAACAAAAATGTACAAAATTTTCTTATGTGGGTTTTGAATGGTACTATTAAAAAACCAAGTAGTGAATCTTATATGTTTTATTGTATATCCAAGTGTGCTACGCGATGAGTTTGGCTTTTATTTTAGAAAGTTTTGGTATTTGTAAAAAATTATCATAGCAGTAGTTCGTGATAATTTGGGTGTCTTCGTTGTTTTCCAATAAATGTCCAAAATTTGTATTCACAAATATTTATCACGGTTTTTGAACAGTCAAAGTAATTATGGATAAATTTTTGACTATAACTTGTCACCCAAAGAATTATTTTACCTGTTTTTGAGTAGTTAGCATTGGCTTTTTATGAATTTTTTGGGTAATTTCATGGTTTTTTATTCAATCATCAAAGGACGATTTTGATTTAATTGGAGCATCTTAAATAAATTTATTTGAAACCTTGGAAGTTTCTGCGCTGAAACCTCAGAAATAGTAATGTTTTTATACTACAAATACGATAACTGGTCTTTCTGAACTTGTTTTTTGCCTAACTATTAATTTTTGGGTGACTACATTGGGCCACTATTACCTTAAAATTATATTCCAAAATTCCTGGTGTTTACTATTTCTATAGAGTGTATATTTCTATTTTGTGTATAAGATGTTTCATAAATTTTTCTCATCTTTGATTATTTTTAGTAGTTTGGAAAATAGTGATCTTTTCCGTTACCGTAGGTTGAAATTCCTTAGATGTTTGCCTTTCTTCTTAAAATTTGTTGTATAATCTTAAAATAATTTTGGAAAACATTTGGAACATTTTATTTGTTTAATTACAAAAAGAAATGGTGATATCATGATCAAGAGTTCAATTGTTTTGACTTCTTCCGCAGTTGATAATTTTGAACCATTGTGCAAAATGATTAAAATGTGGTCTTGTCATTCCTGTTGGCCAAGTAACTACATAGTTACTAAATATCGAAGAGACGGGTAGCTTGTGACAATATTACTCTTTTTGTTAATTTCTGAGCAACTTGAATATTTGATGAAAACATGAATGTATCTGTCGAAGGGTTCCAGATGACACCAAGTACTCTCACTGAATTTTCGGTTTCGCGTGTGTTTACATCGATTTCTTTCATCTCAGTTGTTCGGTCATGATTTTCTATGGTTTCGAGTAGTGATTTGGAGTTCGAGGACCATTTTCGTAGAATAAATCCGCGTTTTCTAAGCATACGTGTAATGTACTCCTTCAATTGTATGGCATCTCTTTCGTTGTCTGCTCCTGTCATTAGATCGTCGACGTAGATATCCCTTCGAATTATATTGGCTGCTTCAGGTGATATTGATTGGTCTTCTTCTGCTATTTGTTGAATTGCACGCGTGGCTAAGAAAGGAGCAGATGCCAGTCCATATATCCTCTCTTGAAACCCGCACCTGGCGGTACATTTTTTCAACATCTGCTGAAAAAACTACTGTATGTTCTCTAAAGCGAAGGATAATACTGTATAGAGTTGACTGAACGGTGGAACCAACTGCTAGGCACTCATTTAAAGAGACCCCAGACGTGATTTTCACAGAGCCATCGAAAACAACTCGTAGCTTTGTGGTTGAACTCGATTGTCTTAACACACCATGATGTGGTAAGTAAAAACCCGAATCATTTACCTCCTCTTGAGGAATTTCTTCCATGTGGTTTAAATCCTGATATTCTAGCATGAATGTTTGATATAGTTTATGAAACTCGGGGTCGCGGGCAAATCTCCGTTCCATGCTTCGCTGTCTTTGGATTGCGGTGTTCATTGAATATCCAAGGTTTTCCGGGGACCTTTTGAATGGTAGACTTACTATATATCGCCCGTCTTTCGTTTGCTGCAGCGTCTTAATGAATTTTTCTTCACAAAATTGTTCTTCAGGAGAGAGCAGTTTTTTGCTGATACTTATAGATTCTAGCTCCCAAAACCGGCGTAATGTTTGATCAATATCCATAACGGAATGGTCATCGCTGCAAGCCATCATTGAAACAATTGAAGGTCTCAGTGAGCTGCTCGTTTTACCAGATGCAACCCAACCAAAAATAGTTTTTTGTAGAATGGGCTCGTTTTCATTTATTTTTATTTGACCATCTTGCAACAGCTTGAAAAAATTATCGGCTCCAATCAAAATATCAACATGACTGGATTTATTGAAGGTTGGATCGGCCAACTTGATACCTTACCAAATATCCATGTTTATGTGATTTAAGTTGTGAGGTGGTAATTTTGTTGTGATTTTTGGCAAGACCAGGGCTTCAATTGGGAGTTCTGTATTGCCTTCAGCCTTTATTATAAAATTAACTACTCCTTTAGTGAACCCAGCTGTGGATTTCCCTACTCCATTTATGGATAAACGAGCATTCTTCTTTCGGAGATAAAGTCGTTGTGAACACGCTTCCGTGATAAAACTCACTTGCGACCCTGAGTCTAATAGAGCGCGACAACTGCTTAATTGCCCAAAGGAATCTACCACTTTGATGAGTGCTGTTGGCAGAATTGTTTTTGATGACATGTTATGTGCACAACCGGATACAGCTGATGGTTGGGGTGGCTGAATTTGATTTGCAGCTACTGTGAACTCCTCATTGTTTTCATTGGTATGTAACAAACTGTGATGTTTGCGGTTGCATTGGGTACAACGGCGCCGTGAAGTGCACTTGAATACTGGATGTCTAAGACTGAGACAATTAAAACATCTATGGCTTGTCTAAGCCCATTCTCTTCTTTTGTTGACATCCAATAAATTGAATTGTTGACACTCAAATAGTGAATGTGCTTCCGAACACACGGCACACTTGTACTTGATGTCGTTGTTTGTAGCAACATGAGTTTTTATGGTTGATTTTGGATTGGTTCTCTTCGCTGGAGTGGCAATGGACTCAAGTGTATTTATTCTTCGAGCAAGACATTTGAGAAATTCCGGGAATGTGGGATTCTCCATCTCGGAAGTCGCTTCAGCCCATTGCGCCTTTATCATCTAGCTTGTTCAACAACAAGTAAATCAACCATGGATCTCTTATTTCAGCCTTGTCTCCGAGTGCTTGAAGACCTCTTACCACTTCATCTGAAGTATCCATCAGTTTTTTAATATTGTTAGCAGTTTCAGAATGCACGGCTGGTTGCTCGATAAAGGTACGAATAAATGAGTAGATTATTGGCCGCTTACGGTTGTACCTATCTCTCAGTTTGGTCAACGCGCCTAAATAGTTGGCTTTAGTGATACTTATATGACGCAACAAGGCTTCAGGTTCTCCACGTAGCAGGCCTTTAAGGTATTGGAATTTCTGCACGGGATTTAGTGCAGCTGACTCATGAATGGTGGAGCAATATAAATCAAAGAATGATTGCCATTCTGTATATTCTCCGGTGAATGTTGGAATGTTTATTTTGGGTAACTTTATTTCTGCATGACCACCTCCTGATTGAGTCATATTAAACGATGCATCGAGATTGGTGCCTATACCTGGATTTGTTGACCTAGAGCGGATCAACGTATTCAGTTGTGTAATCGCAGTAGCTTTCTTCATATTGTATATCGGAGTCTTCTGAGGGATCGACATGTAATATTTTCTCTTCAATTACTGTAAACTCGGACATCAATTTTTCAACCCTCGCCAAGCGGGTTCTAAATTCTTCTGTTGATGTCCGTTCAGTAACATTGTCCAGGAAGTTTACGATCTGGGTTAATCTACCCTTGTTAGCAGCACGCTGCTTTTTAAGTGCAGCTAACTCTGACGCCATTTTGTAATTAGGCGAAAGATTATGTCGATAGTTTAAATTGGTATTAATTGACAAACTTGCAATTGTTCACTTGGTGTAACTTGCTTGATTTTCACTACACAATTGATTTTCGTTCACTTAATAACTTCACTCGGCAGATGATATTATAATGACTAGAATAATATAATGGCACGTGACCATTCCATTAAATCGTGTGGAGTTCTTCTCAAAGGTCGCCAGTCAAAAATATGGTGAGTTGATTAAGTGTGTAGATAGCGTGGTTTATATATACATAAAATTGTTGAATGTACTCAATATGGCAGGTTGATTGACTGTAACTTACTCAAAAATGGCGAGTTGATGCGTGATTAGTTGCCTATCCGGCTCGAAGGACCATTATGGTGGGGCAATTATAGAAAATTGCTAAATATTTCCCACGTTTATTTTATTTTGGCACAGAAATAATACAATATAGAATTCACTTTAATTTTAAATTTATTTTATATGTAATATTCACTGATCTGTTGCTGCACCAATATTCGATCGCTCACTCTCCAAGACATACTGCTCGTCGCCATCTCGCCTTCTTTATTTTTCATTATTTTAATCTGAGATGTCGCATCGATCAATGATTTTGATTTATGGCAGATAAATAAACATTGTAATTCATCTACCATTGACATTTATAAGTAGAGTAAATGTAAACAAATAGCGCAGAAGTATCATGAATCCAGGTAAGTAGTAGTGGTTGAGTATTTACATTATTTTTATTTATTTTTTAGGTGATTCGACTTGTTCGGAACATAACTTGACCGGTATTTCAATTTTCATAAAAAATATTCAATAGTTGCTATTTTATCATGGTTATTCCGGGAACTATCATAGAAGCTGGATTGCAATATTACAGATTTCAACCTGCTTGTTTTTAGAATATTTATATATTCCACTAAATCCTTTCATTTATCTTCTTTCAATGCCTGTTGTTGTTTAGGATTCTTTGCACATCATTTGTCTCTGCGTGATCATAAGCTTTTACTTTGGTGTCGGTAGACTAAACGTTTTGCATTCTGCAATTGAAAACAGTTTTTTCTATTTAAATATATTGCTTTAAAGAAATTTGAGATCATTTTTGTGATTATTAAAGCAATATACTGCCATTTGTTATTGTCTCTACTATCCCTTTTTAGATGTCTTTGCAAGTGGATAGTTTTTAATTATAAATCTAAGTGTCTCATGATCATTTTAGAGCACGCTTGTTTTCTGGCAAAATCTTTTGTTAGGAAACTGCATCATCAGAGTCGATCACGTTTACTTACGAATATTTTGCATTTCCCTCAAGATGTATTGTTACATCTTCGAATTTTTTTTTCACTAATCTTTGGATTGTAGGGTGATTTTGCTGACTATTTACACCCAAAAAATCACGAATTTTGCGATAGTGTGTTACAAAGAACGCCCATTTTCATATGGTTAAAATTCAGATGTCATTAACTTACCTATATTAAAATTACTTGGCTTTGGAAAGAAGCCAATTCCAAGGGCCAGTAAAAAAGTTTTTACTTTTAAAATTAAGCTTTTATAATAACTTTTGTATGATAAATGGCCAATTTATATAATCTAAAGGATAATTTTTATCGTTGTGTGAATATTAATTTTAATAAAGTCAAACATATACTACACACATGTATAGTCGTTAACCAAAATACACTCATCTAAAGATCAAGTTTATCTATTCGATTACCCTTACCCTCGAAAACCGATAACAACAAAAAAAAAATGAATTAAAATTTCAACAAAAACAATTCTATTTGTGCGTCGCTACGATATAAACGCACATCTCCACAAAAACAGATGTCACGTAACATGTATAGCTGTGAAACGATATAATCTTCAATCCTTGGAATAAAAAACAAAAATTTTAATATGCTTATAAGACACTCCCGTCTTCAGTTTGATATTATAATATGTGTATATAAAGCAATGTTATTCATTTTGTCATCGTTTTTTTTAATTTTAAATTTTTTTTCCTAACCTACAATAAATCAAAAACACCATACATATAATATACCAACATACACCAAAAATAATAATAAAAGCACAACTTAATCAGATCATAAATCAAAACCACTAAAAATAATATAAATAAAAAAAAGCTTGAAGTGAAAAAAGCTCTAACAAAATAATTTAAATTTAAGATTATTATCACGTTCTTATATAAATACATGGATGAGAGTGAGTTAAACAAATATAAGTAACAATCAAAACCCCTTTATAATCTTCTAAATACTGTATATGTTGTTGTTGTTACTGAAAATTAATTTCAATAAATTATAGAGATAAAATTATTTTAGTTTTATTCGCATTTATATATATATATATATATATATATATATATATATATATATATATATATATATATATATATATATATATATTTATATATATATATATATATATATAAATATATATATATATATATATATATATATATATATATATATATATATATATATATATATATATATATATATATATATATATATGTATATATATATATATATATATATATATATATATATATATATATATATATATATATATTTATATATATATATATATATATATATATATATATATATATATATATATATATATATATATATATATATATATATATATATATATATATAAATTTCTGTCAATTTGTTGATGGAGTAGAAATAATTTTTTAGGTCTTTTAAAATATATCAAAATTGGAAAACTACTGCCTGCTTTATGGCAAAATTTGTGCGTATTATTAATTTTGTAGGCCCCTTGACTGATTTTTATGTTCGAAAATTATTTTTGAAATTGAATGAACATTTTTCATTAGCGTTTATGTATCGAGAGCTTTTGATTAACGTATCACTTATCAAAACCGGAACAATACTGCGTGGTTTATTGCAAAATTTAGACACATGGAATATTTGGTGGGCTAACTACTTGCTTTATTTTTATGCTCTGGTATCGAGAGCTTTTGGTTAATAATAATAATCGGCTGTTACAAGCCATTGCTGGTAATTGCTTTCTCTATCAACAATCTAATTTCATCCCGGGCCGGCTCTAAAGGTACATTTAGGATTAAGCAATATAATAATGTAGACAATAAACGGTTTTCCGCGACCAAACGAGCGTTTTTCTTCCCTGTCACCCAATTAGCATTAGAATTGAAAAATATCCGATTTATCAGAAACTCACAATTTTTTTTAATGCTTGGTCTCCAATTTAATAAAATCAATTGTTTATTGAAGAGAGCTTAAACATCAAGAGCTTGGATATGCAACTTTCATATCCATATAGCAAGTCTTCCATCATTTATGCTTTTTACGTTTATAAATTTGCTTAGTAGTTCTCTTGGCAATGATCACTTTGTTGTTGTATATGGTTATAAACCCAATTGGCACTTTTTATAAGCTATTCTGCCAAGATGCTCCTCATCAAAGTAAAAGTCACCTGGGCGGTACGGGCAACCGTGTTTTAAGAACCTTCCATAGAATGTTCACAATACAGAGAAGCTTACTAGTTTCTATAATTCTATTGCTAAAGCAAAACTCTGGTAGTATGTTTTGTCATCTTGGTTTATAAAGTTTGTTTTTTTTTATTCTCTGATCGAACCCATAGCATATCTTGGGTTACGCAGAAGCATCAATGTGTTTAAGATGGTTTTCTATGAGAAAATAATGTAGAAAAGAAATCATTTGCACTCGACAGTTTATAATTTGTTCCCTTTTATCGATCGCTTGTTCACGTGTATAATCTGCATGGTTCTTGGATAATCCCGTAAAGAGTTTCTCGAGCCAAAATTACTGATTGGAAGGGCATCTTTGTGAACTCGTTTATTATATCTGTCCTTCATACTTCCTCAGTATATATATAGTGTCAGGCTTACATACTCTCAAAATTATTTGATTACGAGATGACCCGGCAAACATAGTTTTTCCTAAAATAATGTTTTTTATTCATGATCTCCATGACAATAATGGAATTCTTGGATTAAAGCACTCCGGCCAAACATTTTCAAAAACTTGATCGGATTAGAATCAGATAGTATGGCGTGCAAAAGAATTAAATGGAAATTAAATTTAGACATAATGAGAAGCTTATAATATTTGGATACTCCTAATATACTATACGTTGGTGCTTGTAAATCTTTTACAGTATATGTAAAAAATTACGGTAATGCAATAACAACATAAAAAGAACTCAACATGATAGTATACATAGATAATAAACATATCAGCTGAGTGCGACTAATATTACATTTACATATAACCAAATACCGATTGTAAAATCATCCGCTAAAATCTAACTGTTATTTTTTCATTAAAGGCCTAATTTATATTTGGCAAATTTAAAATCGATGTTATTCATACAAAAATGCTCACTGTGAAAAATGGTATGTTTTATTGCACACGCCACAAGAAGCCATTTTGCACGGTCCACAAATATAATTTTAAACAGAATTTTGATTATTCAACACTTTACTGACATAAAAAAAACTACTTTAAATATTTTTACCATACTTAGTTTTACCACAAAACTTTTTAAAACTTTTTTGAAACTCAATTTACGGAATAATACACTTGCTTTTTTATTAGCTTTGTTCTAGTTATACGATTGCAATGAACACGACGGACAGCGACCGAATGATCATAATTTATATATTGTCAAACAACATGGTACTGTTACTCAAATCAAGTTGTTGGTATAGACTGCATTTCTGTAATTATTTACGCATTGCGTATGTGTGTATGAAAAGTGTATTACTTTAAAGCATTTTTAAAGCTTTATATATTTTAAAATTTGGGTCAAAAATAACGTCATGATGAAATATAAATCATATGATTCGAATTGGTTAATGTTGTTGTTGTCAACATTTGATTGTTATTGTTATACTCCGTGCATCGTTTGTAACGTATCAAAAATCAGAGGACAATCCTAATATTTAGCGGAATTGGCTAAATTTTAATGTTTAATGTTTATATTGGACATAATAATGTTGTTGTTTTGAATTTATTATTTACCGGTTGTTGTTGTTGTCAATTAGTAGTTTTTATTTTAAATACACCAATCAACATTTAGGGGCGCAGATTGTATATTATATCTTATATCACATATTCGATTTTCATCCCAATCAGTTTTGGTTTTCTTTTGTTCTTGTTTTTTGAAATTGTTTTTTCAAAAATCAATCAAAGAAACCAACCAAGAAACTGATCGTTTTTAAATTAAACAATTATGTTTTGTTCTCACAAATATTGACTAGAGAAAAATTTTGTTATAAAATGTAGCTAATGCATAAACCATAGACCCATAAAAAATAGAAATAATCATCGAATGTGTTACACGATAACATTTAGGCGAGTTTGAAAAATGATAAAGTACTTTGCTTTTTATTTTTTTTTTGCACATAAAATTATTGGTGGTATAATTTTTAGAAAATCTAAAAGGCTAGCTAACCATCTAGCATTTTCTGGATTTTGTAAATTTGTGATTTGTATACAGATAAAAATCTGTGAGAGCTTTGCTATAACTAGCAAAATCCGCTTAAATCATATCAACGAACTTTACGCAGACGACCGGTTGATCGGAGGTGACATCATAGAAGAAAACCTTTTTAAATAACAAGAACTAATGATAACTATCAGAACTGTTTACCTATAAAATATATGGACACTTTTGGTTTGTTTCTTGGGTTTTATCGTTTATTAACCAAGATGCAATTTTTGCTTTTTTCTCTTTATTGATTTTTCAATGTTGTATCTCAATCTTTAATCTTTTGGTGAATACGAAATTTAGGTAATTGCGAATACAAATTGACTTTAAAATTCGACCTATTGTGTTCTTGTAAACATAAAATATACAAAACGTGAAATCTTAAATTTTCTGCCAGCATTACATTTCTTATCATTATTCAACTGATTTTTTATTTTTTATTATATTTACCAAACTAATGAATTTCTGAGTATATTAAACCATACCTTATAAATATGTTTAGTGCCTAAAAAAAATGTATCCGGACGTTAAGCCAATAAACAAACATAATCAACAAATTCTATACCTCTATATACAGCGAACCGCACCAAACAAATCAAAATGTACGAAGCAGCAAAAAAAAAAAAAAAAAAAGTGAAAAAAGAAAAATCCAATTTTCATAAATTATGTACATATCGTGTACATATAATTTCCATCAAAACAAATATTTAACAAATTGATATGAATGAGGTTCGGTTTTCGAGACGTACACAACAAAATATTGAATTATTTTTTATGTAAATGAACGAAAGATCTGTATACTCGATTGGAAACTGTTCAACCAACGTTCGTCGTTACCAAACTCTTTTTTTTTTTTTATTTATTTTATTTTATGAAAATTTTATGCTTGTCACAACAAAATGTTGATTTGTTTTTATGGTGCCCGGTTTGAAATGTGTACACTTTGCATAATATGTGTATATGTAAAAAAACTAATTAAAAAATGTCTAATAACATCACTAAAAAAAATGTTATCATAACAATCATCCAATAAATCTTAAATTCGAAAGCATTTTTTACGGTGCGCATATCGTCGCCTCAGAACCACACTGTACTGTAAATTTTTGCAATTAAATGAGTTTTCGTTTCTTCACAAATGTGAATATGCTCTTTTAATGTAACAAGGAAGTGGAAAGTGAGGAAGATAGATAAGCAGATAGAAAGATAGCAAGATAGAAAGATAGCAAGATAGGAAGATAGGAAGATAGGAAGATAGGAAGATAGGAAGATAGGAAGATAGGAAAATAGGAAGATAGGAAGATAGGAAGATAGGTAGATAGGAATATGGGAAGATAGGAAAATAGGAAGGTAGGAAGATACGAAGATAGGATGATAGGAAGATACAAAGATAGGAAAATAGGAAGGTAGAATATTTGGAAAATAGGAAGTTTAGATAAATAATACATTTTTGATGCAGAATTCGAAAAGATTTTTTTTTAATTTCAGTATTTTTTATTTTCGGTTGATTTTTGGAAAAATTATACCATTAAAACTGCGTTTTAAGTGACATAATGGTTTGGTTTTATAACAAATTGACTTTAAACGGTATATTATTCTTCTATCACTATATTATCAAGCTTTAACAATTTAGCAAGCTACATAAAACAGTAAAGAATAATATTTATGTAATTCTTAGGATATTTTGTCCTCAATAAACTGTGAAGATGGCATTTGCACGAAAGACCATTATGGCTTTTAATGGACTAAAATGAAAGATATAAGCTGAAGTCTTCATAAGATAGGAAGACTTCACTTACACAATTAGAGCTTCACAATTGGCCATCGTCTCTAGGTTGTAGTTCTAAGAACGGGTCATTAAAAGTAACCTACGTTCAGGATACCTGGTGACCTCAAGTTGTATAAAGTCTTACCGGCAAATACGGATCGACAGAAAATAAATCGAATATAGCACTCTTAAAACGGAAACTTTGAAAAAGATCCTAAACCTAATGTGTCCTCTAACCTGTAGGCGAGGTATTAACTACAATCTTTTTCCTTGACTTTGGTATAAGAACCGATTGTCGGACAAAAAAACAACTGGGCAAATGGGTTGTGATCTTTCAATTACAGCTTATAATAGAGCAGAGATAGTGCGCCGTGGTTTGGACCGAAATACTCTTCGGCTGCCTAATCTCAGAAAAAAACAGAGCATTTAAGCGATAGTGGTCCCAGGATGAGTTAGAATTTGATGCCAAATCGTGGTATAGCAAGGCGATAGAAAGTCAGTGACAGTGTTCTGTCAACTTGCTATTACACGATTTGCATCAAATTCCAACTAAATCTCGAACTAAATTTCCAGGGCCTAAATTTTGTGTTTTTAAAGGTAATTGAAGAATTTCGGCACTATTACCATCCTGTAGTGATGGGGGAAAAACATGAGATGGAGGAAATGACGAATAAAACGTAAAGAGTAAAGAGTGGAAGGTTGTGGTTAATCAGAAAAGTATTAAGCTTACTTCAGATTAACCAACACCAATTAAGGGTGGTCTTGAAAACTCTTCTTCTCAGACTTACCAAACCACATATAAGGATAAAATTCTAATAAGGACCCTATTTTGAATAAAAACCAGGATATGTGGCCTTCTTATAAAAGGGTATAATATTTTCTACTCAAGTATGTGATCTTTGTCGTTTGGGGCCTCATAGCATCCTACTCCAGTTAATGATCTGGATTTTATGTTGGAAAAATTTAACCCCTGCCATAATTGCTTTCATTCTTCTTTCCATATGATTAAGCATAAACGGGAGCAGAAATCAGACTTGTGGTTCAAAGGGTTAAAAGATAATGCCAAAAAAAGGGGGAGAGCAAATTTGAAGCTGAAACACTGGGTCTAAGCAGCAGTGACAAGACCGTTTTATATAGTAGATGATTGTTTTATGACCAGCATTAGACATTACTACTTACAAAAATGGGATTGAGAATGTGCAAAATATATCCTGATTGGCCTGTTCGAGGTTATGTTACATCTTTCTTCGGTCAATATCTTCAATAAGCAGTTGGTGGCTAATTTAGCTATTCTTTTCACAACTGGGTCCTAGTAGTGTTTTTTAACATCCAGATCATCTGGATTTACGGTCACTGTGACAGTAAACTACAGGGTAGATGAAGTTACTAGGCAAAGTTTCTAAAACTGAAACAGTAAAGAGCAGTTCAGAGACGGCCTATTGCGATGCTTACTTTATTTAGCTATTAAGAAAACGGTTGAAGCTATGATATTGGAGATATAGAGCAAAACTCTTTCATGTGATAGAGGAGGATACGTGTGGCAAAGGCTGAGCGCCCCAAAAAAACTAACATTTTTTGGCAGAAATGAGTGAGGAACAATCGTAGAAGTACGATTATGTTTTATCATTGCAATATTTTAGGGACCTAAGCTTTCCCAACTCTTTCGTGATTAATTTGACGTTCTATACTTAACGCTGCGCCAAAGAAAACGGTGACGCAGTAATACAGGTTCTTTTTTAAACATTTCCCTCTATACAAATTGCATTGCTCCAGCCAGCCTCTACTGACAAAGACGATGTTTTGGATTCTGCACTCCATCAGGAGGTTAAAGTTGGTTTCCTCATCACCTCCGATTGCAATCCAGTTATACAAATCTCTTCTTCAAGCCTACCCAGTTGGGATTTGAACTCGCATCTCCTCACCTAAATACCGCAGTTTTTACCATTTGGCCAATTACTCGGTTATAGAACCGAATAGAAAAATGGCCTTATAGGCAAATAGAAAAATGACCATCAGCTACACATGGAAGATAGGAAGGGAATAAAGGTATTTCCTGGAATCAACAAGACCTTATATGCATTGTATATAAACATAAACTGGATTCTAAGAAAAAATTAAAAACCGACCAAGATGATCATAACAAAATATAACCTAAATCGTCTCTAGAGGCCAAACATGGTTGTGGAATTCTAAGTACCGAAGTATAATAATTCATGGAAATATCACTAAACGATGCGATGATGGTCGAACTGACTTTTTAACCAGCACTGATTGATAAACTAATCAGACGCAGATACCTTTGTCACAAGAGACATTGAAAAAATGTTCCGTCAAGTTTAGGTTGAAAGGTTGGATACAAATTATAGTCGCGACCCTATATGTACAATTAAGTTCTCTTTTAAAACTCGGTGGATAAACCGTCTTCGAAAATTGGTACCTACCGTTTAATGTCGGTTTTCTGAAAAATATACCAGTAGATGACCTGGAAATTTTGATGCGCGTGATTCGCAAACCAACAGTTTCGAAAACCAATAGTTTCTAAGCGAGAACGTTCAGGTAGTGCAACATAACAACTGAAAAGTGAAACTATAACAGGACGTTTTAAAGAATTTCACTTAGTGAGACAAACAATTTTTTTTAGTAATGCAAAAACTGTGTTGGACATAAAACTTGCTAGATGCAACAAATTGCAACAAATATACCAATCAAGTTCAATTGTGAGTTAAAGTTTTAATCATGCATATATACATTTAGGGTGACGATATATTTCTTTGGTTTTTTGTATTTTTTGGAAACAAACTATACAAGCAACAACAACCATGTCAAAATTGCTCAAAACCTTACATCAATTTAAATGCCTTTAAAATAAACATTTAACACTCAAAAGCGCAAAAGCATGCGTTTACAAAAACCAAAAAATCCTTAATTTTTTTCGTATGTATATACACCGGGGAAAAACCACGATCGAGGTCTTTAACCAGTGCACACACAAAATGTAATAAACCGCAAAAAAGAAAAATCCATAATTTTCATATTGAACATTTTTACGTTTTCTTTTTTAGGAAAAATTTATATTTCTTGTTGATCAACAGCGCACAATATGAAAAGGGTTTTTATTTTGGTAAAAAAAAATTTCTTTCATACACATTGAATCCAAATGAATACAAAAGCAACTTTGAAAGCTCTATGATTTTCATATAAAACGGAAAATTTCTTTTCTTATTGTGTGTGTGTGTATTTTTGTGTTACATATTCAACTATTATAACTTTAAAAATGATTTACGGATTTTAAGTTGAAATCAAACAAAACACAAAAATTGGTTTTATATATATTATATTTTTTTGCTGAAAACGACCGAATTATTTTTATTTTTTCTAGAGAGAACATCTGAATTCAATGCGGGTAACAAAAAATAAATAAAACAAGGTTTTCTCTTAAAAATGATTTCCATTTTTTGTATATGTGTCAGTTTTTAATATACAATATAATGTGTATATATAAAGAAATCCGATGCTGGGTATATATTTGCGTGATTTGTTAAATATTTGAATAAATATACGGAAATTTTATTTTTAATAATGGGACAATACAAATCCTTTTGTATTTTGGTAAATACGAGCTCATTCTGTAAGGATTACACAATCAATTCGTTACGTCCAAAGAAATTCGTTTGATTTATGAGTAGTGTGGAAGGAAATATAATATTTTTTTTTTTTTGGAAAAGGGATTTTTCAAAAGAACATTTTTTCATTTATTTGCAATAGATATAGTTTTCATTCAAACTTTTCGACGTAAATATTTAGAAGTTAAAGTTAAAATACATTAACGTTTAATAAATCATGTAAAATAATATAAGTATGAAAACAACTTTTATATCAATAGCCCCTAAATGTTGATTAATAGTTATACACAAGAATGTTTGACAACAACAACTATCAATTACAAAATTGACAACAACAACGTTGCTATGAGTATTTTATTAATACTACAAAACCAAAATCGTTTAGATAAAGTTAATTTTTAAATTTGCCGGAATTATATATATATATATATATATATATATATATATATATATATATATATATATATATATGTATATATATATATATATATATATATATATATATATATATATATATATATATATATATACATATATATATATATATATATATATATATATATATATATATATATATGTATATATATATATATATATATATATATATATATATATATATATATATATATATATATATATATATATATATATATATCTACTAAAATAGAATTGCTGTTCTAAAGGGCGATTGATAATGGGTGTAGTTTTGCTGATCAGTCTTCAGCTGCAGACGAATAGAAATCAACCGTTAACTGAGGTGTTGCTATTAAGAATGGTATCGATAATAATTCAACGGCATCTGATAATCATTCTGTGCAGCGCAAAAGAAGACGAAATTGCAAATGATCTTTTGGAATTAGAAATAAAGAGATAGAGTTTTTAAGAATTAAGAATGATTTAAAATGAAAACTTGGAAAATCGGTAAATACTTAATTTGAATCGAAGTCGCTGTATCTGTTTAAAGACAAATGGATAGAAGACTATAACACGTAAACCAATTTATGCTAAAAGACTCTTGAACGGCACTACAAAAGAAAGTACGAAATTAACGGTATAGGTGCAGATAATTGGGACAAATTGCAGGAATACTAGTGGACGGAAGTTGAGAAAACAAATAACAATGCATCGTTAAATGTGTGAACGCAAGAAGAAGCTAGTGAAATCAATCAAATTTAGTATTTAATGGCTTTGAGGGAAACTGCGAAACGAGGCAACACTGAAAATGAATCAATTTTTCAGTACTGCGTTGCTGGAGTTAATGATAATGAAAATAACAAGTCAATATTAGCAAAACAACATCAATGTAGGAGGACATTTTCCTCTTTATTCACTAGCTATCGTTCAACGCTTAAACAGTAATTTTTTTAAATCATTAAGTGCTCTGGTAATATAGTTTCTATCTTTTTTAACTGCATGCAAAGATGAAGCGATTGAAGATGATATTATAATTGTCTAAAAATCATGAACTTTAGGTAAACTGGCAAATGGGCAATATTCATATACACAACTATCTTGATTTTGAACCAAGCTTCTACATTTTCAAAAGAGCTTGAATAATACTGCGATAAGGAAGCTATCAAACATTTTTCATAACGGTATATGATTTAATCAAAGAATTTGCAGTAACAAATCTTGACTCTAAAATTCCGAATTAAATAAAACTATAACCAAAAGTATAACCCAGAAAATAGCTAAATGGCTTAAAATAGCCAAAGATGATTCTTTTTATTTTGCACAAACATTTCACTTGATGCTAAAACTTTTACTTGTAGTTTGATCTCTAAAACTAATTAGAAACGTTTTATCGGCCTGGATATACGTGTATAACAACTAACCTTTTTCCAAAATGGTTTCTTCAATATTTTGGCATAAAAGTGTATCACTTTATGAGCGATAAAATTTTATCATCTGGCTTGAAAAGCAGTTAATACATGTGATTTCAGTAGAGCAGTAAACAATAGACTTATACAATTTCATTTGAAATACTTCAAATTGAGGACAATGTTATGACGATGGTTCATCTAATAGTGGTATTTCAGGTGTAAAATTGAACAAAAGTCAACAAGTATAACTTACAAAAAATCTATTTCCCTATTTTGTATCTGGTCTACTGCTAAACTAGGTTTGTTGACCTAATGTTAAACGATTGTTTTAACTTTTTTTTATAGATTGATCTTTTCCGGCGAGGAGTAAATGCAAAGTACTTCTTCTAAAAACTGAATATTTTCCAAATAAAAACCAAATGATTCCTTGCACTAATCGATGCCTAGCAAGGCAGTATGGTCAAAAGAACAAAACGAAATTAGGCAATTTAACCTTGGGTTTGGAACCTGATGCAGTTTTGCATCTAGCTAAGTCTTTCCTAAAAACAACCGTCACAATTTTTGATTTATATTTTTTGATCAGCTGGAGGAAGGGTATCATGCAACGAGTAAATATTTTGGTTTTACTAGTATTAGTAGTATATATTATAGGAATTATTATGTTAAATTACCTCAAATGGATTACATTATAAAATTACCAAAGAATGGAGCGTGGTTAAAACCAAAGACCTGCTTTAAAATGGAAAAACACAAAATGTAAGCTTTCATTCATTTTCAGATCTATTCGAATGACTATGCGGTCAGCGCTCGATATGTTTTTTACCTGGTAAAGAAGGTAGAATTTGCAATATTTCTTTATTCAAGTCTTCAATTGAGGCATTTGGAAACAAAGGCTTTTCCTCACTACTGCGCGTTCCCGTGTTCCATGCCTCCCATCGACAAACAGTTTATGAATAGAATTTAAACCATTACATCTTACACCGGTGACCATCAATTCGTAAAAAATGGAGAATTGGTAAACAAGTATTTAAAACATAAAATTTTCTCACCTATAATGTATAATTTTCTCACCTCACAGGGACTCAATATATCCATGATCACTAGAAAACGAAACAGAATACCACCAGTATTTACCTGAAAAAATTTAAGAGACGGTTGTGTTGATCATTATGGTTAAATAAAGATACAACCTGGAGACAGTTATTCTAGAAGAATTTCAAGATCAATAGTATAAGCAAACCATTAAACACGTCAGCGTCCACCTGCTGATGGTTAGTTTATAGTAATGATCGTTCATCTGCAATGTACAATTATCTGACCTATTCCAATCCAACTACCGGAAGCTAACTTCGGCTAACTAAAACTTATAACTAGTAAAATTTTAGAAAGTGAGTTTTTACAGATTAGTATAAATATGGCTAATAACATTTCAGAAAAAAGTCTTTCTTAGTTTATAAGGCCACAAAATTGATGATGACGACAATTGCAATAATCTCTGAAAATAAGACCAACCACCACTAACAGGTGCAAAAAATATTTTCGGTGACGTTGGCTTTTCAGAACGATAAGGTTTCTTCATGTTGTCTATGGAACAAAACGAAAAGCAACCTTGGGGGAGAAACTAACGGAACTAGATTGTTGATGTAGTATCGGATAGCAATGACTTGCTAAAACCGACTATTAAATTATCAATCGCCGCTCAGATAGTTGTCTGTCGCTATCACTAAAATTTTAACAGCCATTGGAGCTTGGGCTGTAATCTTTAGCTTATTGGCAAGTAAAATCGAGTAATTCAGTAAATGGAGGTTTTCTGCCTTACCATAGGAGCCAAACTTCGATTTTAAAAACTTTTAATTTTTAAATCAGGGACAATTCAAAAAACATTTCTAAAATGGCCATTATAATTTTGAATTCTAGACTTGTATAACCATGACATCGTGTTTTTAATAAATGATTAATTAAAAAACTGTCTACAAGTAATGTTCAGATTATCCCATGCTTCGGACAGTTACAATTCGTATTTAAGTTTAAAATTTTCTTATAATTTCGAACTATAAACATTTGGTAAGTTCTGTAAGTTCTAGCAGAGTTATAGTGTGGGACTATATAAACATCCTGTTCTGGCATAACATATTGTATTATCTTTAAATTAATCTTTTTGGAGCATGATTTTTTATTGTCTCATCATTTAGTTGTCTAAGATCAAGAATCCTGGCTGGGATTCCAGGGTAATGATAAAATCATAAAGATTATTGCTTTTTAAGTTTTAATATATATATATATATATATATATATATATATATATATATATATATATATATATATATATATAAATATATATATATATATATATATATATATATATATATATATATATATATATATATATATATAATATATATATATATATATATATATATATATATATATATATATATATATATATATATATATATATATATATATATATATATATATATTATTACATATTGTGATATCCATTTTATTATAACTTGTCACTTGGCATTGCAGAACATAAACTGCTATACCATACAACCGATTGACATATCATATTTTTGCTGCCTGCCAATCAAATCAGAAGTATCATTATCTGATAAATATTTGGCTACTACCAGCCATGATCTACCTAACAATATCAATAACAGTTGTTGTTTTTATTTCTATAACAGTTGTTCTGGGCATTCCCACTAAAAGTAATGATTCATGTAAAAATTTTATTTGATTGATATAAATTATAACGGTTTTCAGTAGTTGAAAGTCCCTCATATTATTTTATTGTACGACAAAAATTAAAAAAATTAAACCTTGCTCATTTTGCATAAAATATCGTTTAAAACTTGGCCAGCTATGTGAGTTCAAAACTTACAAAAAATAATTCTATTGCTGTGTGCCTTAATCATCTAAACTAACTAAACTAAATTGAGTTAGTTCATGCTATTTCTAGAAAGATGGAACCATACAAAAGTAGACAAAAGTCGCTAACTGTGCCTCAACTTAAACTAAACCAAAAAGTATTATAGTTTATTTATAGTTTAATATTATAGTAGTTATTTTATACTTTTTGTGAAAAATTACTTAAAGGCTACGTTGAAAATGTACTTTTCAACTACCACTTATGAGGTAACAGCAGAAGCTTGATTTATTTGAAAAGTCGATTAAGGCACAAAGCGTTAAACCAAAAATTAATTAAGATGACATAAAAATATTCTTACGATAAAAGTCTATACATTGATCTAGGAATCGATCGCAACCTACTAGAATGTCAATTTTATCCGGAATATTGAAATAAGGGTCTGCCAATTCGAGATCACGGAGATATCGCAATTTCAAGAGTGGTATCGCTTTTGTTGGTAGATTTGACGTAATTTTGGGTAGGATATACGTTGTCAAATTCATGGTAAATTTATGGTCGGTTCTGGATCGTATTCGCATGGTTGTTACTCCTCTGAAACAACCAGCTTTTCCGCCGTTTAGCGTATCGATATTGAGCCGTGCATTAGCTCTGTGTAATCCAAGGCGATGGATACAAGATTCGGTGGCAAAAGATCTAGTTGAAGCAGAGTCCAAAAGTGCACGGCAGGTTTGCCATGCACCAAACTTATCTTGGACTTCAACTAGAGCTGTTGGTATTATGGCATCGTCTTTTATGATTTCCGTAGGTATCGGGTCATGATCAGAGACACTTGGGTTTGTAGGCAACAAATAGCAACAGGTTGCGTCAACAGTCTTGTTTGACGGTAAAGCTGGTGATGCGTTGCTGGTTGTGACCTTTGGTATTGGTATAGATTTGGAGTTTGGGTCTTGGTGAACTAACGAGTGATGTTTTTTCCCACAATGGTGACATTTCTTTTTGGTACGACAATTAAAGACGGTATGAGAGTCACTAAAGCAATTATAGCACCTATTAGAATCCTTAATATATTCTCTGCGTTTGTAGAGGTCCATTTGGATGAATTTAGGACAATCAGAGAGCTTATGCTCTCCACCTTCGCATAGAAAACACTTAGGGAGAATTTGGACATGGAAAGCTTTGGCTGGAGATGGTATTGACGCAGATCTTCTTGGTCGAAAAGCTTGTGGTTTAAGTCCTTCCAAAGCGTCCATGCGTTTACTGAGGAATGTTAAAAATATATCATATGAAGGAAAATCAATATCCGCGGTCTCTTGACGCCAAAGTTGACGAGTTACTTCGTCGAGCTTATTTTCAGCTATGTATAGTAACCAACAGTCCCTAGATTCAGCATTTTTGCCAAGTGCCTTTAAGCCACGTATGACTTCGTCACATGCATCGTGCATGCGACCAAATTGTTTCGGCAGAAACAGACGTGATGGATGGCTGATCCAGGTACAGTCTGATGAAATCGTTGACAATATGTCGCTTTTTGTCATAGCGCTTGAAATGCTTCATTGTATGACGCATCCTCAATTCTAAAATGGCGCAATAGCAGCTCTGCAGATCCTCGCAGTTGTCCTTTTAAATATTTAAATTTTTGCGCGGGGGAGAGGCTCGTGTTATCGTGGACTGTAGAACGGTAAAGATCATAAAACGAGTTCCATTCTTTTGGTTTACCGCTGAACGTTGGTAAATTTAACCGAGGAAGCTTGTAGTCTGCTGCTATATTCATTGTATGAGGTATTAAGAAAGGTATCATTTAGAGAAACCGTAGGAGGATTTGTTTTCAAGCGCATGAATTTTTGAAGAATCGACAAAATTTTATAATAGTCTTCATCAACCGTGTCCATGTCGGACTTAACTGTAGCATCAATCGCAAAAATTTGGTGTTCCAACTCAACGAATTCCTTGTAATGTTCATTAAGCTTATCAATACGAGCTTTTAAATCATCGTAAGCTACTTGTTCACCGACGGCATTCGCAAAGCTAACTAATTTAGTCACTTGGTCTTTTACTATGCCTCTTCGTCGAATTAAACCATTCATTTTCAAAGTTCGTAAGACGTACCGTTACACGTTAAATTTGAAGATAAAATAAAATATGTCCCGTTAATCACCAAAAAAAATTACAAATTTTATATCACTCACAACACAATAATATGGATAGAAATATCACGCAATAATATTGGTAAAAATTTGCGTTATTAAATATTATGTGTTAAATATTTTTTAATGTCTTCTAATTAATTATAGTTTTTTTTTATAGAGGTATATTGATGCAAGTTATTGTTAGTAAAAAATATATAAATATGATACTCAATGTTTTTTTGCGATCATCCTATAACGGTACTGGATAACTGACTAAGTTCCGGAAGAATTTTTCCATGCGGCGAGTTTTCTGTACAACCTCGTGGTATCCAACAATGGCGACAAAAATCTTCAATTAATCGGCAACTTAATCCCATATATCCGGCTCGAAGGACCAAATGTAGGCGTAGGAACAATCGCCAATAATTTTAACCTTGAGTTGGTTTTAACAATAAGAAGCTTGGTGGTTTTTACTTCACGTGAATATATATTTTTTATTGTATTGATTTCACTTGTTGTGTTGACACTCGGAGACAAAATTTTGTAATGCAATAATAATAGAAAAATAAATAATCATAAAAATAAAACGGGTTCTAATGCTATTTTTTGTTAAAGCTACCACAATTCAATTGGTATAATAAATATAAATTTGTTGTAGCCGCCAACAATATAGATTGTAGCACTTGCATGAAAAGGTATATGATATTTAGTTAATACATATTTTTGCACGATGACATTTAGACGCAGAATACAATTTTAAACAAATAGTAATGTTACTACTTTGTTAGGGAAGGTAGACCTTTACGAGGGCCTGTCTCGAGATTATATAGGGAAATTAGGAAGGTAAGGAATTATTACTGCGATTCTGTCGATGATACACTGATGATTGTATCATTTGGAGATTCTGGGTTGTCATCGTTATCGGGTTCATTTTTCTCGTTCCAACTGTTACCAACTGATTTTTTTTCACCCGGAGACTTGGGGTTTGGCGGAAAATATTCAGGCTCAGGGTTTGGGAGAAATAATTTTCTAGGGAAATTATAATTACACAAAAAATTAAAACTTCCGAAAATAAACATACCACCATTCTCCGGGGACCATACAGTCGTGACTGTGCAGAGTGACAGTCTAGACAATACAGAGTGACAATAGTTTCTGACCTGTACAATACAACAATTCATGAACATAGAGCTTTAACACTCGTTCACAAATTTCAGTACCAAAAATGTAATTTACGTGGACATTTTAAAACATTTTAATATCACAGATATGCCAATAATTTTACCGAGGCCATTAAGAAATTTCGCCAGCGGTACGATCGGAAAAGACAGACTGTTAGAAAGTTTATCGATATGTTATTGACAATAAAATCATTTAAATAAGCAGATCAAGCAAATGTGTGACTTTTTTTTGAAGTTTTATAGTTAACACTGCCGATGAAGTGATAAGAAAAATGAACGTGTTAGGGCGTAGCTGCCAAAGCTAGTGATTACAGGCTATAATTTGAACTCTAGAGGACAAGCTAGTTTATAAAACAAAGATGTTATGGGCTCGGCAGTTTTCGGATAATGATATTAGCTATTCGCGGTAATGCCACATTCTTTTGGACTACAAATCTGTAACATAATTCTTGCCTGAATCAGGTCTCCAAAAATGCAATTTCCAAGAGACTATCGAGGTCGTGATTAATTGTTACTGGACTTGGACAAGTCGATACAGGTACCTCAGGATAAAATATCACCATAACAATATTATCATCAGGTTACTCCGATTAGACATTTCAGTATAAACATGCATATGTTTTGCCTGTAGTTACATCGGTCTAGCCAACTTCAAACGTAAATCTGGAGCACTGGCATCACTTTAAAAATGTGTAACTTGCGGATCCAAAATGTAATGTTCCCGCTGGTGTTGATCTTTTGATAGGAGCCGATACTTTTGGAATGGGTCTAGAGTCTGTTTTAGCAACACGGATATTATTCCGCAGGTAGAAGAAGATAATAAAATAAAATTTCAGAAAGCAGCCAAACAGATCAATGATGAGATTTATGATGATAATATTTTGATTAGCTTGGATTCAATCAAGGAGGCGAAAGTTCTTAGATCCAAGATTGCACAATTTTTATCAGATTCTGAATTCTAATTGCGCAAAAGGACATCTAACCATTCGCCATCCGATGATATAGGAAGTCTGAAAACATGCCTGAAGATAAAAGGGAGGTGGCCTCCAAAACCATTGAAGAAAATAACAAATAGAGAAATTTTCTAGGTTTGCAGTTAAATCAGTTTGATGATAGTTTCAATTTTCAAGTAACTATGAAAGACTTCCCGTTAGCAACTAAACGTTAAATATGGTCGGAAGCCTCGCGGGTTTTTGATTCAGTAGAATACACTATTTCAAAGTTTCTATAAATAGGACTGGGACGATCAATTACCAAGTGAGCTAAAGAAACATTGACTGATACTTCGCAACGGGCTACCAGAATTAAAAAAATTTAAAATTCCACACTGGTTAGCTTCCAGTAAAAGGAGGATATTATTATTTCAGTTTTGATTAATTTTACGGTCGAATTTTTAGGTCGAATTGTGTACTTGTGTACCTTTTAATTGAACATTTTAGATGGTTTAATGGATATTTTGTAATTCTGTATTACGTATATATTGATATTTTAATGGTTTAATGTTGGATAATCGTTTTCAAAGTATTTGATTGTAATATCCAGTTCGAATGTTTTGTATCACTGTATTGTGAATTTCGTTTTTATCGCAGAAAATATTAACCAATCAAAGCTAATAAAATTTTTTGTCTTTCAGACAAAATTTGTACATGAATTATCGCCTTAATACTTATTCTTTTTTATGGCTGATGCCAAAAGTTATTTAGTCAATTTCAGGTGTCAAACTATGTGTTATTGTAAAAAGCTCGTTTTTATCTAAAAGTAAATATATAAAAATAAAATCGTCACTAATTTGGTTCAAACAATCACAAAAGATCAATTCTGATCAAAAGCAATGGTTAAAGTTGAGGAGCTTAAGTCGGGAGGTACCAGGTTTTGATCCCAACGGGGAAGGGTTCAAAAGGGATTTTACTTCACCTAATTTCGAATGGAGATGAAGATGAACACAACTATGACCCCTGTTGGAGTGCAGAATCCATGGGCCGAACGATAGTCCATGCGTACAGGTTGGCTGGAGCAATGAAATGTGCAGATGGATATTCAAAGCGGACCTGTATTTGTGCGATTTGGGTGGTGACAGCGTAAGGTGGGACGTTTAAAAGTTACTGCGGCAGGGTGAGCTATGTCCACTTAACTGATGGCAGAGATTAAAACTTAAAAAAAAATAAAAACAAAATTAATTAAATAACAACAAAATAACAAAAAAACATTTCACAATCAATGTCAAACGTCCTGTTTGAATAAAAATTGAAACTATGAGAAAAATGACTGTAGTCTTCATTTTTATCTCCCTGAGGAAATACTAGAATAGGACCACAGGAACAGGTACAAAATGTATTTACTCAAAATTGTATTTATGCCGCTTTCATAAAAAATTTCTGCAGAATTTTTTCAGTAATATTTCTTCGGCAAAACATGACGGAATTAAATATTGTTTATCTTTTGTAATAAATTCCGAAAGTGTATACCAACTTAAAATTGAATTTTATTATTTATTACTAAAAAATTACTTAAAAAAGATAAACAATATTTAATTCCGTCATGTTTTGCCGAAGAAATATTACTGAAAAAATTCTGCAGAATTTTTTCATGAAAGCGGCATTAAAGCGGCCTCATAGTTCACTGCAATTTACATTATGAAGTCAGCCAAAAGTAAGATAGTTAATTTTCAGGACAGTACAATATAAATTAAAAATCAAAGTAACATTTTCAAAATATGTTTCGTTAGTTTTGTGTTAATTTTTCACTATTTAGTTCAAATTTTATATTGTGCGCGTCAACATTCCGCGTCATTTATCTTAAAGGCAAATATACAAGCAAAGGGATTGTTTGTTGGGGATAAATTCAACTTTTAACTTACCTAATATTCATTTTTAATAGTGCAGCCTCTAACAATGGATCAGTAAAAAGAAATTTCACTAATTATGATGTCACTAGTTATGGCTTTATGGCCTCTTTACTCAGCTAAACAATTAATAAGCTCGATATAATTTGTGATATTGGAAATAACTTTAGTTTTAGTGAGAGGAAATAATGTAATATGGAAACAAATGTGCCCTGCAAATGAAAAAGTACATGTAGAAAATGTTGGTTTTCATATAATATTTTTTATTATTTATAGAGGTGTCAGACAGTTCAGATATTAAAAAGAATAAATCATGGTACATTAGTCGTTCATTACCGCTCTTGTGATATTTTTTATTGATTTTCCGACTCAACGTTTCACTATAGCCCGAGCGCTTAAGTGCTTTAAATTTCTCTTCAGTTGCAAATAACCTGTAATTTATTCGCATTCAATGTTAAATTTTACCTAACATTTACTGATTGATGCATATTAAAAACACAATATAGCTACCTCACCTAAATATAAGCCGTAATCAACAAAAAAAAACAGTATATCTAGATAAGCCTTGGTCGAAAAGCTTATTATCTTTAAGTAATACAAAAATACTTTATTTCTTAGCTTTAGTAGTGCTACCAAAATTAAACGAAATAAATGACTTTTTACCTTATCAAAATACATATATGTATACACATATACACATATTCACATATACATATATACATCTATAAAACGTATTACGAAGCATCTTAAGAAAACCATGAATTATATGATAACATTTTTCATTCAGCATTATCTCTCTAATATATAAATATAAATGGATATATATATATATATATATATATATATATATATATATATATATATATATATATATATATATATATTTATTTATTTCTTAGGCGTTAAATCTATGGAAATATTCTTCACTTTAATGTTATAAATAAATAGAACATCAGGTGGTTTTTGAGGGTTCTTACGTTATAGATTGCTTCGGTTATCTCTATTCAGAATCATTGAAAAATGTATTTAACGTATACGAATCGAAAACCTAGCACAACACAACAACAGTAAATAAATTATCTTAGGTTTATATTTTAGATATACAGATGATTTTTCAAATAGGTTGTAAACGTATTTAGAAACCAGCAACACGCGCACAGGTAAAAGTGAGAGATTTTGGATTCGTATGCAATTGGAGCTTTTATTAATTAGTTTTGATTTTAACTATAACTGCCGATTGAAGTTCACAGTCCATGGGCTGGATCGCTTCAATAAAAGAGGACTGAAACTCACGAAATCCATTATATCATAATCCAGTTCTTTAAAATTCATCTTGGCAAAATTCACTTAGGTCATAAACCATTTATGACAAAATCAACCTTTTTCCGTATTCATTATCATAAAATCTATTATATTCACAAAATTCATTTATGTCAAAATTCTTTAAAGTTGGTTATGGTTTCAAAATCCAACGAAACCATCATTTTTTATTAATTTTGCAGTTCGTTGAATTTTTTATGGATTTCGAAAACTAATTAAGAATGAATGGCAAACAAAATCGATCGATACATATGTACATTTAAATCAGTGACAGGTTGCCGAATCTTAAAAATTTTATTTAGTAAATTTAAATCTGTGAATATCGGAAAATAATTTTGAAGTTCATTGTTCCAATTATGTTACTCCTTATCATGAATATATATATATATATATATATATATATATATATATATATATATATATATATATATATATATATCTACAAACACGCGGCAAGTTCATTCACCAAGGGTTCAAGTAATGTCCCACATATTCATCATAAATAGAAATGCTAACTCTTCATAAATCCGCGTGTAATAATCACACAAGCATGCTTTTTATGCTTTTATCAGCAATATTTTAATTCTATAAAGAAATGTAAACATGTAATACTTTAGATATAAGTTTGATAGTAAAATAAAGTGGACGTAGCTCGAAATAATATTTTTTTTAGTTAATTTTTTTAAATATAACTTAACTGGCGCCGAAACAATTTAAAAGTTATCCAGTATCGTGATCTTATTTCAATTGTTTTAAGTGGAACACTCTTTGTTGTTTCCTGGTTTTCATGTTGGCATCCGAGTTTTGTTCTCTCTAATAGTTTGGTCGATTCATGTAATCAATTTTCATTGTCCGCGTTTACTCGTCTATATCCGTTGGTATGGGTGACTTTGGATATACTGGTCTTGGTAGTGGCATTTCCACTTCCTGTTGTTGTGGTTGTAATTGCTGATCTATACTATATCCTATATTTTTCTGCTGTAGAGATAGTCTATTGTGACCAAGTTTGGTTCCGGAAGTTGAGAATCTGGATCTTTAGGCATGATGCATATGCCTCAAGAAAAGTTGTCGGTCTCTAAAAACAGAGCATTCTCAATATTTCACCCGATAATCCCCTCATGAAAACGTCCAGAGCACGATTTCTGTACATATCTGTTAATACTATCATTGACTCCTTGTTATAATTTTCCGTTTTAGTTTAGTATTAACTTTAATTTAGTATTAACGACAGCTGGTGGTTAACGTTTGCGTAAAACTTGTCTTTGGTTCGGTTTCCTTATGTCAACGTGCCAAGCTGGTGTTCCAGTGTCCGTTGGTCGCGTTTTTCCACGTAGTTAAGTGAAAAGCCGTTTTATATTACACTCCAGTTTTGATAAAAAATGTTGTATGATATAAGTGCTGCGTCCTCTAACCTTCGGGCGAATGCATTGTAGCATGGCACGGTAAATGGGTTTGTCCTTCAAAATTTCATAATCTTTTAGTATTCCTTCAACACTGTTTATCCAAGACACGTAGTGAAGTGTATTGCCATCTAAGATTTGAGGTTCCCTTACACAGGACATGATCTTATTACCGGGAAAATGGTTAAAGAATTACCAGACAAATGCATTAAACTACTAACGTACATCTTTAACGCAATCATGTGAACTGGTTACTTTCCTCAAAAGTGGAAGATATCGCAAAATACAATGATACATAAGCCTGGAAAAGATGAGACACAAATCTCATCATATCGTCCAATAAGCATGCTTTCCACGATATCAAAGCTATTTAAAAAATTGTTACTAAGGAAACTGAATCCAGTACTAGAAGAACGGCATATTATATCAGATCACCAATTTGGTTTCCGAAATCAGCACAGCACTATAGAGCAAGTTCACAGGATTGTCAACGCAATCAAACTCACCTTCGAAGAAAAAAAATATTGTTCTGCCGTCTTCTTGGATATTGCACAAGCCTTCGACAAAGATTGGCATAGAGGTTTAATATACAAAGTTAAAGCACTTTTGCCGAAGCAGTTCCATGTAATTCTTGAAAACTATCTTCTTCAAAGGAATTACTTGGTTAAACAAAACGCAGCAACCACTGGTTTAAATGATATTAGCGCAGGTGTTCCACAAGGAAGTGTCTTGGGAGCAATTTATACTTGTAAACAGCAGATTTGCCCTTTTGCAATGAAGCTATAATATCAACATTTGCTGATGATGCAGCCATATTAATGTCTTGTAAAAATCGTCAAACTGCCTCAATGCAATTGCAAAATCATCTGAATAAAATTGAAAAATGGCTAAAGACTTGGCGAATAAAAGTCAAAGAAAATAAATCAACACATGTTACATTCACACTTAACAAACTCACCTGCCCACAAGTTAAATTGAACGGTGTAACTATTCCGCAGCAATCTAGTGTCAAATACTTAGGGTTACATCTGGACAGAAGGTTGACATGGAAAATGCATATAGAAGCAAATCGTAACCAAATAAAAATAAAATTTGCTAAGATGTATTGGCTAATAGGAAGAAAATCAAGATTATCACTCGACAATAAAGTTTTACTATATAAAGCGATACTTAAGCTCATATGGACATATGGTATCTAGTTATGGGGATCCACCAGCGCATCAAATAGAAAATTTTTGCAACGTACACAATCAAAAATACTTCGTAGGATTGCGAATGCTCTCTGGTATATTCGAAACACCAACATACATCATGACCTCGGTATTTTAACCATTAAAGATACAATAAGAACCTATAGTTCGAGATATTGTTCAAAACTAGAGACACATCCCAATGCTTTGGCCCGGGACATTCTAAAACAACCGAGATACAGACAACTGAGAAGAACTGATCCACTTGGACTATTGAATTTATAAATTTAGTAAATGGTGCACACTAATAATAAGTATTAACATTGGTTAAGACTTATAAAAATAGCAGTAAGGTTAGTTTGTAAGATTCGCATACATCTTGTTAGTTTCTTTTTAGAAAGATTCAAGAATAAAGCCATAGGCCGTTGTAATAAAAAAATAAAAAAAGACCACCAATTACACAGTTCAACTAACACGAAGCGTCGTAGAGGACCTAACCAACGAAGAAAATATCTTCCGATTCATCGAAAAAGAACACCGAATAACTCACCGTAATTAGAAGGAAAATAAGGAGCAAATTTTGAAAAGGTACTACTTCCCGCAGATGTCAAGTCTAATCAAAAAATATACGAAGGATTGTGACACTTACAATGAGAATAAGTACGATCGACATCCAAGTACGCCGAAACACAAGACGAAAAATTTATAAAATGCGTAGATAAATTTTCAAAATTCACGAAATTTTTCCATATATAAAGGACCGATCTGTTCTTAATTTGCTGGGCGAAGATAATTATGATGCTGCATTACTTCATAGCACCAAAACCTTTGGTAATGGACAATGACCCTTGCTTCATAAGCCCAATCATCACCAATTACATAAAAACCCTCGGAATAAATGTGTACTTGACCCAAACGAATAGAAGTGAAGTAAACGGAACAATAGAAAGAGTCAATTCAACAGAGAAACTAGAAATTTTGAGATGCATCCGCATCTGAGAATTCCTGAGATGCATGCATCAAGCAACTACAGGCATCTCCCTGAATGATTGTCTCGTCATAGGACCTACGGTTCAATCTAATTTGTACTCAATCATTTTACGTTTAAGGGAACAAAATATAACCTTTTCTGCCGATATTGAGCAAATGTATCGCCAGGTGCGCATGTCCCAATCTGATACGTATTTTTAAAAAATAGTATGGCGATCTGATCCATCCAAACCCATCCGTTATTTTCGTTTACAAACAGTCACTTATGGATTGGTTTCTGCATCATTCCTGGTCAACAGAGCAATTAAACAAATAGCAAAAACAAAACTTGAAATCATATCTTAAGGCTTCAAATATCATGCAGAATGATATTTATGTTGATGACTTGATGTCTGGTGCTGACGATGAAAACAAAGCACTACATGACAAAGAAACTATCATTACTATTCTCCGCAGTTATGGCTTTAATATGAGAAAATGGAAATCCAACAATTGTAAAGTAGTACATTGTATTCCATCTGAAGACACAGAAGCCAATCCTAAAGAAATTCGGGACCATATTCAACAAGAAACTGGTCCTACAAAGGTTTTGGACATTTATTGGAATTCGACGAAGGACAGGTTTTTGTTTACCACTCAATTGAATGATTTAACAAACTCTACAAAAAGAACCGTGTTATCTGAAACAAGTCGGCTGTTCGATCCATTGGGGTGGTTATCTCCTGTCGTGGTAAAATTTAAAATCTTCATGTAGATGCTTCGGGCTGGCAATCTAGGCTGGGACGATCCACTTCCCACCGAAAATCAAATAATCTAGTCAACCATGCGAAAAAGTTTAGAATATGTTAATAATATTTCTATTTCAAGATTTCTGAATACAGACAAAGGTTCCACATTTGGTTTACACGGCTTCTGTGATGCAAGCCAATCGGCTTATGCAGCTGTTGTATTCTTTCGAATCACAAATCTCAATAGCGAACTACTTACACAATTGATTTCATTTAAAACAAAGGTAGCGCCTATTAAGCAACAGACGCTTCCTCGTCTTGAGTTATGTGCTGCTGTGTGGCTGACGAAACTCATCAAAGTCATCAAATTAGAATAACGATTTGATATCAAACAAAGTTACGTCTGGCCCGATTCCTAGATTGTACTCGACTGGATATCAAGTCCTTGATTGACGATGGAGTACGTTCCTGGGTAACAGAACAGCAGACATTTTATCAGCAACATCTCGTGGGAACTGGAGACACGTTTACTCGGCATATAACGCATCGGATTGCGCTTCTCGTGGTATATCCCCCAAGGAACTGCAATAGCATTCTCTTTGGTGGCATGGTACTAGTTGGTTGGTGCAACCCATCGAGATATGGCCACCTCAAAAACTTTATTACGGACATGTAGAAGAAGCACCAAACAATGTTTTTTAATATTTTTTATTTTATGCTGATGTCGGGAGCTTTTTATCAAGATATTTTTTATCAAGATATCTTTCATCGGACCAAAATCGGACCAGTATTATGTTTTTTTTCCAATATTTACTGACATTCCTTACTCTTTAAAAATGTATCAGTATTTATGATCTTATGCCATTATTATTTTTTGCTAGTTAGAAATTCTGAAAAAGTCACAACGAAAACTAGTAAGTGCAGGGAAATAGATAGTGTATTTGGTTGAAAAAAAAAAATAACTTTCTCAACAAAATAACCTTTGGAGTTAATTGTTTTTTATTTCTTTACTATACATAAAATAATTTAACAAGCGGTACCCAACGCCATATTTTAATGGTGTTGGGTAGTATAACTTAAATTTGAATAGAGTTAAATAACTCAAACATTTTTGAGGAGTTATTTAACTACCAGGAAGAGTAAGTCAATGCAATTGTTGTTGTATTTTTTCAACAAAATACCCTTATCAAAATATTGATCAAAATATTTCAAAACAAAATTATATTTTAACTGAAAATCAAAACGTTCGTTCAAAATGAAAATTTTATTCAACATAACTTAAATGTTATTGTATATTGTTGCAATAAAAAATAAAAATAACAAGTTCGTTATTTACTAATTAAATAACAGTTAATGTTATAAAGTAAAGTTTATTTATTAAATTGTTAAAGATTTTTTATGTTAGAAAACTACACCTCTAACATACCCATCCCCAACATAATTACATGGTATATCAATCAATTTAAAAAAAATGAGAAAAGCAAGTATTTTTACAAGTGGAAATGTAATAAAAACAAAACAAAAAAGTTATTTACCAGGAGCACACAAATGGGAGGTGGATAGGGTAGATACAATACAGATTTACAAATAGATATAAGTTTATCAATTAACTAAATCATCTATAAAATTGCTTACATGCGTGTCTTGCGTATCGTAGCAACAATATAAAGATAAAATTGTTTAATTATTGGATAAATGAGAAATGATGAGGAAAAGTTTATTTTTTAATCGGTCTGGTAAATCAACATTGAAAATTAAAGATTTTCTTGTAGTTATTAGTGTATAGGTACTTCATTTTAGTTATGTGATCGTTTGGTCTTACCAAAATTTGACTTAGTTTAAGACCATTTTCGTAAAAAATAGTTCGAACAGATAAAAAATAGTTCGAACAGATTTTTGGTACTTGTATCCGTTACAATGTTAAAATTAAGTGTAGATATTTTTAGTTAAGTTAGTTGAACGTAGATCGGCCTTGAGATTACACACAATAAATAAATAAATATATATATATATATATATATATATATATATATCAATATATATATATATATATATATATATATATATATATATATATATATATATATATATATTTATATATATATATATAAAATATATATATAATATTGTGTCCAATTAAATAAATTTGTAATAAAATGTGTTTAACAATGTTAAATAATTATAATAAAAATAATGTTGATCTTGTATATAATAAAAGTTTAAACTTAGTTTAAACTTATCTTTTGTAAATTATTGTATTTCAAACATTTCCAATGACGTCAATATGTTGAAATTACTGTAAAAAACCATTTATGAAACTTTATTGTAAAATACTTTGTATTTGTCGCCATCTATTGATGACTAGCTACAGCAAAGTGAGTTATTTTGGTTAAGACTAATTTATACCATTTAGAAATATAAGTTTAAATTTACCACGATTTCAGTATTCATATACTGAAAAATATATCAACCAATAAAATGCCACCGCAAGCGTAAGTAGACGCTTTGTTCTGGTTTGTTAACTTGGGCGGCTATTTTGTTAATTAGTGAGTTAGTTACGATTATCATACAATATAATTTACACTTAGATTAACAATAAACAGTTGCGATTAATTATCCTAGTGAAGTGTTTCATTGTTGTATTCAAACTTACAGTCCACGATATATCTTTGGTCCTTTGAGCCGGATATATTTTATAATTTTATTTTTCACGGTCAAATTAAATGTGCGGTAAATATTAATTTTTTTATCTGTTTTGATAATTTTACACGTGTCAAGTGTAACGGTGAAGTGAAAAGTGCATCAAGTTGTACCATTAGCACTACATACCAGCGGCTAGTTTTTCAATCCGTGCTTTATATTTTTACTCGGCATAATAAGGCTTGCTTCCATTAAAGGCCAAATGACTAGAATTCTCACCTTAGCGCAAAGTATTCAACACAGTTGGGCGTGTAAATTACACTATGTAATTTACTGGGTTTTTTACATGTAAAATGTATGTAAAATGTAAACGATTATTTTATACATACTGTAAAATATAAATCAACTTTTTCATTACAATTATCGCCATCTGTTACCAAATCTCTTAATTAAAGAAAAATTGACTATATACTACAGTGTATTGTATTTGTGTTTATTTATTGTGATATTTGTACATATGTATAAATGTAAAATAAAGTGCAACTTTCCTATGATAAGAAATATTTTGACAATGAAATCTTGACACCTGCTATCAATAAATGTAATTTGATGAACGCTTCGTTTTTCGTGAGAGGAGTTAGCATATAGAATTCCTTGAATGGTAACTGCTGGGTTTCCAAAAGAATATTTTTCCCAAATTTATTTATTAATGTATTAATCAATTTATCTATAGTATTAATACTATGGTAAGGTTAGTATAATGGTATTGCTGCAAACTTAGGTTATGAAAAATTATTAATTGTAATTAGAGTAAGAAAAATTAAATTGAATTAATAAAATTCACTACAGTTCCACGCTTAAATTCGATAATCATATTCGCTACCTCTTTACTACACTGGACATCAAAGGCATAATGCATAGGCATTTTGTCGAATGGATAGAATAGGGCTAGTAATTTCAGGCATACATTTATTTGATGAGGGTGAGACGGGTAGTGATAATTTGGTTGATTTTGTCCTGTTTGAAATTAATAAAGATTTAAATTTAAAAGCCAGTCAAACGAGTATAGATTCACTTCATTCATTTCACTGCAGAGAATTATTTTATTTATGATTAAACGTCAAATTGCAATTAGTTTTCCGCTACATATCGAAAGAAATATGCACTCTTAAAAATATTTTATTTTAGTTTATTCAAATGTAGCTAGATGACACTATGTCACTAGTTGTTTATTTTGTCGAATATAAGAACTAGTTTAAGACGTAAACAGATGGCATTGTAGAAGGATAGGCGATTTTTATAGTCTCAATGTAGATAACTAAAAGTTGAAAATAATTATGATTAACCATTTAAATAAAATGTTTAATTGGATTTTCTAATGCAAGTTATTCTTATAAACAAATGTTTGTATCATTTATTCAATATTTTAAATTATTTCTGGACGGATTCTCGTTTTTTAAATATAATTTACATATTTTTGTAAAATACACATTTTTTTGTAATTTACGTTATTTACATGTAAAATGGAGAAAACGTTTTTTACATGTAAAACGCCCAACCCTGGTATTCAACCCACTACCAAACATGAGGACATCAGAGTACGTTTAGACAGAACAAACCACCTATGGCTTGAGTTTTCAACCTCCGAGGATCAAATGTTCAAGCTTAATCCGGCACTCGAATCGCAAAGCGACACGTTTGAAGAATCGTACTACCATGCGGTTGCGTTGCTAAACGGGGCTTTATGGTTATTCCAATCCAACCACAGTACCTCGGCGCTTAACGGTGACAGTTCGTTCTAAACAGGTGTAATGGAAATAAAATTACCAAAACTAAATATCCTAATGTTTCAAGGTGACCAAGATTGGCAAAGCTTTTTGATTTGTATAATAGTTCTGTACATGAGAAAACATCGCCTTCCGCAGCTCAAAAACTACAACATTTAAAAAATTGATTGAAAGGAGAATCATTGTGTCTAATTCAGCATTTAAGCATAACAGATGCTAACTATATTGAGGCTTACCAGATACTGAGCAATCGATATGACAAAAATAAGGTTACTATAAATAATTACATCGACAACTTTTTTCATATTCCAGCTATTACCCGTGTCGACACATTAAATAAACGAAAGTTAGCCAACATCACCGACGAAATCATTAGGACTCGGAGCAATCGGAGCACAGGGTGAGTCAAGAGATCTTTGGCTCATTTACATAATTCTAAATAAATTAGATGTCGAAAGCCGTCCGTTTTGGTAGCATACGGCTTCCAGCATCGACTAACCAAGTTGTAAGGATCTTATTGAATGCCTATTAATACGAGCAGAAACCCTTGAAAGAATACGCGACATTCCTGGTAAACAATTGTCTTAATTAGTACCACCATATACGAAGCAAGTTTATCAATTGAACCGAATTACAGATATAGTCAAGCACTCTTACCTACGGCTCACGTCTATTAAAAAAATGCACTTGGAAACATACAAACCTGCAGTGTTTTTCACTCAGGTTCCAGGCTTCGTTTGTGACCGAAGCATGCAATAAACGACTTGGGTTGCCAACTCGAAGAAATGTTGAGGAAATGTCAAGATTACTGGAGTCGGTTCGCCAACCGCAGGAACCGCAAAACGGGCGACCGACTTAGATGTTTGTTCTCAATTTGAACCAAAGGACCAGTTAACAATCCAAGTTCTTGTATTATTGAAAATAGCAATGCCACTACCATCAACTAGCTTTCCTGCAAAGCGTTCATCAAATGGCAGATTTGTAGTAAGTCTACCCTTCAAGCCAACTAGAGAAGAGCTAGGATACTCAATAAATATGGCTATACGACAGTTCCTCAATATGGAAAACAAATTGAATAGAGACCCTTCAATGAAAGACCCATACATATTATTCATGCGGGAATATATTTTGCTGGGTCATATGGAACTCTTATAATAAAAAATCATTTTATCTACCACACCACGCCGTACTAAAACAGTCAAGTACTACTACAAAGCTACCAACGAGTAAACATTCCTTAAACGACACTTTCCTGGTGGGGCCAACGATTCAAAATACCTTATACTCAATTTTATTGCGATTTAGGAAACATCGCATTGTATTCGCAGTGGATAGAGAAAAAATGTACCGCCAAATCCGTGTTAACCATAACGATACTAATTACCAGGGAATTGTTTGGTGAGAAAACGTACTATTTCCACTACAGCATTATCTTCTAACCGTAATGTATGGAACTGCTTCGACTCGTTACCTAGCAACGAAAACTTTAATCAAACTTGCTGACGAATACCAAAACCATTATCCTATCGCCTCAAAGGTTTTGCGAGAAGATATGTATTTCGATGATGCAATATCCGGATCAAACACAGAACGAGAAGCAAACAAGTTGAAAGACCAAATCACTGAAATATTATTGTTTGCGAGATTTCTGTTTCGAAAATGGACCTTAAATTGTCCGCAATCACATTGGAAGCTTCATCCCATTGGAGAGTAAGAACCACTATCATTGAAAATTTACGTGGGGAAACAATCAGAAAAATTGCTAGGACTAGAATGTAATCAAAAACGAACTGTTCTTATTTTATGGTCTTGATTGATTCAACCCCATCAACAACGAAGCGAGAAATGTTACCTGAAGCCTCAAAGATTTTTGATCCCATTGGTTGGCTGCCACCATACACGATCATGGTTAAAACTCTATTTCAATCGTTGTGGTTATTAAATTTGCAATGGAATGATACGTTACCGGCTAACATTTCCAAAAGGTGGACTGGTCTAAGAACTGAATTTAAATATATAGAACGAATTTGCTGCAGATTCACACTTTAGATTATCAGTTACATGGATTTTCAGATGCTTCGGAGGCAGCATATTCGACAGTGATTTACATTAAATGCAGAGATATGAATGGAATCTTAGTTACCAACCTTGCTACCGCAAAAACTAAGGTCGCACCGTTCAAACCCATATCAGTCCCTCGCTTAGAGTTGTGTGCTGCTCTTCTCCTGACAAAACTGACGTAAATTGTTTTAGAATCGCTCCAGGGTCCAAAGATTCTGATATATTTGTGGGCAGACTCAGCCAACGTATTATGGTGGCTTTCATTCCCCCTCGGTCTTGAAAGACAAATGTAACCAACCGAACCGCTGAAATTTTGGATACCACTACCAGATCAAATTAGCAATTTTTAGCTTTAGTGGAAGGGACCCACTTGGCTTGTTGAAGATGAAGAAAAATGATCCGATCAGAAAAATCTACAGCATGTCCTTAATAAATCGGAGAGGAGGGTCTACCTTGAACCAATATATTGTAGGTGTTAGAAATTACCTTTTTAAGGTACCTATCTGGTTAAATCGAGCACTGGCCGAAAGATCTTTCCACATAAAAGCTATATTGCCATATTCGTGTGGCTTAGTAGCAAAGCCGTCCACATTGAGTTGGTTAGCGGTTTAACCACTGACGCATTCATTGCCATCCTTGAACGTTTTATATTTCGAAGAGGTGTGAGCGCTGACATTTTCGGCAATAACGGCAAAAATACCTTTGCCAAAATTCAAAAATTAAATTTGTGTCATGTTTTAATGTTTGGCACTTTTAAAATAAATTGACGTGCACAACTACACACTCTCATAAATACTTTCCATCCATCCCGTTTATTTCCCGTTAATCTGTTAAATTTTTAATTTGGTTTTTAAATTCCGTTTAGTCGACTTGTTTAATACAAGTTGATAAATGAATTGCTGAACAGCTGTTGTTAAGCAAACGGTGTTGTGTTTACATTTTAGTGTGTTCGGTCGGAAGGTTAATACACTGCGATTCGGAGGTACTATTGTGGACACATCATTGTTTGCTGGTCTAACGCTGTTCTTTAAGTTTGAGTCTCTGTATTCTTGTGTCATGGGGAGAGTGTTCTCTCTTCAGTATTGCAATATTCGTGGATTGCGGACAAACTTTGCAGCCGTGGAACACCATACAGCGTCCACAAAACCAGCGGTTCTACTTCTCACCGAGACCAAAATTTTGGATTCCGGTGATTCTTCGGCCATCGGTATTAAGGGTTACTCCTTAATCCATCGGCTTATTCACGATAGGGGGCTTGCCATGTACATCCATAACGATATACCTTTTTCCATTCCCAGTTTTTTAAGCCAAAGCACGAATAATGAGTTCAGCTTCATTTGGGTTGAAATTCATGTCTCAAAACACCTCTTCTTCCTGTGTGGTCTCTATCGAAGCCCAAATATCGCAAACAGCACTGCTTATTTTGGGTTTGATACTCTGAAAATGCTGAAATCGCTGTGGCTGGTGATTTCAATGTCCACAATGACAAGTGGCTTCCTTTTTCTAAGTTTGTAACACCTATCACCGGCTGGTAAGGTGGCTGAAATGTTTGCAGCCTTAAACCAACTCGCGCAACTTGTAGATCAGCCTACGAGGATACCAGATCGGGTCAACGATACGGGTCATTTACTGGATCTTTTTTTAACTTCTCATGCGGAGAAATACAGTATCTCCGTCAGTTATCCTTCGAGAAACTCGGACCATCGGCTTATTACAGTGGAATTTCCAATGTCATGGTTGTGCCAAATGAATGTTCGGCCTAAACGTCGATTATGGCACTGTTAAAATGCAGACTGGAAAGGAATGAACAAGTTCTTTCAAGAGTTCGAATGGTACTCTTGTTTTGCCTTTGGTAATATTGACAATGCAGCCATTCTGGTTTCGACTGTCATTCTCACGGGAATGGAACAGTTCATTCCTTCCAGTCTCTCTAATTCAAATAAAAAAAAATCAGGCAGTCCTTGGCTTAATCATGACTGTAGAACAACAACCGCCAATAAAGAAGCCTCTCACCGCAAATATGTTAAGAACCCGTCAAATGAAAATTTAGCTATATTTAAGGCGGCTAGAAATCTGGCAAAGCAAACAGTGTCCCAAGCTAAAAAAAAAATACCAAAAAAAAGTTCGAGAAGAGTTGCGGCAGGTCTTAAATCAGGGCAATAGCAATCGGACCTTTTGGTCCTTTGCCCGCAAAGTAGAGGAAAACTTCTTGAACAGTAGGAAATCATCAATACCACCTCTGAAAGATGGGGACTATATTTTTTCTTCAGCTGAAGAAAAATCCAATCTTTTCGCCCGAAAATTTCTAATTTACCTGAAACTCTAATTTATCTGATTCTAATTTAATACCCCCGATTATCACTCTAGCCAGTTCATCGATGCACCGCATTAGATTTAGATCTAGAGTTGTCGCTAAAGTCGTTGCAAACATCAACACCAACAAGTCAGTCGGTCCGCATTGTATTCCCCTAATTGTCCTGAAATATTGCTGTAAATCTTTGTCTAAGCCACTTTCATGTCTGTTTCACTGATCTATGTCTTCTGGCATTTTCACTTCCATCTAGAAAACTGCTAACATACATCCTGTGCCAAAAAATGGCAGTAAATCGGATTCTTCAAATTATCGCCCAATCGCTATCGTCTCGGTGTTTTCTAAAGTACTTGAAACCATAATCAACTTCCAGCTGATGAAATATTTGGAGGCTAGTCATCTAATTTCTGATCGTCAGCATGGATTTCGCGGAGGGCGTTCAGCAGGTGATTTAATTAATGTTGTTACTGAACAATGGAACAGAAGCATTCATCAATCTGGTGAATCTCAAGTCATTGCACTCGATATCTCAAAAGCATTTGATCGTGTGTGGCACAAGGGTTTGCTGTGTAAATTGAGGGCAGTTTGCCTTCACGGTGCGTTAATTTTATGGATTGAGAATTTTCTTCTTTGTCGCAAAATCCAAGTGGTGGTGGATGGTGTGACTTCAGAGCAACATCTTATATACGCTGGTGTTCCTCAGGGATCCGCCCTTTTTCCAACCCTTTTTCTAATTTTCATCAATGATTTTCTATCAGCAACTCTCAATCCAATATACTCCTATGCTGATGACAGTTCACTTTCCACCTCTTACAGTTTCCCTTCTTCGTCATCGCGAAACGATGTTCTTGCAGAAAGAACTGCTATGAATGACCGCCTTACGCGAGATCTCGATTCCATTCTTAAATGGGGTGAAGCCAACAGAGTTGAATTTAAACCCAACAAATTTCAAACCTGTGTCTTTTCTGGCCGAACTGATGGTTATTCACCGTCTTTTCTGACTGGTGAATCCAGCTTAGTTTCGTTTGACACATTTGAGATTCTCGGTTTAATTATTTCAAAGAGAATATCTTGGGCTGAACAAATAAACAAAGCAGCGATTGGTGCAGCCAATTGTCTTGGATTTCTACGACGTTGTAAGTTTTACCTGAATCCATCCGAAATACTTACAATAATATAACCTACATAAGACTCAGGTTGGAATATAATTTATGCCTGGTTTGACAAAGCCCGCTCGTAATTTAAGACGTCTGGTACACCGATGTAATCTGGAAATTAAATTCGCGAAGACCAATAAATTTAAAAACTCATTTTTGTTAGGAGTACGCGAAAGTGTAATAAACTTAACGACGAGACGTTTCCCTTGGGATACAATTTACAGAGATTCAAACTTTTTTTTTTTTTATTCTGAACCCTGCAATATTTTCTGAAGCCGAAGCTCCTCCAACTCTTTTTAAATCCATCTACCTAATGCATTTCTTCAGTCAGCCTGTATTGACATGAGCGATGGTTTGGTCCATGGATTCTCTTCTCCAACAGGGGATCATAGTTATGTTCATCGTCATCACCGATGGTAATCAGGTGATGAAAAATTCCTTTTGCAACCCTCCCCCGTTGGGATTCGAACCCGGTACCTTCCGTCCCAAACACCGCAGCTTTAACAACGGCGCCAATTGCTCGGTTCAAAACAACTTTCTACAACACTTAGTTTTCTATGGAGTTAAGAGTTTTCGTTTTCTGTCAAATTGCGGAAGTAGATTGACTAATTGGTTTTTTTGACTTCATCAAACCTTTTACGAATATGGGTCATTTACTTTCCGCATCTGGCACGATTTTAGTATGCAACCACATGGACGTTATCCAAGCATTATCTCATTGACTAGAATCAAAAATCTTCAGTGAGTTAGATTGGGTATTTTTATCGATTTGTTGTGCATTCATATAACTATGTTAATACTCAAGACCTGTTATTCCCTTAAGGAGCTGTCATAAATCATTCGGTTTATGTGCAGCAATGGCATAACAAATTTAACCTCGTTCATCGTAAAAAAAAATAAAAAAAAAAACTACTTGAATCCAACATCTTTAACATGCATGGTAATAAATTTGTAATATATTTTACTATTTTGTTCAAAATTGGGAAAATAAAATCGCGATTTTCCCCAATTTTCATATGAACTCGTTTTTCTTTTATTTTTTAGTATAATATAAATTGTTATTTGTCGGCTTGATTGGTTTAAATTGCAATATTTTTCCAGTGAGCTTTTTTTTTTGTGAACCAAAAACATAAAAATTCCTTTGCATAGCTAAAATTTGTTGGTGCTTAAAGCTGTTATGCAAAGTATGTACATATGTGTATGAATATTATTATTGGAAAAAGATTTTTACAGTAAAATTGTTAATATATGAAAAAAAAGTATGTGAATACTATTGTTGTTATTAGAGTTTTTGAAAATAATACAATACCGACAGTCTATCGAGCTGCTGGTTGTATTATATTGGCATAGTTATACAAAAAAATGTATAAAAATAAATAAATAAATCATCCAGTAAATTGGAAAATATCTGTTAATACATGAAAAATAAACTGGGATATGTAACAAACGATATTTGATTTGGATTTTATTTTTATGTTGAATTTATTATCGTTACTTTAGCATATATATCCATATGCAATAATTTAAGGCATGACCAATGCTTTTTATCGGTATTAAACATGGGCACTCAAAAACTCTCGATTCGGTTTACAGTATATATAAAATATAACCCAATATATCTGACACTGGTGATTTGACTTGAACAATACCATAAACCAAACCTAATCAAAACTATATCCTATAATCAATATCGGTGCTAGAATGCAGTTTGATTTTTTCACAACAACATAATGCCCATCCCTCTTATAAAATTGCATTCATAACGAGGGAACGTATACATAAAATGGAAAAACTAAAATTAGATTTAGCATAAAGTTTTCCTCCTAGGATCCAACCGTATATGTTACCATATACAGGTACATTACACAATCGAAATCGATGATAATAAAATGAGAAATGGAATTGCACACTAAAGAAATAAAACTGACCACAAATATATATAAAAAGCTTGTGCCATTGCTGGATGAGCTTTTATACACATACACAGTAAGTATAAAACATAAAAAAATGCTGGATCGAATTTTCATAATGAAATATTAAAGTCACGTAAAATAGTAGTAATAGTGCTGTACTTGTTGTTCTTATCCCGTATTGTAACTTAATACACAGATAGTTCTACTCGTAACTTACACCACATATTCCGAAGAAGAGCAAAATGAATACAACAAAAACTAAAATTAATTTCTTATCGTAGCTCTATCCACATATATACATGTATACATGTGTGTATATACGAGAGCTTTTATAAAACTTAATGGAATTTTTTATAACCGTTATTATCCTACTTCTATTTATATTACGATATCATCCTGGTTTCTTAATTTATTTATTTATTTCGATTCCGTATTGTTGAAGTAATTGTTGATTTTACGCTCAACTGTAGCTGTAATGTCTGTGGTCACGATTAGCAAAAACTGTATATAACAAAAAAAAAAAAAAAAAAGATGTAGCATAAAATAGAAATTGTTCATTTCAACTATCTAATTAGATTAAATGTAATGTATCGGTTATGGCGGTACGAAATAATAGTTTTATTGTATGCTTTATGTGAGATAAATTATGTTAATCAACATTTTTTTAAAACATACATGGATAATATTATCATTGAACAATCAGTTATGGAAAATTTATACACCTCACAAGGACACATATAAAAAGCCTTAGCAACGAAGCTTTGTTTTGAAAAAATCAAACGATATGTATTCGAAAAAAACAGCCATCCATGACGTGGGGTGTTAATCCAATCTGATCCAATCTGTATAAAAGAGAATATGATGGAAAGGGCTACAATTATAAAACAGAAAATATTTATTAAAATTATCTTCGCCGGGGATGCATGTCGCAAATATGGGGCTAGTGGCCACTTTGAAGGAAGGTAATCTTATCTCAGGAAACACTAAACACCTTTGTATCTAGTTAAATCGTAATCCTGAATTTTCTCAAGAAGCCGGAAATTCAGAAGATTCTTTAGCTGCTTAAGAGGAGTAATACACTCTTCATATTTTACGGGAGCTTCCCATAAACCACCAAATGAAGGGGTGGCCGGTGAAATAAAATACCAAATAAAAAGATGGTCGGTGCATTAAGCCTTGAATTTATGCTCTTGAACTTCGTTAAGATAGTGGCTATAGAATTTTAGCATGCAAATTGTTTTAGTCTGTTTTTAGAACTATCATCTCAGCAAGTAGAATACCCTGTCGTTATTCTGAACAATTTCATTTTCAGGTATGAGTTCCATATGGTATAAATTCAGATACTCGTCCTAATGCATGAATTGCTTCCTTTAAACTAGCGTCTGCTGGTAATCGCTTCTCTACGGAATAGAATTGTTTAATTGGTTGTGAGCAGTTCAGCAAACTGTAATTCTATATTTATACGAATTATGGATTTTTTTAAATAGTTTTTTTTGCCTTATAAACGTAGACTGAAAAGCACAATATCAGAATCTTGTTAACAGCTGCATTTTGTAAATCAACCTAGGTATGGTAAAAATTGATCCCAAAAATATAGCATATAAAAAAGGGTGAATGCGTTTCCCACGGAAGAACAAAACAGCCCTTGTTTGGAGAACCGCAAAACAAATTTGTAGACCAAAAAGCGTGAATGGTGGAAGGCTGAAGTCTTAAGAGTACATCATCTCAGCAACGAGCGCAGTGCTTGTGAATTTTTTAAAGCAATCACTGGACCATATCATAAGTTTAAACTTAGGTCTATTGGAATTCAGAACCAGGTTGGAAACTGCAGTGTCAACATCAATGCCGTGCTCGACACTTGGAATTGGTTTGATTTACTGAATGATCAACAAGTGTCCAATGTTGTGTTTGAAAGTTGGCAAATACAGACTGCGGCAATGTGCATGGAGTACCCATTCTACGAAAATATTACTGGCTATATGCTGGAAGATCTTACTGGCTATGCAGAGACTAAAAAAACGTTTCCTTGGGTTATATTCCCTAGGGGATACTTTATGGAACTATCATTTGTCTTTATACCATTAGTTTGGTAAAGCGAAGCAATGCTTATAAAGAACGGAAATTATCTGCATTGTGCCCTTTTGTTAAAAAAGGAGATCACGCAACATGCAAAACTGTCGTGGCGTATAGCTCTCCTTTGCACAGCATACAAATTACTGTCTTACATAGTATTGGAAATAATCACTCCCCTGGCGCAGTAAATAGTAGATAACTAACGAGGAGGATTTTGTCCGAATCGGTCAGTGACTGATCAAGTTTTTTCACTAAGGATTCTTCTAAATATTTCAAAATATCTCATAAGGTACATTCAGGTGTTCTTGGATTTCCGATATGAAAAATATGTGCTCTTTCATTTCAGGTTAGAATATTTATCTTTCAAAAGTAAAACATCGTACTTGTTTTAGAGACCCAGATGCAATGGGTTTTAGTAGTGGTGGCCACACAGATTTTGTAAGAATGACTGGTTTCCGATACCTTAGGTCATTTATCATTCATGATACCTGTATGGGAAGGGATATTAAAGTACATCTTGGCACTGCAAAACCGTGCTTTGCATATCTTACGTCCATTTCCAAAGGCAAAATACCATGCAAGTGCAGAAAAACTAAAGTTGTACAAGGTGTTGATCTGACCTTTAGTAATGTTTAGGTATGAGAGTTGGTTTCTGACGCATGAGTATGAGAGGTGGTTAACGACAAACGAAAGAAGAATCATGCACTGATTTATGGCTCCACTTGCGACGATGACGAAACTTACCGAGATTTATTCAACCACAAGATCAGGAATTTAATGAAAATTCCTGGTCTCGTTCATGAAATAAAAGGACAGCGAGTACGCTGGCTGTTCCTAAAGGTATAATTCGGCTATCTGTAAAAGGAGATCTGCTATTTGGCAGGACGCGTAGGAAAACGACTTGTCTTCCTCGGATTATTTATAAATCTCTGCGGTACGTGACAACAATGGGCTGTAAAAACCGAATATTGCTATCCATAAATATTTCAGTTAATGAGCATGAGTTGATTGAAATTTAACGAGTAAGATTTGAAAAGAATTAACTGCAAAAAATATCAAAGCGTCTCTAATCGGCTAGGTTTTATCTCGGAAATCTCGCAAAGTATGGTCAATGTGTCTCTAAAGATTTTTTATTTGCCTTGGTGGATTCATCCAAAATGACAATTTTGCATGTTTTTAGGATTGTGCTCAATCATGAATTGTTGCTGAAAAAAGTGGTGAGCCTTGTATTTGGTGGTTAATCAGCTCTATTTTGACCATTTTAATCGATGAAGTTTACACGCTGGCCACTTTTTTAGTGAACAGCGAGATGTTGAACATTTGGGTAGCATTGGTAGATGTTGAATGCGAATATTCATCAAACTGCTTTATTGCTGCTGATATAGCAACCCACTTTAAATTGAGTTCATTGCCTTGATTTGCAAGCCAAAATACAGCCGTATGTTGATGTATTTGAAAAAGTATATTTTATTGATTTTTCTGAATAACAGTACTCTACATTATTGCGAACATCAAATAGATTTGAACGCAACAGTGAGCAGGGCCCAGTCCATCTGTTATCGATGTTAATATCTATACATTACGCAATTTGGTATTGGTTGTGTATATAGTCACCATCATCTTGTTTTCTTCGCTTAAACATAGGATATCCATATCCTACAGTTTGATCGACCCAGCAGAAATATGCGGGATCTTCTTCTCAATTGGAAAGCACAGCAGAAATCACACTATCAATTTTCTTGTGCGATGAGTCTTAGCCAATAAATATTAAATCTGTTATTTCACTAAATGTTGGATTACATGTGAAGGAAACGACCAAATCTGTACATATTTGCATTGTCCTTTTTTTCAAAAATTTATGAGTATTCGTGAAATAGTGCTTCTAAGTTTGAAATAAATTTGTTTCTGCGGTTCCAGTGCATCGTCCTCAAAAATGAAGCATTAATTAAGCATTCTAACGTTTTGTTTTTGCTCGATGTTATAACGCGCCAACGAAATGTAGCTGCCTTTTAACAAAACCAGCGTGCTTACCATTTAAAATGTAGAGAAATTATTAGACAAAACCATTATGTGTTACTATGCTAAAGAGTATGAGGAAGCTGGTACAAGATCACCAAAATAACATAACAGTATTAAGGTATTTAGTATTTAAAAAAATTGGCCAGAACAGAATAATAACCGTTCTTCGGTATTACATTGCACATAACTTTAATCCTGCTTAAATACCAGCAAAGTGGTAAATTCAGTCCAACACAGTTGCAAATCAACTTTACAGGCCAAAGTTGGTCCTTTACTGAGATCTTAAGATACATAATTGGTCACGGCATTGTGGTCAGTGGTGGTGATCGAACTTACAACCGCGTCGACTTAAGTCCACACCTCAACCGTCACTAAGCATTCGAGGAAGCCGGGCATTTAAAGCATACACGATCCGGTGAAGTTAAAGCTTATAATGTGCAAAGGTTAATAGTGGAAAAAATTTTAAGGTCGTCAAATGAAAAAACCGTGAAATTCGTCTACCTATAGTTAACTAGAGTCATTTGAGATTTAGTAGCAAATATGCAGATTTCCTGTCTTTCATATGAGGGAGAGAATTATTTGGGGAAATACGACCAATTTTAAAAAATTTATTGCAAACAAAAAGGAACTGAAAACAAACGGTGTTTGCAAGCAGTTAAAGCTAACCTCTTTTTCACCATGCTGATGAATATACATATCAACATACAGTTGATGTGGCTTTGTACACCGAAAAAAGCGATAAATAAACCTGAAAGGTAAGCATTTTTGTTAAATGCTTGATATTGGCAATGTCAATGTGAATAGCGGAAGTCACTTTTATCTCGATTTTAAAGTACTCTACAATCGACAAGATCTTCATGGAAGTATTTATAATCAATCAACTTTCAAATAGACTACTAAATATACTAGTGTAAAGATGTGAATTTCTTAAATGACTTAAAGTTGGCTAATTATAAAAAAAACATAATCGAAGAAAACTCACCTTAACAAATGTACAAGCAATACCAATAGTAAATTGACGTTTGAAGAGATGGCCGATCTAAATACCGGCACAGTTTTTAATAAAGGATAATCAAACCGGTTATATCGATTGCTTACCAAGTGGTAGTATATATTTAGCAGCGAACGTAGTCATTTTGGAAGAAATTTAACATTTGTATTTTTGCTCAATGGCAGAACACAGTGAATACGACTACCACAAAATTCCCACATCGGCGATGTCTTATTAATAAAAGAGGAAAATTAACCCCCATAATATCGACGGGTATTTTGTAAAATTTTATAACAGCATCCAGATCAACTGAGATTTCCAGTAGTCACTTTAAAAACATCAAAATACGACTTAAGGGGCTAAAGGTGACATGCTGATAGTTAACGACAGTATCGTTAAATAGACGGAGAATGCTATTGATACGTAAAACATTGTGTTAGATTTTGTAAATATGTTGTATGTATTGAAATGTCACGTTGCGTAAATGTATTTGTTGGAAGACGACTTTGATTGTGGTGTGGAAAAAAATATTTCCAGCTCTCTTTAAAATCTTTGCGAAATTTTAATTTTAAGAAAATTAGGCTACTATTGAACACGGTCATGAAGATGTTCTTAAAAAAAGTAAAATATATTAAACAGTTTTTCTGGAGAAGCATTCGATAAAGTAAGTCACCCAGGATTGGATATAAATTGGACCGCATTTCGGATTAATAAGGAGGAACACGTTTTGAAACTTAAACAAGTATCAGGTAGCGTTCAGAGGACGTTTTGATTTCTAGCAGCCTGAAAAACAATTCTAGTAAACCAATATATGAAGTATGTTTACTTTAGTTAAATTGTCATAAAACATGCGACTAGAAAGAGATACAACAATCATATGGATATTCTAAATGCCCTGCAAATATAGAAATGTTATAGATTAAAACATACTTTTCTACTAATTTGCTTCTTTTCTAATTGTGTAATGCATAGTAATTTATGCATGTTATAAACTTAATATTTGTAGTATTATATAGTATAATTTGTGTAAGAATAACAAATCCAAACGCCATCAACGACATAAACTTAAACTAGAAACATTATTATGTATTTCTGTTGGACTATCCAGACACCACAGATTGTCCTCAATCTGAACAATTGCTATCACGACTGTAACTCTCTTCATCATCATCAGAGATATCCTGTGGCGGTGGGCATTACTTTATTCGCTCCATTGCTTGTCTTCCTTTGTATCATCTTTTTCGCTCCGAACATGCTTCTTCTACCACATACCGATCACCGTATAATTGCCGGTCAATTCGGTATGGCCCCTTATATTTAGCTTTCATCTTTCGACTTTCACCCGTAGATGGTGCTTCCGCCTGACCCATTACATATTCACCAATGCGTCGTTCTATGATTGGCATCGAATCTTTCTTTTTGTTTTTGTTGGTTACATTCAATTCGTTCCGATACTAGGTCGATGAACTCTGGATGTTGAAGTTCACTCATAGGTTCAAAATCATGAACAGTCAACGCGATCTTGTCTTCCGTAATGGGTCGCAATTGAAACCCCAACATCAACATTTGGGGAGTTTTTTTTGTGATGGCACTCTCCATACTGTTTAACGACCACTGAATTTTATTTATGAGTGTCCCAACTCGTATCATCACCACCACATGATGTGGATAACATTTGATGAATGGTCCGATTCAAACGTTCAACTTGACCATTAGCTCGATGTACCGCGGTGGCGACGTGATGCAATTTAATGACATTTTCATTACAAAAAAAAAAACCTTGAACGATGCCCCTCGGTCACAAATAATACGAGAAGGTACTCCAACATATGATGCCATTTCCACCAATTGATTATTGGTTTCGTTGATGTATATTTGACTGCCTTCAATAGCGTAAATTTAGTTTATCCTTCGACAATGACCATTATGACAATGACCATTCTTGCGAGGAGTTTTCGGATAAGGGCCTTAATGGTCAATATTGATAGTATGGAATGGTATATGAGTTTTGGGAATAGGGTATAACTGGCTCACCTTTTTTCGTAACTTTTTCCTTGAAATATAAACAGTCCGGGCAAGACAAAATGTATTTCTCAACAAAGGCCTTCATCTTAGGAAATCAACAAACCCTTCGCAGTGCACTGTTTTTTCGGAATTCTTTTCGTATTTTTTTTTCTTTCACCTTTAGGTAAACCCGATCCTTTTCTAAACAATAATCAACATGTATCTGTTTCTCACAGTTGCTGCAAGGCTCACGATTTAAGACACTCTTGATGAGCACGACATCATCATCCTGCATCTGCATGGTCCCCACCCACATCTCGTCCAGCTCAATCATCCAAACATTCAACGTAGCCGATCCCAGCTCTTTTGCTGGCTCAACCGGGAATCTACTTAAAGCATCGACATGTACCATCTGTTTTCCCTCCGTATGCATAATATCAAAACCGAACTCTAAAATTCACAACCACCACCTAGCAATCTGAGAAATTAATGTCTGCTTTGCCGATACAGTTTTTAGCGCATCACAATCTGTCACTACGACGAATTTTTTTCTTAGCAAATGGTCTATGAAACGTTCTAAGCTCTCGAAAACTGCCAAGGCTTCCACCTCATAGCTGTGGTACTTGCTTTCCCTTTCCGTAGTCCGTCTACTGTAGTTTGAATTCCTCCTCCTCTTTTTGCATCAAAATCCAGCCACTCCCAAACTACTAGCATCTGTATGCACTTGATGTTCTTTGATGACCTATATAACGTCAAAACTGGCTGATCACATAACCCTGCTTTGATCTTATCTAGTACTTTCTCTTGTTCTTCACACCAAACAAACTCCTCCTTGTTCCTCGTTAGACGGGTAAGAGGTTTTGCAATTTTTGCAAAATTATTAACAAACTTGCGGAAGTAACTAGCCCCTCCCATAAACTGCCTAATTTCCTGGTCGCTTAAAATTCTTAACGCATTGAATTTTATACTTTCTTGGCCCCAACCCCTTTCCAGATACCTCGTGACCTCAAAACTGAATTTCCTTTTTAAAACTTTCGTTTTTCTGTTAGATTTATTGTCAAGCCAGACTCTTGAACCAATTTCAATACTTTTTCTAAGCGAACCAACCCACTCTCAACTATAGGACTTGGTATAATCACATGGTCTAAGTAGACGATAGCCTCTCCTACGAGAACTTTCTTCTATGGGTATCTGGTAATATCCTGATGTCACATCCAGTACCGTAAAATACTCATTTCCCCCAACTTGTTTAAACTTCTCCTCAATAGATGGCATTGCCTATAATCTATACAAAGTCGATTTTATCCATTTTTCTTAAGAGTTATCACCACAGGGCTAGCATAGCTTGAGTTCAATTCCCTTATTATCCCTAATTCTAGTAATTTCTCCTTTTCATTTTTCAGTAATCTTTTGTTAATCAAAATATCCTCCTTCTTAAGAACCTTAAATATTTTGGAAACCCCTATTGTAATTTCACCATTTTCTCGGACCTCTCTATCACTACTCCTCTCATGTCGCATTATATTATTTCTTAGCTTATTAAAACTAGGCCCTACATTTTTCCTTAAATAGGTTCTATCACTACTCTTAAACTTAGCATCACACACCTTCTTTAATTTATTCTCTAGGTCTACCCCTAAATCGTGTTCAATTGCTTTCTCCATTTCAATAACCACATAATCCGCCTTAATGCTCCATGACTTTTTATTAAATTCTGGAAAACTCTTATGATTACTAACCTTAAAATTATCCTTATAACTATAACTTTTTATCGTAAATACGTTCTCCTCTTGTGAGTTTTTTTAAACTACTGAGTTTCCGTTTGCTATCTCCCTTAACATGCGCATATTTCTAATCTCCTCCTTTAAACTAAAAACTAAATTTTTTAACATTTCTAATTGCTCGTATACATCTTTATCGACAACGGGTCCCCTCTCGCCTCATGAACTAATGAAATTATATAATTGTGAATCGCAAGTATTTGACTCTTTGCGGAATTCCCCTCGAATTTTAGTTATCTTTACGCGAGCCTGATTTAAAGCACTTCGAACAAATATAATGACATCATCCTGGTAACTCTCACTAACCACCAGAATATCCACTGGTATTAATACCCCGTTAATATTTAACTCCCCTCGATTTTTACCAAGTGGCATTGCTTGACCGCACCCCCAAATCCTGCTAACCGTTGAACGTACATGTATAACACGAACTTTATCGTTCTCGCAGCGTCCTGACGAAGGGTCACACAGTCACTCCTGAGGTCTAAGAAAGCTACAAGCTGCTGTTCGTTCAGCAAGATTTCCTTATGATATTCATTTGGAAGGATGTCTGCCGCTGCAATCGACCATATTCGCGATCTTTATTTACAAATTGTGGAGTGGTTTTCCGAGGTTTTGTTAAATTCTGAGAAATATGCCCTAGCTCATTACAATTATAACAAACCGGCGCCCCCGAAGTATCCATCTTCCGACTAGTTGTCACCTGACCAATCCGATCTTCTATAGCTCCACCCAACTTATTATTCTCTTCCGATCAACCCGTCGGAAGTAGATTGCTTTCGTAGCTCTCAATATGCTTCAACAAGTCGCTTGCACTTCGGAATGCTGAAAATGCCATGACTTTCCCAATTTCCAAATGCGATACCCCCATACAAATTATTTAATCAGACCCGCGTCGGTCATGCCCCCTGACTGTATCGTGGAGAGCAAATCATAAAAATATTCAACCAAAATTTCATTTGGTCGTTTCACCCTGCCCGCAATATTTTTGTGAATTTGAACGGTAGACACTTGACTACCAAATCGTTCTTCCAGCTGCCTACGGAAATCGTTGAATGTTTTGAAGAGAGCGCGTACATTTCTAAATCACAACTGAGCCGCGCCCCTCAAACGCAGTGATGCATAGTGCATCGCAAGAACATCCGTCCAACCGGAAACCTCATGAATACTTTCTATTTTATATAACCAGAATTTTTCGCTATAAAAATTCTTACCTGGATCGTATGACGGAATAACCCACTTGCCTATTGCTGGCGAGAAGGTTTCTTGTTTTCCCAAACCCTGAATCCTCTTCGATAACAATCTCTATTCCCGTGACATTAGCTCAATTTCACGACGAACAATTTCGTCCCGCCGATAATTTATCAAATCTCTTTCGTACTGATATCCTACACCCGTCTGATAAAAAAGAGGAGCATTTTGCACGTTATTTGCAAAAAATTACGGAGGTGTAGGGGCATTAGGATCACCCCCAATTTGTGGGAAAGAAATTTAGTAAACACTAAAGTCAGACTCTCCGTACGAAGGCTTTTCTGCCCAGTTTCTTATATTAATTTGACGATTATGGCTGGCATACAGCATCATCAACTTGTGAATCGGCAATAGCCGGATAGTTAGAGTGTCGGTGTAAGAACATGACGATCAAGACAGATAACTTTGTATTACAACGAAACATGTTTAGAGATCCACGTTCAAAGTTATAATGGATAAGTCTATAGTAAATTCGAGATATGTTCTTACAGCGTTAGGCGTGGCGATGATAGAGGGGAAACCAGTTTAACAAAATATAACAAGTATAATAGAGAGTCACACCCTATGAATAAGAATGTCCAAGAACAACACACACATACACAACGCTTATAATCACCATTCGATGATGATTATTATGACGGCAATAAACATCAAGTATACAAATGATTTACGACCTGCAACCAATGGAACATTCTCGACCATTCGTGTACTGATATATAAAGCAGCATCAATTTCGAGTTGAGAGATAGTCTGATGTTATAAGTGCAATAGTGAACAAGTGAATAAGTAAACGATTAAAGCGAAGTATACAGTAAAGTCTTACTAGTGGTTATAGTGAAATAAAGATCAATCAATTTCAAGTAAAATTTGATCACGGTGTTTTGGTTATTGAAAAATCCATTACAAATTCAGAGGCCAAATTATAGCAGTAACTTTAATTATGTTTTATAACACAAAAACTATTATCACCATAAGGATAGTTGTGAACTTTTGCTTTAGACGGCAGATAAATTGCTGAGCTTCATAATATAAGAAAGACAAGCATTTGACTACCATGAAGAAATTTATCCGAAACGGCCAGTTATAGATACATTTTTCCGTGAGGAAGATGACTTTCGTAAAAGAAGAACTAAGAATAACTTAATCTGATATACCATCAGTCCCACCACATTCTGGCATATAGTGATAATCACACATTTTAAGTAAATTTCCACTTCCTTGAATCATTTTTCACTTATAAAAATTCAGTGGAAAGTATGATTAAGCCACATGCATCTGGAGTTTCGTATCATTTGTTAGACGCAGAGTCACAGTTAGTTTATCAATGGCCTTTGTAAACCAGTCATATTTATTTATATTTATCATAAAGCTAGAGAATTCCATCTTAACGTACTCAGTCTCGTTTAGCTTACTGATTTTTAACTAATGGCTTAACAATTTTTTGAAATTGGTAATGACCTAAAATCTGAAACCAAATAAAAAAAAATCTGACATCAACCACGTTTCTTAATTTTCCAAATTTTTGATTTTAAACCTAAAATACCGTAGATAATGTGGAACGGACATTATCGAAAGCTAAACTTTGACTCGGTATATAATTTGTGCTTTGGATTCACCAGAATACATCCTATGGTTTCAAGAAGATTTGTGTCTTTTTAATTGAAAATCTAACAAAACGAGACGACAATCAAATAAAAAGTTTGTCGTAGAATTTAACAAAAAAAGAAAAACCATTTTTTCTAATTTTCATAGATTAGTTTTTATGATCGTGTTGTTGTTGTTGCTGCTGTTGTGTTGCCATTGCTCTAATGTTATTAGTTTTCTAACTCGTTTCTTGTACATTTTTTGTTTGGAATTTGAAATTTTTGGAAAAATTTTATATTTTGAATGGTTGTTTAATAGAAAATGACAGATTTAATTTAAATTTTCATTTGTGAAACATTTTAGGTTTTGGTTGGAGAGAAGAGGCATACCAAAAAAATAAAAATAAAAAATGAATACAAACAAATCTGGTAACCATTTAGTTTAAGTATTTTGTTTAATTTTTATTTTTTATTTTTTGGTTTAATTAGAAAATAATTTTGGAAAAAAAAAAAAAAACAAATGAACATAAAATAATACTTAATTAAAAAGCTCTCATTGTGCTTTACATCTTACAGCTTTCGTATCTTTGGTTTAATTTATTGTTAAAAATAAAATGGTAAACAACATGATGTGAGGGTATTTTGGTTAAAGTCTACTTGTTGTGTGCGTTTGGTGTGCTTTTGAGAATATTGGAAGTTTTCAAATTACGTAAATATTTCGCAATTTTGATTGGCTAATCATCTTGTGTTTTAGAAAATTTTAGGAACTTTAGAACTTTCTTAAATATTTGACAATTTACTTAGTCCATCTAGTAGTTTCAAGTATTTTGGGACCTTACGATTAGTAATCGCTTAGTGTTCTATAATTTTGAATTTTTTCCCGTTCCTAATCAAAATGACTGTGCTCCATCCTTGATTGGCATTAATTCGATCTCGTCTTACAAAATGGTAATTTTTAAATTCAATTTTATGCTTACTATTTAATTTTGTTTCGTTAATCAGCATACAATCTGATTTATGCTGATTAAGAAATGACGTTGAACACTTATAATAGAATTGACGTTCAATGCGATAATTTTGAATTTTGAATTGTTATTATTATTAAGAGTGTTGAAAATTTGGTTTGTATTGAATTTTGAGTTTAATTTTGAATTTATAATGAGCCAATAATTTGCAAAAGTTGAGCAATCTGTTCGCTAGGTTGCGAAATCGCCACAATCAAGCTAAATATTAAAAATTCAACCAAACAAATTTTTTTAGTGCAAATCTATTTTACGGGCAATACCTCACAAATTTCGGACGAACGATTTATCGAAGAATGAAGCAAAATTTTCATATCTTTAAATTTAGAAAACCAAAATCATTTTTGTATTATAGCGGGCGATTTGAACGCTAGGCAGAAAAATTGGGGTAACGAGGCGAACAATTCGAGGGGAAGTCGATTAAATCGTTGGTTAAAAGAGTTTGAAATGGACTATCGATTGAAATTGTTTAAAAGTGACAAACCCACAATGATACGCTCAGGAAATTTTTTGGACCTTGCAATCATGGACATTCGAATTCAAATTGAACAAAATAATCGGCAAGAAATTACAACGCACCATTATGACAGTGATCATAAGGCAATTGAAATTGTGGTACGAGGAATTGGCGAAATCGAAAGAGGAGGGACAAACAAAATTGAAGACAACGACGGACAACAACAACATATTCGATACAACTTTAATAAAATTAATTGGCAAACATGGACGGAACAATTGGAAAATGCACATCATTTTAGCAATTTCGGCACAAAATCCAAATTTTAACGACAACAACGACGAAACTTTAATACCAAACAATCGAAATTTGAACGATGAGGAGATTAATGATTATATAAAATTGATCACGAAATTAATTTTAGAAAACTTCAATCAAAATTCGCCGAAACAAAGACGGCAAAATAATATGGTTTGTTATACAAATTCTATTATTGAAAGATTATACAAACACACATCTTTCATAATTACCAAAATTAAGATGTTGAGACGGAATACGTTGAAGGGTCACTTTCGAAATTATGGAAGAAGAAATTATAATGGTGGAGGAGCAAATAACAACCACTACAATTATAATAATCTTAATTTAACATTGATACAAAAAATAAACGAATGGAAAGCAGAAATTAAGCGAACAGTAAAATTAATTGAGGATAACGTCAAAATTCAAATTGAAAAATATTGGATTAATGTAATGAAGGGAATTAAACCAGGACCGAAAATGTGGACCGAAATTAAAAAACCAACAAAAGCAACAAGAAACAATTTAGATGTAAAACTTTTGGAAATAGACGAAAACGACAAAATTAACTACAATAAGTTGGATATTGAGTGGAGCAAAATTTAAAAAAATCATGAAAATAAAATTCAAATTCATGATGAAATAATTAACTTAAACATAATTGGACACCAAATAAAGTGAAAATAAACACAACATTAATATATTAGCACATCACACAAAAACACAATTTTCGGACCAAAATCGGGCAAACGCACCAAATCAACCGATAGAAGATTCAAATTAATACATTTCAGTCCAGAAATTACATTCTAAATTGTTCCAATAATAAAAAATCTTTTGGTCCAGATTTATTGCCAAATATAATGTTAAAACATCTTCCAAATCCACTAATTGTCGAAATTTGTATAATTTTCAATAATTTATTAAACAACAAATCTTTTCCAAATTGTTGGAAAGAAGCGCGAGTATTTCCAATTCATAAAAAAGGAAAAAATCCAACCGATCCGGAAAATTATCGGCCAATTAGTTTACTCTCAAATTTAGGAAAAGTTTACGAAATTATAATTTACGAAAAAATCAACAATCACGTCAAAACACATAATTTAATGCCGGATAATCAATTTGGTTTTAGACAAGGGCATAGTACGGTGCACGCCATCACAAAAGTGGTTTCGGACGTCTGCCATCAAATAAATTTTAGTAATCCAACGGGGGCGGTCATGATTGATATCAAAAAAGCGTTTGAATCGATTTGGCTCGATGGTTTACTCTCGAAAAATATGAAATTTAATAATGAAATTCTCGAAATTCTTTTCGAAATGTTGTACAATCGGACATTTATTGTGACTACGGGATGTAACCAATCGTCATCCAAATTTAAAATTTTAAACGGAGTGCAGACAAAATGATCTTATAAATTCTAAAAACGTACAAAAATGCGCCTATGCAAAAAAACCTTCAATCGGCATTAAATTCTATACAAAATTACCTAAATTTATGGCACATAGAGATAAACATAGCTAAATGTGAAACAATACTATTTCGGCGAACACTAAAAAACGCAAATCGTTATTTAAAAAGAAATTGGCGGAAACTTTCGATCAAAATTAATAATGAACCAATCAAATTAAAGGAATCGATAAAATATTTAGGCGTGAATATCGATAAATTTTGTTATATGGCAGATCACTCAACAACTCAATTAAAAAAAGCGAAGCTTGCGTTTATGGGGGCAAGACAAATTTTGTACAGTAACCATTTGAACAAAAGAGTAAAAACTATCGCATATAAAGCGCTTATTAGGCCAATTTTGACTTATGGATGCCAGGTTTGGTTCAACCAAGTACCAAGGTATATGGAACGATACCGAGTGTTCGAAAGGAAATGTCTTTGACACTGCAATGGACTGTATCGTAAAGCAAATACTGACTTTAAACATTTTCGAATAAGGACCAATATGAAAATTATTTCGGGGACAGAATTGACAACCACATACTGAAATTGACAAGAGAACATATTAGACGGGTAACTATAAATTCTGACAATTCACTGATATACGGACCATATCACATTGACACACTTTTAGCAACATACTACGCGAAAAAAGGAGGCATGAATCCGGGTCCCAATATGTTTATACATTTCAACAAAATAAAGAGGCGATTCCAATTATCTATCACGTGCAGAGGAGGCTAAATGAGAAACGGTTGGATGAGGAAAAATTTCTAAATTCAAACATTCCTATTCGCTACAATACAAAATTAAAAGATGGGGGCGAGTACGAGGCGAGATGCGAGAGGTATTGGTAGCTTAACACCTCAGCATACATTTTATTTCGATGACATCGCAGTTGCGGCAAAATTAATAAAAAAAAAACCTATTTTGATGGCCATCACGTGTTTTGGAAAATTTTTGAATTTTGTAATGTTCGTAAATATTTCGAAATGTTGATAGACTAACCATCATGTATTTTTGAGAATTTAGGGCAATTTTTAATATTCGTAAATATTTCGAAATTTTGATAGGCTAACCGTTATATGATTTTGGGAATTTTGAGACTTTTTAGATGTCTTTTAAATTTCGTAATTTTGGTAGGCTAACCATCATTTTGGGAACTTTTTAATTTGCGAAAATATTTCGAAATTTTGATAGTGTTTTTGAGAATTTTGAGATTTTTTAATGTTCGTAAACATTTTGCAATTTTGATAAGCTAACATCATGTGTATTTGAGAATTTTCGAATCTTTTTAAATAATTCTGTATTTTGGAAAATTTTGGGACCTTTTCATTTACATAAATATTACACAAGTGAGATTGCTTGCGATTATGTGTTTGAGAATTTTAGGATCCTTTTAATATCCCTAAATATTTCAAAATTTTGATAAGTTTAACCATCATATGTTTTTGACAATTTTGGACCTTTCCATTCGAATAAGTATTTTGCAATTTTGTAGGCTAACCATCATATGTTTTTGAGAATTTTGGTCCGTTTTAATGTTTGTAAATATTTCATAATTTTGATAGGCTAACCAAAATTTCCTTTTGAGAATTTTGGAGCCTTTTCATTTGCGTAAATATTTCGAAATATTGATAGGCTGACCATCAAGTGTTTTTGATAATTTTGGGAACTTTTTAATTCAGGTAAATATTTCAAAATTTTGATAGATTGACTATCATGTGTTTTTGAGAATTTTAAGATTTTTTAATGTTCGTAAATATTTCGCAATTTTTATAAACTAACATCATGTGTAGGTGAGAATTTTGGGATCTTTTTAAAAAATTCTGTATTTTGAAAAATTTTAAGACATTTTCATTTGCATAAATATTTTGCAAGTGAGATGACTTGCCATCATATGTTTTTGAAAATTTTAAGATCCTTCTAATATTCTTAAATATTTCGCAATTTTAATAGGTTAACCATCATGTGGTTTTGAGAATTTTGGTCCATTTTAATCTTTGTAAATATTTCGGAATTTTGATAGGCTTACCAACATGTGTTTTTGAGATTTTGGGGAACTTTTTAGATGTCTTTTAGATATCGTAACTGAGGTAGGCATCGTTTGCTTATGAGGATTTGGCTACTTTTTAATTTTCGTAAATATTTGAAAATTTTGAAAGGGCAACCACAATTTCTTTTTGAGAATTTTGGGGCCCTTTCATTTGCGTAAATGTTTCTATAGAATTGTTACATGGAATGCTAACGGTGTCTTTTTAAAATTCAAAATATCGATGTGTGTCTGATATCTGAGATGCACTCAACAAGACAATCTTACCTCAAAATTCATGGTTACTAACTTTACGAAACAATTCATCCGGATAACCAAGCAAGAGGTGGAACCGCTGTTATAATAAAAAATTATATTAAACATCATGAATGCCAGCATTATCAATCACCTGAAACCCAGCTTACCGTAGTAGAAATTACATCTACCAAGCAACGCCTTCAGATAGGAGCGGTATATTTTTCACCTATATTCAACCTGAAGAAATCAGACTACTTGAATATCCTACAACAAATAAATGGTAGATTTATATTAGGAGGTGATTTTAATGCAAAACATGTTGACTTTGGATCTAGGCTAACAACAACTAAAGGTAACAAATTAAAAAATGCAATAAATGAAATGGGATGTAACATCTACTGGATCTACTGGATTTCTTTATATAAAAACAAGTTTTATCAAATTTTATTGAAGTAGAAGATAATTCAGATATGGTCTCTGATCATTCTGCAGTGATACTTACCATAAGCGACAAGATAATTAGGAAGGAAACAAGACCAACTCTTGTCAATAAAACAACTGACTGGATTAGTTTCAGATATGAATTAGAAAGTAATATTAACCTACAAACACGATTAAAAACGGTAACGGAGCCAGAGGAAGAGGTTGAAAACTTCACAAATATAATTCAATTAGCCGCGTGGAATAACACTAAAGAAAAAGCATCCAAAACTACTGGTAAAAGCTACCCAAGAGAAATTAGGAACCTGGTCTTCAAAAAAATAAAAGCTAGGAAAAAATGCCAACAAACGACGAGTCCATCTGACAAGACGATCCTAAATAACAAATCACAGCAGCTTAAGCGAAAAATTCAGAAGATAAATGAAAAATCGTTTTCTTCGTTTCTTGGAAAGTTGACGGCTGATGAAAATACAGACTACTCATTATGGAAGGCAATCAAAAAAATGAAAACCCCAATCATGCAGATCCCCCCTTTTAAGCGAAGTGCTGGCTCGTGGGCCAGGGATAACAAATCAAAAACTGAAGTGTTTGCTGATCACCTGGCTGGTATTTACCAACCGAATGAAGCCAAATCGGATAATATAATCGAAAATGGAAGCAACGACTTTAGGTGCAGGATCCCTCTAATAACCCAGAAAGAAGTTACCGAAAGGCTCCTGGATATGATCTTTTAATAGAGAAATTCTAAAGCAACTACCAAAGAACGCTATTGTCCAACTAACCCATTTGTTTAATGCTGTTATTAGATTACGGCATGTCCCTTCTGGCTGGAAAGTTGCAGAAGTCATTATGCTACCGAAACCAGGTAAACCGCCAAATGAATGAAGTTCCATCGTATCGTCCGATATCCCTGCTTCCTATCATCTCAAAGCTAATGGAGAGACTTTTTCCGAGAAGAATGACACCAATAATAGAAAGTAGAAACCTAATACCGGATCACCAATTTGGATTCAGATGATAACATCCAACAATTGATCAGGTTCACAGAATTACAGACATTATAGAAAAGGCGTTATAAGATAAACCAATTTGTTCTACCTTATTTCTGGACGTGGCAGCAGCTTTTGATAAGGTATGGCATTAGGGATTAATACATAAACTAAAAGTTATGCTTCCGGGACCAAATGTTGACCTTCTGGAGTCGTACTTATCTGAAAGACTTTTCAAAGTAAGACAAGTGAAGAAATTTACCAGTGGACCAAGCGATGGAAAATCAAACTTGATGAAGTAAAATCTGCGCATGTCAACTTTACGAACAAACTATTTGTTAGTCCACCGCCAATCAGCATAAACGATGTCGTGGTGCCATACGAGAACTCCGCCAAATACTTGGGTATGACACTGGACGTTAATCTTAAATGGAAAGAGCATGTGAAGAAGAAAAGAAAGGAGCTTGATCTTAAATATAGACAATTGTATTGGGTCATTGGACGAAGGTCAAAATTAAGCACAAACAACAAAATATTGATTTACAATCAAATCCTAAAACCTGTTTGGCTATATGGCCTGTTTGGCTTTGGGCTGTCCTAAAAATGCTAACGTCAAACCTATACAAAACTTCCAGAATAAGGTACTTCGGAGTATAGTCAATGCACCCTGGTATATTCGTAATAAGTATTTGCATCAAGATTTGGGGATACCAGATGTAAAGCACGAAATAAAAAGATTTGCAACGAAGCATGAGTCGAGGCTATTGCAACATGTTAATGTGGAAGCCTCTCGGCTACTGGATAATGAACATTTGGTTAGAAGACTAAAGAAACCAAACCCTTCGAGCTCGTCAGTATGTGACCAGCTACCTATTTACGAACAGTAACATTACATTCAACAGTAACCTCATTATAGTTTAGTTTTAGTTTTTAAGAATTCGGATGACTAACCATCATGTGTTTTTGAGCATTTTGGGAGATTTTTAATTCGCGTAAATATTCCGACATTTTGATAGGCTGACCATCATGTGTTTTTGAGATCTTCGGGGGTTTTTTAATGTTCGTAAATATTTTGCAATTTTGGTAAGCTAACCGTCATTTGTTTTCAAGAATTTTTTGATCTTTTAGGATATTTTAAATTTTTTGCAGTTTTGATAGTATAACCATCATGTTCTTTGGGAATTTAGGAAATTTTTTCGTAAAAATTGTGATAGGCTTACCACCATTTATTTTAGAATGTTAAAATGTGCAAAACAATTTTTTGTTTTAAAACTAACTTCTAAATACCAACTGGACAAAACGAAAATAAGAAGGATGATGCATAGTGCAGTCAAACTTCCGTTGAGTTACTAAAACCAAGAGCGATTTATTGATTAAGGGTAGTAGCTGAACCCATTAATCTTTAGCTACACCAGCTGCATTAGATATCAGTAGTTATAAGGATGCTTTAGTAAGTGATTTGATCCAAGGTCAAAGTCAGAAAACATTTTTTTAAATATGTAGCACAACTTGCGTGCATCACATTTAGTTCACTCGGTATACAATATATACACGAACAGAAAAATAATTGTGACAATCTTTTTTGTTATTGTTATATGCCATTGGAATATTGTAATTATGCCCGGAGGGTATGTATGTTGTTTGAAAGGAACAACATACAAGAAAACAAAATATTTATAGGATAAAATTGCTTGTCACGCAAGGAGTTTTTCCGGTTGATTTTTTTACATATTGTGTCGTTGCTGTTGATTGGTTTTCTCGGATTTTGTAAAATATTTGTATGTATAAATGTGTATAGCCAAAATGACATGAAAAAATCTAAAGACCTGGTTGTTCGTTATATAAATAATAAATATTTGTTTACCGACAAGCATGATTAGTTGCCCGCGAATGTAAAGTGAGAAAATTTCAAAAAAAAAAAAGGGAAATGGAAAAATCGTCCACAAAAAATGTGTGTACAAAATGATCTAATTCGTATATCATGTCGGGTATATGTCGCGTAACATGCAAACATAATTACCTGGATATTTACATAACAGATATATATGTACGGTGAATTGGTTTCAAAGTCAATCAAAAACGATTTATGGCATAGGTATGATATCCTGTTTAATGTCAGTGGGGTGTGTATAAATATATCATGATAAAAATGTCAAAGGTGTGTTTTTTTACAAATATATAGCTATGCGGTTTATCGCGATTAGTAACAATATACTATTGTGCTATACACTAAATATATACGATTATTATATAGTTTCAATAGAGCTTTGTGTTACAGGTAAATAGTGCTGTTGTATGTATTTGCCGTAACAAAACGGATGTTGATAATAAATGAGGTTTAATTAACGAACGAAAGTGTTTGGAGGTAATAAAATGATTTTAATTGGGAACAATATATAGTTAGGTATATATAGGAAACTGTTTGTTTGTGTCAACCCGGTGGACAATTTTTGTCATGGTTGACTGATGTTAATTTGCATTTTATCACATTTAGAACGATTATAAATTAGGCACCGTTTGTATTTAATTGATATAAACGAAGGTGGTGGAATTTTTCATTTTTGAAACTGACATTTATTGTAAAGGATGCGGTCATAATTTAATAAGTGTTGAGCTATGACTTAGTTCATGAGGAATGAAAAACCAGCCGTAGTGTAGTGGCGATACCTCTACTGTGTAATTTGGAACTTTATATTTAGCGTTTTTTGACGAACAGTGGCGACAATTCAATTGAATTAAACAGCAGTAGTCTCTTTTTGAAATTTGATTGGTGCAAACCAAAATCTTGGCAAGGAGTTATTTAAATTTGTAAAGGTTATCGATTGGATTTTACTAATTCATCGAAACCGAATTATATTAAGCGACTTTGCTTGGCCGTTTCACATTGAAGTTTTTTTTTCATTTTTATCCCATCAGGTTACAGATCTCACAACTCTGACACCCATATATTTTGATGCTTTATGAATTGATATTTCACCTTCACAAAATATATGCTGTGGTCACTTTATCATAATAATCTCACTCTTTTAACTTTAACTGCTTATCATTTACATAAAGAGAGTGCGCAAACTGATTAAATCTTAAAATAGAGTTGGTTAATGGTCAGATTAAGTTACATTTATAAATTTTGCGCGAATTTATATTTGTCGTGAATTTTTTGGTCCACAAAATGTAATCAAATTACATTATCGCCGATTTTAATGTTTTTTTCCATTTTGTTCCATTTGTTGGGTTGTTGCAGGTTTGTTAGGTACTCTAAGTGTCACTTCTTCCAAATATTCTGATTCATTTGTTGTATCATCTGCCAGCAGGACAACTTAGACAATTTGACATTTGTTAAATCAGTGCAGGGTTGCTGTGTTGTTGGTCTACCAATTAAAAAATTCCTCGAGGTTAAATATTCGAATTCATCAATTGACAAGACACTTAAAGATCGGGAGTTTAACATTACTTCTATTTCTGCTAATAAAGTCGAATTTCATCCATGGTGATAATGTGCCCATCTGTAACACGCCTTAGGTGATATTTTACGCTTTTGACCGCAGTCTCCCAGCAACCACCAAAGTGTGGTGTACTTGGTGGGATGAATTTAAAATCTATCTAATCTGTCAATACAAATTTGGAAAGAGTATTAATATCTTGTTTCAAGAACGTGAAAAGTGCGTTTAAAATGTTGCAAGCCCCTATAAAATTTGCTTCATTATCACTATGGATTTCTTTTTTTAATAATAAGGTCAGTGACTAGCTCAATATGGACAGCTTTCGTGGCTAAACATTCAAAAATACTTATTTATCTTTTGTAAAATTTTTGTTCTCTTCCATTGAACTGACGGCTCTCATGAACTAGACGTTTTGGTTTGGAAGATGACCCATTTGTTTTTTCATGTTTTCTCCTTTATATTTCGCCCGCACTTTACACAACTATGCACTTTACACAACCACGCTTCTAACTAGTTGTCTGGACCCCAAGATCCAATATCTGTGGCGTAATGTGGCAATCATTAAGGTTTGTCCAGCATGAAGAAGACGAATATGGTTTTCCATTACGACTAATTTGGTGAACTCATCTTTTGCTGGCAATATTAACGGATGTTTTATTGAATATACTATTGGCGCATTTGAGATCCTTCCTCCTACGCGCATGACGCCTGATTTGTCAAGAAACGTTTTAAATTATGTTAATTTACTTGAGTTTGGTAACTCTTTGTTTCTTGCTATCATGTCGATTTCCAACTCGAAATGTCACAACTGGACATGTTTGAATATCAATTTTTCCGTCCTTTGTATTTCTTGACTGAGTAGGTAGGTTGGTATTAAGTCTTAAGAGATGCGTTTTAGTCTAACGTCGATAAATCGAATGACGTAACCAAGTTTTCGGATAATTTTGCTGAATTTTGAAGTTCCTTTGAACAAATCGTCTATTATGTTTGGTTGATAAATTTGAACTAGTATTGATTGGCTAAGCATTTGATCAGTTACGTTTGGTTAATTTTCAGGATTTTTTGGCCAATGCGCTCTTTCTGATATCCATACTGGACCACTCCATCACAAACTAAAATATAGTAATATTTGTGGATCAATGCCTCTCGATGCGCAGTCAGCTGGATTGTCTTTGGAATCCACATGCCTCCATTGTGTACATGTTAGTTAGTATTTCTCCAGTTCTGTTGCCCAAAAACATCCTCCATTTTGTTGGAGGTGCAGATAACCAGCTTAATACGATAGTAGAGTCAGTCCATGCAGTTATTTGTTGAATCTCGCCACAATAGCTTCTGATATATTGTATCCAGTTCTGCTATTAACTCCTGTCGAAAAAATTTTTTCTACGTCGGCAGTAAATGCTACCTTGTATGTTCTGAAATGGCACAATATTGCAAACAGTGTTGATTGTACTATAGATTGTTTAATGAGGTTCCCGTTTAGTGGAGCCATCGAAGACGACTCGTAATTTCGTTGTGTTAGTCGAACCTTTCAACATACCGTGATGCGGTAGATATAATACATTGCATTGATTTTTAGTGACTGCTTTCATGTACTCCAAACTGATATATTCCGACATGAAATTTTTGTATATTACAGCAAATTCTTCGTCATTTTTGAACCTTTTTTCCTTAGAATACATTCGTTTTACCGCCATACGAAAGGAACTCCCTAAATTCAATGGAGGCTGTTTAAATGGAAGACGTATCTTGAATCTCTTCATTTGGTGATTGTATGTGATTTGGTTTTTTTTTGTTCTTAATTTCCCAGAACTTTCTTAATAGATGATCTAAACTATCTGGATTGCCCAAGGTAGCAATAATTGCTTGACTGATGTACGGTACATTAGATTTACCCACTACAACCCGCATCCCAGCATGGTTTCTTGCATAGTAAATTGATTTGTGGTAGTAACTTTTCCTTCAACTAGCAACTCAAAAATACATCTGCTCACTTAATGATGTCAATTTATTCACCCTTACGGAAGTCGGGATCTTTGATTTCATAGTTATTAAAAAACCCTAAATAGATATGTCATGAATGTTGTCTAGCGGTTAATTTTGGAATAATATATGCTTAGAGCTGTAGTTTTGATTGGTCCTTATTTCCCGGCGTTATTTTTAGTGTATGCGACCCCCTAGCACATCCAGCTGTAGTAGATCCAATGCCCGCAATGGAATTTTTTGCTCTATTTCTTGATAATCGTACTCTTTGTGCACAGTTTTCAGTGATGAAGGATACTTGTGATTCGGAATTTAGAAGTGCCCTACATAGGCATATTTGATTTGGTGCGTTTGTTACTCGTCCGAGAACAGTTCGTAAAATGTAGCTTCCTATATTGGTAATAGTATTAAACCTGGATGAATTTGGTTCTGTTGATTGTATTGAATGGATTTCTACCAGAACAAGGTTTGATTGTGTTTGTAGTTTAGTATTTTTGTGTAGCAGGCTGTACTGTTTCCTATTGCACAGTTTACAGCCAAATTTCTAATTTGAATTATTAACACTGTGATTATTGTTTAAGCAGTTAAAGTACCGGTTTTGTTGACTACAAACCATTGCCTATAAGGTTAGTGTTTATCTATAAATCTTAGCTTCTTAATACTGGAGCACTATGGGTGATAAACAAACTGAACTGAAAATAACAACAAAGATATGGGAGTGCATATTCCAACAAATTCCAAGATTTTTTCAAGTAAACGAAGTTGCCAAGATTGGTCACGGTAAATAGAAACGTTGATCAAATTCTTCATCAGTATCGTAGTTTAACACCAGAGCCCCGAAATCACCTTCCAGTCAATCAAACCATCGTATTTTGCTATCCATGATGATTGAATTCGGAAAAACGTAGAATAACAATAAGATAGATAGAACGTATGATGTGACTTCAGTTTTTTAGGTGGAGTTCTTCTACTGCATCCATTCTTCATTTAGTGACTAGTCAGCGATTGGCCTTCGTTTGGGGATCTTTAAGACAGCACTATTTTCTCAAAAATTAGGAATTATTTTTGATAAGATCATCTCGAGTTGAGCTACACTGATGAGTTTAAGTTTATGGATCATGGAATTCTAACACAAAATGTTTTAACGATTAATTAGCTCGAGAAATACCGTGAGATGGGATCTTTTAATTTGATTGTTAGATGAAACCTGTTTGTTTTATTATTAGCACAAATTAATTATTCGTATGAAGTCTTAGTTGAGCGAAGAAAAAATTGCTTAATTGCGTTAAATAAATAATACGCACTACTCTTTTTTCTGAGTGTATATAGATTTGGGTTTTCTCTTGGCTATGTTTAATTTTACCCTCGCACATGGTTGCTTGACGTTGTTTATGAATAGTATAACGTCTCTTCTGTCTCCTTTACTTACCCCCCTTAAATGCTTTCGACGAATACTTAAGTACTTCTGGCCTTACACGATTAATAACATCAATCTGAACAGAACAACATGTCAGTCAGACATTGAGACTGAAATAAAGCAACGAAAATGGAGATGGATTGGCCACACACTGAGAAAGACATCAAGTGATATAACGAGGCTGTCATTAAACTGGAATCCACAAGGAAAAAAAGGTTGGAAGGCCATGCAATGACATGGAAGAGAACGATGCTAGCAGAAGCAAAACACCTGGGAAAATTATGGGCAGAAATTAAAGCAATAGCCTCAAATAGAGTATGATGGTTCAGAATAGTACACGCCCTATGCTCCTAAAATTGGAAATATGGGTACAAAATGTTTAATTTTAAAAACATAACTTATTACGAATAATCAAACATTTCTTTAATGGTTGATAAAAAAAAAGTCAGTTTTCAAGGAGTTAACAAGAAAGAACTACGGCACAGGAGAGTAAGTCTGGTCCTTAGACAGATATTTTACATTAATAAACCACTAACAAATTTAAGCAACTTTATTGCCTTTATAGATCAATAAGTCTGTTAGCACAATACTATTTTAATCCAACTGACTTAAGGCTCTTAAATCAACGACAACAATGATTTTGATTACCGAGCGAGTGGCTCAGTGGTTAGCGCTGTGCCGCTTGGAGCGGGAGGTACCGTGTTCGAATCCCAACAGGGGCAGGATGCAAAAGGGAATTTTTCTCACAAAGATTACGATCGGTGATATTGATAAACACAACTATGACCCCCTATTGGTGTGCAGAACTCATGGGCCGATCCATCCTCCATGTCATCGTGGTACAGGGTGACATTGAGCTATGCAATGCGCAGATGGTAAAATGTACGTCAAAAAAATTGGTGTTGGTTTTCCAGCCAACTAAAATAACTTTAAATAATAAAAAAAAAAAAAAAATGATTTTGAGGTGCCGAATTGATGATTTTAATCCCACTATGTACTGTTTTTCCATCTTTTAATACTAATGCTGAAATCCTAGAATTTGCAATTGGCAACGAAAAAAAGTCCTAGAAATTGAACAGCTTCCAAAACTGTCGAATACATTTCCATGATCCACCAGGTTCATCGATGAAAAATCAGCGATAATTTTCATTGCCGCCATTGACAGTTTTCATTATATGATAATATAAACTCAGAACAAATCATTTTCAACTTGTGCTCAGAATTAATCATGTTCAGTCGAAAATTTCTTCGAAATCATCGATTTGAACGATGTCATCTTTCAGCAGCAAGCCATTGCTCGTGTTTATTCTCTTTCAGTATGAAGGCTTTGCTCACGCTAATCTGACCTATCAGCTGCTTTGGCTTTTTTGTGTGTCCGCTGGACACTCTAACAACACATAATTTCAATAAAAACCCAGTAAATCATTATACCCATCAACACTGCGGAGAATTCCAAAATCCAAAAAAACCTTACAGTTATTTAAACTCTCAAAACCATGCTAAAATTTTAAAATTTCTAAAATCAAGGAAAAACAAAATGATCGCCAGCATAACAGAATGCCACAAATCGAAAATTTCTAAAACTCAGAAAATTAAATACCGCAAATCGTAATTTAAACATTTGCAGCTCAACATATAAACGCTAGGTTTGCTAGTCTTCAAGATCCCATAACTGGTACTGGAGGCCTAAATAGATCTCTGCAAATTGTGAATAATAAAAGTAAAAAGATTTTTTATGTGAACCGTTTAAGTCCTAGTAGTGTGGCATGTGATCCAGAAAATAAATATTCCCGTAACGGATATCATTTGCTAGTATCTGGTAAATACATTTCAAGATTTTTCTCATCAGATAAAGGTCGCAGTGGTAGTTTATTCAGACCATTCATTAATATCAAGGATTATGTAATACATGATTCATCGTGCCTAATATCATTCTAGGTTTGCTTGTGTTTGCAAGGAATTTAAAAACCTTAATTGGTTATTTTATATTAACTATCTACTGCGTATTGAGGAGAGCTTAGCATCGAACCCGAAAATGTTCTGTAGTTTTTTAAAAGGTAAATTAAATTTCTGGGTTTCGTTCGTCCAAGTGTTGTCAGTTTTTTGTTGCTGATTCTTTTTTTGGCATAAGTGATTTATTTGCATTGTCTTTGCAGGTGGGTGGCCCAACCATGCCTCAAATTAAACTAACACAATATCCTTGGATCGCTGAGCTGACTACCCGCATCCTTAAAAAAACTTCACTATTATAATAAAATCAGCAAAAGGAAATATGGATACTGCCAAAAATTTAAACCGCCTTCCGCTTACTTTAACAGACTGCGCATTTAGGATTTGTACTTGAAACGTGCAGTTGCTAAAAACAACAGACGCGTTTGATGGCAATATATCAGCCTTGAAATAGTATCGCTTAAAACTTGTTGCTCTCCAAGAAAATCAATGAATACAGTTGAATTCGCATGCTCCTAGCAAAACTGACAATCATTTTTGTTCAAACGCCTACTGATGTAAGCCAATTCAAAGATAAAGTTTTATTTTACAACAATGGATTAATATTTGGATGGTTTGATGAAATTCATACCAGAGCACGACTCAAAAATCAGACTGACTTCGGAAAGGATACTTAGTGAAACTATCTTTTCAACCTAATTTGATACAAATGGCAAAGCAAAGTTATGCCTGATGAATGAAAAGTGGCCACATTGTGCTTTATCCTAAAACCAAATTTGCTGAAACGAAAAAACTTTCGAGGCAAAGCTGTCCTTTTCATGGCATACAATTAATTACGTTACATAGTATTAGATAGAATTACTCCCCTATGACGGAGGAAATTATATGTGACTACCAAGGAGGATTTTGCCTGAATTGGCCTGTCAGTTATCCAGGTTTTCACTGAGAATTCTTCCTTCTAAATATAATGAAACAACTAGTGACGTCCGTCAAATGTCCTTCGATTTCCATCAAGTTAATAACTCAATCCATCGGGATATCTTTTGATTTGCTTTGCGTTATCTGAGAATACCTGACAAGTATGTGCGTTTATACAAAATGACAGTAATGCAGGCATAATGTTGTGTACAAGTTAGGGACAAACTCTAATGAGCTTTTGCAATTAGCTCTGGTGTACGGCAAGGAGATTTTCTCTCACTATTACTCTTTAATCTCATGTTAGAAATATTCTTTTGTAAAAGTGAAATATTTCAGGACAACATCTTGAACCGTCAATTCAATAAGGTTCTGTCATATGCCAATGATATTTGTGTAACTGAAATGAATGGCAACGGTGTCAAAGAACTACTGGATCTCTTTGTACGATTCTCAGATTCCGGTGCTGTCAAAATCAATTAGGCAAATGAAAAAAAGACATGATCACTAGTTTTAGAGATAAGACGCAACGAATTCTAGTATAGTGGTGTTCCCACATTTAAAGGAGCGACGTATTTTCGATACTTCGGGTCTCCTGTCACTCATTAAAACGTTTCGTCGCTAGTATATGTTTTGAACGACTTACGCCCGCTTCCAAATTCAAAATAACTTGCAAATGCCGACAATCTAAAATTGAATAAGGTGTAGATCAGAGCCGAGGTCATGTTTGGGTATAAGAGTGGAACGTTGACGGATCGGGATAAGTTTGGGTGATTATTAATGATATTCATATGGCCCCAATGTCCATGAAATAAAATGACAGTGAATCGAGACGAATAATGCAGTGATTTCTGAGAGAAAGGCCACTCCTTGTGAGGATCAGAGTAAGAAACGACTTGTCTCCTTTGGAATGGGTCTGGACGTCGTTGAATAAAGGTCATTGGGACAGAGTTGAGAGTGTCCAAAAAAGTAATTTTTATATGCAGTATACGACGATGACTGATCGAATCTGAAATTTGTTGTAATTAAAGCTATTCGATTTTCGACGTGAAGTTGCATTAATCATCTTCGTGTAGAATATTTTATAAGCACGTTTAAACTGTCCTGATTTATTGGTTCATATGAATATATTCGTTCGGGAGCGTTGTTTGCGATAGCAGTACAAACTAACAGCGGTCTTTCAGAGCAAGTTTAGAAAATATCTCGCTCATTCTATATAGCATACAGTGTATTTGATTTTAACATTTCATAAAGTTCGTTCAGGAATGTATTACGTAAATTATTTTATCATATAATTGATTTTGTCAACTAACGGGATGTGCAGCGATTCATTCTGTAGTTTTAACTACAGGTCTTAGCCTATCCATCCTAACTTCTACTTGCTCGAAGAGAAGAAGATTCTTCCACCTCCTATTAACATAATAGGAGTGAAAAAATATAATGACATTCAGCAACTACTGAAATCGGTCGTAAGCAAGGAGTATACAGTAGTATCATTAAATAAAAACATAAGGAAAATCAACACGACAGAACCAGAAGATTACGAGGTTAGCTCTCGCTACTGAATTAAACACCGACGGTTTTGAAAGGTATAGGTATGAGGTCTAAAATAATCGCCCAATCAACGTTATAGCCTAGAGGTTTCACCAATCTTGTTCAAAAAAAGACATTATAAAAGAACTAACACGTAAAGGCTTTAAAATTAAAAATGCAGTAAATATTATCAAAAAAGGGAAAAAGCAAAACTGTTCATATTAACCTTTGAACTCACTGTTCATATTAACCTTTGACAATAAAGAAACTTTAGACGAAATCTATAACATAAATGCAATTCTCCCCCTGAGAGTAAAAATTGAGCCATTGAAAAGCGACTAGGCTAATATCACAGAGCAAGAAATGCCAAGAGTTTAACCTTACTCAAAAATACTGTAATCGTGAACCTAGATGTGTCAAATGTTCAGGAAACACGCATCCTCATATTATAAATTTTGTATTCCTTTTATCATGCAATACATTCTGAGAATAAAGCTAGAGGAAGGTTATCCAACACAATGAAGAACCGAAAATTGTAAAATGTTTCATGTAAGTCTCAACAATTAAAGTGCATCTAAGTAAAACAAAAAGTTAAAGCATCTCTGCCATATACCGGCCACCTAAATACAACCTCAAGCAAGAAGAGTACATTATGATCCTCAAAACACTTGGAAGTAATTTTTTAATTGGAGGTGACTTTAACTCAACAATTATCTATAGGGAATCACGGTTAACAACTACTAAAGGGAAGGAGCTTTTAGCACCCAGTAAAAAGCTAAAATACGAATTCCACTCAGGCGGTACACGAACCTACTGGCCGACGGATATCAATAAGACCCTAGATCTTATATTCGTAACCAGAGATATATCAGAGAATTATATTCATGTAGAAAATGACTCGAGTCTCTCATCGGATCATTCGCCAGTTATAATGACGCTTAGCCAAATAATAATAAGAAAAGAGGTAAAACCCAAGTTAACAAATAACAAAACTAATTGGAATCTCTGTCAAACACTTATACAGGAGAAAACTAATCTTCAAGTCCCAATACGTAATCCAGAGCAATTAGAAGATAAACTAGACAAACTCAAAGAAAATATACAAAGTACCGCTTGGAATAATACCCCTAGTCATATAAGGGAAACAAGTCAAAACGTTACATATCCCAAAGAAGTGAGACAAATGATTAACAATAAAAAGAAAATTCTTAAATATGGCAATGAAATCGAACACCGGAAGCGAAGAGACTGTTTAATAATTTGGCCAATAAATTAAAAGCTTTAATAAAGGAGATTAAAAACCAGTCAGTTAATAAATACATTAACAATCTGACAGGACAAAAAGACTTAGAATATTATCTATGGAAGGCAACCAAGGCCCTAAAAAGACCCAATTTACACGTCCCTTCAATTAAAAACAACGATACCTGGGCTAGAAATCCCAAACAAAACACAGATCTGTTTGCAAATCATCTAGATTAGACATTTCAACCATATTCAAGACAATTTGAAGAGTAAAATATTACCTCAGGTGACAAAATTGATGAGCACGGAATATGATTTAAAAAAATGCTTGAACTAAATTGGGAAACAAAGAACAACCAAAACGTTAAAAAGACTCCGAGGTATGACTTAATAACAGGTCAAGTAATTAAAAGCATGTCAGAAAAGAAAATACGTACCAGGGCAATGGAATGTTACAGAAGTAATTATGATTCTAAAACCAAACAAACCGCTGAATGAAAAATCTTCATATATGCTTATATCTCTCCTTCCAACGCTATCGAAATTAGTCCAAAAGTTACTTCTGAAAAGACTAAAACTAATAATAGAAGAAAGAAACCTTATTCCTTCACATCAATTTGGTTTCAGGGAAAAACACTTGACTATAGAACAAGTTCATGTTTATGAACTATTAAAATAGTATATTTCAGACAGACACGTTAGAGTAAAGTATGAGAATGAATACTCTGAACTAATAAAAATAACAGCAGGAGTACCCCAAGATAGTGTCCTTATAGGGCCATTCTTTATCTTCTTTATACAAGAAACATGCCCAATACTGATGCAACTATAGCAACATTTGCTATATAAGCGACAGCATAAAACATTACAGACTCTACCAACCACAAAAAAATCACTGCAGAAAGCCACAAACAAGATATGCAATTGGACAAAAAATGGCGCATTAAACTGAATGAAACTTAATCAATATGTGCAAATTTTACTAATCTGAGAGTTGAGCACATACCAATAATGATTAATCCACAAAAAGTAACGTATGCAAACACGGCTCAATACTTAGGTATGACCTTGAATGTTAAACTAAGGTGGAAAGAACATATTAACATAAAAGAGAGACGAATAAAACAAAAAATTTAGTAAAATGCATTGGCTTCTAGGGAGGCACTCCGAGCTCTCCATTCATAATAATATGTATTCCACTATATTTCAACGAATCAAGTACGCGTTGTGATAAACATCTAAAAAAATTTCGCAATTTTTAATTTTCATTAAATTATAAAAATAATTTAATGAAAATTAATAATTTTCATTATGTTTATCATCTTTTTTTTTTGTTTGTTTGTTTTATTAGTTATTACCGTGTGTTGTTTTGGTTCATTTAGTTTTAAATTGTTTTAATTTTTTTATTTTTATTTTTTTAACAATATTTTTTTTTTAATTTGGTGTCTGTCATAATCGCAGCAAATATGTGCAGTGAGTGTCACAGTGTGACTCGTGATAATGTTTTAGGTTGCAGTGGTCATTGTAGTATAATCTCGCATTACAAATGTGCAGGCTTAAAAAGGTCCGCTTTTGACTTAATAGCCAGTTCTTCAAACATTCACTGGTACTGTGATAACTGTAATAATATTTTTAAAATGAATAGCGATAAACTTTCGGAGTTAACAATACTATGCCAAAGAATTGAACATTCAGTAAATAATTTTAATATCCGTGCTACAGCTAATAAAACTGTGCAAGATTCTGTGGTAAATTGGGACTTAAGTAATAATTTATCTTCTAATACTTATCCAACCGTTACTGACTTTGTGTCAACAAGTGATGCAAATGAAACTTTTCCAATAATTGTACCAGCGGATCTGTGATTGGTGTCAAACGTTTCTTCAAGTGTCTCTGATGCAGCTCTTGTCTTTTCTTCAGTTGACGATTCGATTCACGAAGAAGATATGACATCTAAATTAAAAAAAAAATATCAGTGTTCCAAAAAGCAAGCATTGGCTTAAAAGTGCTTCTGCTCAGCATTCAACTTTCTTTGTTAAGAAACCAAAGTTTGAAGATTCTGTGAATAATTTTGTAATTGGCACTGGTAGTGACATTGACGGCTTATTGTCTACGATAGCACCTTGTAAACAAGTTTTTATCTCAAGGTTGCATAAAGATGTCAGTGAATTTAATACTAGCCAATAAAATGAGTAAAAAAATTAATGTAATTGATGCTGTGGTTCATCGGTTTAGACATAAAGTACGAGGTAATTATAAGCAGGATTACTCGTCATTTAAAATAAGTGTTACTGATACCGATTTTGAAAAGTGAATGGCTCCAACTTCCTGCCCAGCTGGGGTTCTCGTGAAAGAATTCCAAAATAAAACCCTTATTTTAAAGGTACGCCAACCCAACCTTCAAACCTTAATATATAGATGTGCTTCCTTCGTCTATCAACTTGAATCATTCTAACCTTTTTATAATACATCAAAATATTAGAATTCAAAGGCTAAATTTTAATTTATTTTTAGCTAACATTGCTGCACTTGATATTATACTCCAAATCATTTTTCTGTCAGAGGTATGGATTGAATAATATAAACTTGATAATTATAAAATTTCGGGATATACAATGGTTTAAAATGTGATGGTTTAAAATATATTATTGTTTCTTGCATTATGCTACTAGTGCTGACATTTTGCAGATAAATTTTGAATTTAATTCAGTTCAGTTTTCGGCCTTAGTTGATGTGTTATCATATATAATACATTTTAGTTTTTCTTCTGGCATTTTCCTTCTTAAATTAAAAGAAGCAGTAGTTATTCCAATTGACAAAATAAATATTATCAACTATAGGCCAATTTAATTGCTCTCATTATTTAGAAAAATAATTGAGAAGATACCTCATTCCAGAATTATCAGTTTCTTAAATACGACTAAATTTTTACATAGTAATCAATACGGTTTTTGAAAATTTAAAAGTACGGAAAAGTACGGAATTTACGAATTTTCTTTATAAGGGTCTAGACCAGAAAAACTCGATTGGTTCTTTTTTTGTAGATGTAGAAGCTTTTGATATGGTAAACCATGACGTCTTGTTACACAAACTCCTCCATCCTAGCTTTCGTAGTGTTACATTGCACTGGTTTCAATCTTATTTATCTCATCGGTCACAGGTTGTTGAAATCAACGACGCTTTTAGTCAAAGTATTTACATTAACGATGGTGTGTCGCAAGGGTTTGGTTTAGGACCATTAATATTTTTTTTATTTAAATTCTATCTTCCAAATTAATTTTAATTCTAGGTTAATAGCTTTCGCTGACAACTTTGTGTTTCTGTACAATCACCCTAACCGCTGTACAAATATTCAATATTTGAATTCGGATTTATGCTTTGTAAAGGGATGGTGCTTTGCTCAATCCATGTTCTTGAGCTCAAAAACGAAAGGTATGTTTTTCAAATTTAATGACAATAGCGTCATAGACCCTGACATTATTTATCATGCTGTGCATTGTGATTAAGTAACTTGGCTAATTACTTGCTTTTAAATTGAATTCGTTCAATCTTTCAAATATCTTGGTTTTTCTATTGACAACTCAATGCTTTGTAAGAATCATATTGATTGAGTGTTATAAAATATATATATTTTGCTATTTTTGATTAAAAATTATCTTATGGACTAGTATGCTGGGGAAACTTATTATACAAGAATTCAGCCCCTTATTATGGCACAAAAATATGTTATAAGAATTATTCTTAATGGTCTGCGTTTATCTGCATCGTGATTTTTATTTCAGGGTCTAGAGATTCTTCTTTTGAGGCATTTATATGTACTCAAAACGATAAAGGTTTTTTTTAGTTCCAACGTTGATCGGTTGAATGTCAGTACTGGTAGCAATTTAAGAAATAAACAGTGTATTCGGTATTAATTTTTAATTTTGGCTCCTAAAGTATTTAATAATCTTCCTGTTGATTTGAAAATTTGTAGTAAACTTAATCCATTCAAATCTGGATTAAAAAAGTTTTATTCCGCATTTCAAAAGTAGATGATTTGATGCATTTTCAAGTGTAGTTAATTTTTGAATTTGTCAATGTTTTTTATATTTTTGAATTTTTATCTAATGTTATATCTTTTTTTTTTTATATCTTCTTTATATTACTAATTAACACTGGATTGTTACTATATCCACAAATTGTATTTTGGTATAAATAAATAAAATAAATAAATAAATAAGCTTCTGCTATATAAACAAATTCTGAAACTTGTAAGGATCTATGGCATACAACTCTGAGGCTGTGCTGAAGAAACAAAATAACCAAAACGTTTTAAAATAAAATACAACGATCCATTGTAAATGCACCGTGGTTCATTAAAAACGACAACCTGTACAGAGATTTGAAAATGGAGTTTGTCGCGAACGAAATCAATGATCATGCGAGGAAACACTTTCAATGCCTACATGAGCATGCAAATCAGGATATACGTCATATGATGACTAACATCACTAAGAAAAGAGGGTTACAAAGAACAAAACCATTGGACCTAACGTGACCTAGATGACAGAAGAACAGCAGCTCAAAATATCTAGTGAGGAATTATTGTAAACTTGGATTACCCGATAAGGTTTAATTCCACTAAATGTATAATAATATGCAATGGAAATTACTAAATTAATAAACTACTCAGTCGTAATAAAAAAAATATATAACTGATTTTAATCAGTTAGCAAAGCGGGTTATGTAACTAGTTGTTTTTAAATACGATAAAGGTGGTCATGTTTTAATAGTTTTTCGCTAATCAAAGTTACCTTACGCTAGGTTTTTATTCTTTATATAAAATGTTGACCACTTTTAGCTCTTCCGTTAATCGAAACAGCGAACATACAATTGGTTTTATGTACTTTTGTCTTTTTACTAATAAATTGTATAATTTTACTGTTGATAATTAATTCTAAATTAATAAATAAAGAATGATTTTCACACAAAAACTGTGATACTTATCTCAGAATTCAAAAATTTCCAAAATCCAGTAAAAACCTAGCAGTTTACCCAAATAATCATAAGCTTTCAAAATCTAGAAATAACATGATGGCTAGCCCATCAGAACTATAAAATTTAAAATGAATTCAATCAGAGAAAAATATCACTTACCTTTTAGAATTTAATTTGAACTCGGTTAGCCGATCCTATTTCTATAGATGATTGAAAATCGATTGATCTGAAATACCAAATAAAAAAGTTACTTGCTAAGTTTTTGTGAAAATTGGATACATTTAAATGAAAATGCTGGGATTTTAACACGAGGATCGTGTTTCATGTTTGAGACCAACAAGCCGTATATCGATCGAGTAGTTTCGGTTTTAAAAGTTAGTTAAAAGTTTACGAACGGTGGTTCGAACAACTTTGTATCGTGTCTTTCCATACAAATTTATTGGACGATCACTATCTGGAATTCATTTATGTCACTCTATTTAGCTGCATACTGGAGAATTACGTTTTTAGTTTGCACAAAAGGAATTATCTCTGTAAAGCTATAGTTTAATAAGTTAAACAGAATATTAGTTGGAATTACAACCTCTCGCGTTGACTGTTAAACACATTTATAATTAACATTATGCCCCCAATCCAATCATTATCACATCATTAATTAAAAGAAACACATTTATAATTTCGTTTCAAAATTTAATTAAAATTATTTTTATTTTTATTTTAATATTTTTATTTTTTGTGTCTAATCAAAGTTTTTTTTTTGTTTATTGGTTTTTAATTTTTGTTATCAATAATAAATGTTTTATATATTTTTAATTTATTTATTTACTATATACAAATTAAATTAATTTAATTTATTTATTTATATTTTTGTAATTAAATTTAATTATTATATTATTTGTTTGTTCATTTTTTTGTTTTATTTATTTTATTAAATATTATAATTTTTTTTTGTTTTATTTACGTTACTATATTTCGTAAAATTATTTTTTTATTATTTTTAATTATTTTTAATTTTTTTGTTTAATTTTATTTTAAAAATAAATTTTGTTTTATAATTATATATATAATTATAATTATTATATTGTTGCACAATAATAATAATTAAAAAAATAAATAATTTAATGGAAGTTTTTAAAATATTTATTATAGTTTTAGTTTTTTTTTTAAATTTTGAAAAATTTGTTTTTTTTTTTTTTTTTTTTTTTTTTTCAATTTATTTACAGACAAAAAAATATATTTTTGTTTTATTTTTATTCTATTTCGTATTTATAGAACAATGTTTAATTTAATTAAATTTATTTATTCAAATTTATATATATATATATATATATATATATATATATATATATATATATATATATATATATATATATATATATATATATATATATATATATATATATTCGTATTTATATTATTTATAAGAAAGAAAATGCTATGTACTTTGTTCCCGTAATCAAAGTGAATTTTTTATTTAAAAATAAAAAATAAAAAATAATATACAAAAATTTGTATTAAAGCTTTTTCTTTGAAAAAGCCCAACTTTTTTTATACTGTCTTTTGTTTTCGATTTAATTTATATTTTTACATAAATTTTATATTTGCTTTGTCCTAGTTTTTTTTTTGTTTTTTTGGTTGTTTGTCTTAAGGGTGCAGGAAGTCGGAAATTGGAACAACCGATAAACTTTATACAAGTTTATTCAAAAGGATCAAGGATATAATTATTTTGTTGGGGACGGATTTTAAGATTTTTTTTTTATTAATAAATAATATTTTTATTTATGGTTGTGGTTAAATAAAAATGTACCATTATACAAACTAAATCGTATAAGATACAATTAAAGTTTTGAGAACATAGAATCACATTCAATTACTATTCTGTGGTTTTTAGGAGAAAGTATGTGTGCTTTAAGTATATCATTTATATATATATATATATATATATATTATATATATATATATATATATATATATATATTTATATATATATATATATATATATATATATATATATATATATATATATATATATATATATATATATCTATATATATATATATATATATATATATATATATATATATATATATATATATATATCTATATATATATATATATATATATATATATATTAATATAAATATAAATATATATATATGTATATATATATATATATATATATATATATATATATATATATATATATATATATATATATATATATATATATATATATATATGTATATATATATATATATATATATATATATATATATATATATATATAAAGTGTAAGTTTTAAAAAATTTTTATTTCGATAACGGTGCTAGATAGAAGATAATTAATTTAATAAAATTGGTTAAAGAATAAAGAAAACTTCTATTGGTTACCTTGAGCGACCTTGAAACTCATTAGTTTTGGAGATATAGGCCAAAACTAGGTTTTTTTTTAATTAAAACCGATACAGATATTATTTTATTGAGTAACTAAAAGTTAACATTTTTGTAAAGTGTATGATTTCTGAGATATGAACAAAAATGATATTCACTAGAGCAAACAAATTTTCACAAAATTCTACAGTGTTACAGTGCAACAACAAAAATAATTGCATTTATTAGTCTTGAGTTTTAATTATGATAAGATTACAGTTATCTGTGAAAAAAGTTTTGGTTGTTATGTTGTACAAGAAAGAGGAAGCATTCGAGATGATATTATGATGATTTACGTTGAGTGTCGACAAAATGAACGGATAGCGATTAGATTATATTCTGTATGACATCCAGATCGTCGACATTTTGGAAGAAGTGTTTTTAAACGCTTAGTAGATAGCTTCGCACTTAAGCGAAATCATAAGAAAAGAAAATATAAAATTATATCTTAAAACCATAGGGACCAAATTTAAGAAATATACAAAATTTAAAGACACATACCATCATTTCATGAATGAATATAAGGCTTTGAAGCACATGGAAGAAATCCCATTAGAAGAAATATTCCTGAATTAAGGACGCAGATATTATTTACCTCATCACGGCGTTTTCATATTTTCAAGTACCACCACCAAATTGATTGTGTGTAGTACCAACCCAGTTGATTGTGCTACATGAGGTTTGCTGCGACAATAACTGATCAATTTTAATTTATGGTGGAATGGACCATTGTGGCTGCGATTAGACTCATTACATTGGAAGGCCTTCATAGCGAGTCTAAGGTGATTTACTTTTAGGAGAGTCTTATGTACGAACCTTTTTCTCGATAATGGTTCCATTTTTATCGGAATTAAAAACCTTCTGTCATAACTATACCGTTTGTTCAAAAATAATTCTAATAAAATTTTCTTAATTTTAACAACAGACTTGATCAAATGGTATCTTATTCCCAGCGCAGCACCAATATTTGACGGATTTTAAGAGAAGGCCGTTAAATTTTTTTTTAATTGTTCGGCCAATTACCCAATTACTGGAAGATAATCTGAAGGATTTACAATCGTTACATCAAGCTAGATGGCAGCATTTACAAAATAATATTTTGAATAAAATGGCACAAAAACAAAATAGCAATCACCAAGGGAAAAACTCAATATTAACGACGTGGTCATAATTAAGGATGAAAATGTATCTCATGCAAAGAGGTTGCTAGCTCGCAACCAAGCACAGTTGAAAACGTTACGTTGAAAACAAAAACAACAACATTAAAGCGTCCAGTACACAAATTATGTAAGCTGCCAATCGATTAATAATTAATTTAAAAAAATCAACCGGGCCAATATGTTGCAGAAGCTTATTCATCTTGGTACTCCAGCAGATCAATAAGCTACACGTTTATAATAATACTTTAGAGAATATAACTTTTGCTCATATCTTTGAAATCATACACTTTACAAACATTTTAGTGGACAAAAATATTTTTATTTGCTCAATAAAAAAGATCTCTCAAATGTATAAGTTCTTATTTAAAAAAACCTAACTTTGGCCTTTATGTCCGAAACAAATGAGTTTCAAGATCATTCGAGGTCATTACTAGAAGTCTCCTTCAATCCTTAACAAATTAATAAAGTAATTTTCTCCTATCCAGCACCGTTATTGTAATAAAAAACTGGATATATATATATATATATATATATATATATATATATATATATATATATATATATATATATTAATTTTTATATATATATATATATATATATATATATATATATATATATATATATATATATATATATTTAAAAATATATATATATATATATATATATATATATATATATATATATATATATATATATATATATATATATATATATATATATAAATATATATAAAAATATATAAATATGAAAAAGTCCAATATTTTTATGTAATGCATTGTCGTTTTAGTGAAACCAAAGGTGATAATAAGATGACACAAGAAGCCAGCTAAAAACACTTTAATGCATTACTTTACCATGTACTCAAGAGTGATTTTTAAATACTTGTTTAATTTGAATGCATTAGTCCGAGTGTAAATGAAAATATAAGCTTTTATTCGAAGTTTTCAAAGAGATGTACTGAAAGAACGCAAACAAATCGAAACTAAAATAGCGAAAACATAAGATAAATGCTTTTAATATATTGAAAAAAACCAAGTCATGGTAATGGTTCCTTGTACGGCTTAAAGCTTAAGGACACAGGATATAAGTCAAAAGAGTATTTATTATCTTCATCAAATAACTGCGGTTGGTGCGTAGCACTAAAAATACTCGCATAGTAATAGCTTGGCAAAAACCGAAACGGGTATTGCTTGGCAGTATAACAATGAATTTACACTCTACCATATGTTCACAAATGTCCAAAAGTCCTTGTCAGATCTAGCTGAGGCACACCTAATAGTAAAACACACTGTTTCGTCAAAAAAATTAAATTTTTTTTTTTTTTTTTTTTTTTTTTGATCGACAATATTCTTAAAAGGGGCACCTTTTAGTGTAGAAATAAATAGTAGCGACAAAAATATGAAAAATTTATTATACCAATTTATAGTCCCTTTTGTTTTTGGTGTCTTTTCCTTGTAGAAAATTAACTGCGAAATGTAATAAATTAAATTCAATTTATTAATAAATCGGTGGGTGAGAGCAGTCATCGAACTTGGAGCTGCGGCCATATATAGATGTAATGAAAATCATCTAAAAGTTATTTTAAGAAACCAATCGATAAGAAAATAAATTGACATCAAATGCGTATTGCTCGCTTTCAATATTTCAAATTTCCTATCTATTAGCAATTGGCGTTGGCAGTCTTGCAAAATATTTAGTTTTGCCGATTTCCGTTTTTATTAACATTATTTCAAAGGTTAAGAACAAGTTTAATAATTGAGCAAGAAAACAAGTAAAAAAAACAGCATTTAACATTTAGAACAACATTCGTAATAGTAATTGATAATAAAATCACTGATATTGCATATTTTAGATGCTAAATTGATGTTAATGATATAAAACTTTCAGATCATAGGTCTGTACTTCTTCAGGTCAGTTAACTTGAAGTAATCAAGAATGTAGCTATATCAGCTATATCCTGGTCTTAAAGACGATAGATGGAGCCAAGTGAATAGTTCATCTTCCTGAAATGATTTTACATTAAATCTTCCTCAAATAACACCGTGGTTATTTAAAATAAAAATCCCAAAAAAGGCAATCTGATTGGACGACCGAAAACATTTTGGCCTTAATTAAGGAACTACCATAAAGGGCAGGCACACAAAGGCCCAAATATAGTTTAAAGATATTATTGACTTTAAAAACTTGTGGTCAAATTTATACAAATAAAACTTGCAAATTGGCCAAAAAGCCAAGTGTTAACTGCAGTATTTCGGAGGAGGAGGTTTCATTTCGCGCACATTTAAGTAATTTAATCAGATAGTTAACCCTTATTTACCATCAGAAAAAGCGTACAAAGAAGCAATTATTGTGAATGAAAAATAGTTGACCTTAAAAAAATTTTGCAGTATATGTCAAGGGAGACTTTAGAATCTTACTACCATATTATTTCATGGAAAGTGGCAAATTATGAAAAACAATAAAATGTCTATAATAATTCAATTAATACAACTTAAAAAACTAAAATTAATAATAATTTTCTTATTTTAGTGAACGAACTGTACAAATCCAATGAACCTTTTTGGTTAGGTTGGTAATCTTTGTAAACAAAATTACTATAGGTTGCACCCCTAAGTTTTACGTTAATCCTACGAAAGTATAAATTTGTGAATTTTGAGTTGTTAATTTATTAATCATCTATTTGTTTAGTTTTATTTACAAGTTTTTGCCCCATAGTTTTCATAGTGCGGTTACAAAATTGAATGTAAAGAGTTTTTATTTCGGAAAATTTTACCACGGGCTTTAGTTTATTCAAAACAAATATTTTAAAATATGAAAGAGTACCGTTATAACCCATGAGATATAGAAAATAATAAGTGCTAAGACAAAAATCTTAAAGTGGTGTGTAGTGACTCGAAGTAAACAATCCCGTTTGGGTGTACAAATATTATAACAGGTGAGAAATAATTTTGAACCATTTTAATTATGAAAAACTTGAAATCATGTGTCTTAAGGTCATCACATTACTTTATAGTGCAGATGATATATGCAATGTTTCTGTTGGATTTCTAGATGTTAAACAACCCAAAGATAAAGACTTCTTTTTTTTACAAGAATCTGGATGATTTGATGGAATCCGTACAGAAGCACAATATCGAAATAGTGATTTAAACCTTTTTCCCTACACTTATTAGCGATAGATATTAGGGAAAGGCTGAAGTATTTTGCAGCACAAACAATCCAAATATCCGACTGTGGCTAGCTAGCGCTTTCTTTTGTTTTACAAATATACAATTGAAAACAAGAATACACTCGCGTAAAACATCTCGAAAAATAAATTAAAAATTGTTTGGTTTGATAAGGAGAGTCGTGTTAAGAGTACAATTACTTTGCGATGAGTGCAGGACGCGTAATTTATTTAAATGAGTCTGTTGCCATTGAGAAACAGAATAAAAACCTTCGTGTTAACATCGATGCGGTACTCGGCAAAAGGGTAAATACTTTAAATGAATGTATTCAAATGTAGATTGAATAGGAAATGAGCTTTTATAAAAGACCCATTCAACGAGGAATTCACATTTGCCACTGTTCTCCTGGGTTTGATTGCAGTAATTCAGAGTTCTTGTTATAGTGAGAGGAGGTTTTGTGGTTCTATCTGTTCAACATTAAATTCCAATTTGTTTTGTGTAGCCCTTAATTCAATGATTTTCAACTATAACTGTTAATTCAACTTATTCGAACCCTTTTACTTCACAACAGTAAAACCCTCGGAACCAAATTCAAAAATCATCTTGTTATGTTCTACCATTTCTTTCACTAAAACCGTATCTCCAAACTTAATTTGCTTTTAGTTTGGCTCTAAGACGGTTTTAAATGTATTCGTTCCCCTTATCTTTCATTTATTTGTCTATTTCAAACACTTCTTCATTTGCTTCTATTTGCATTCCTCATTGCGAGTTTTTGTCGTGCATGATGCGGCCTCCAACTATTAATTTTGCAAGCGATTTACCTGTTGTTGAATGTTTTGTCGATCGACGTTAACGTTATGTTTCTCCTTTCATTTGTAGCCAGTAGATAATACTTGGAATAGATTCAAAGTTTCATTCTTTTAAATCGAATTATAGACCATTTCGTGGCTGATTGATATTGGAACACTAAAATGCGTAAATATGATTTTTAAGCGATAATTGCTTCTTTTGCATCTATTTTGGTCATCATTTCATTTTTGAAATGATACATATAATTCAGTTTGTCCGTCATCAATTTGGATCAAAATAGTTCCAAACTAGTATTTCAAGGACTTTGTCTAATCGATCGTTCTGTTCCTCCCGTGTTGAACCATAAATTACGATATCATCAATAAAATTCATTCAACCACCACAACCAGCCAAAATTGATGCTAATATCGAGCTTTAAAACATTCTTCCCACCGGCCAAACGCGGTAAAAAGTCTTCAATCACCTGTAGAGGGTGGTTTTCTCTTCAAATTTCATTATTAATATATCTCGTGTCAATATAAATTCTAATTTGGCCATCTCCTTTTGGAACCAGAACTATTGGTGCGAGCTCCATGTTGATGGACCTTTTGTTGGTTCAATTACTTTCAATGCCAAAAAAATACACCTTTTGTTTTACTCAGTGGTCAACAAAAAGATGAAATTTGAATTGTGCGTTTTATGCATTCCGGACTTAACATAGAATTTATTACCCGTAAGTCAAATGACACAACATAGAGAAATTCGTGATCAAAATGAAAAATTGTTGGCGTTATCAATAGACGTTATCATGGAAAACATAAGACAAATGCTGGGGTCGAATTCACCGAACATAATGAAAATAACATAGACTCATGGTCCTGGCGTTCACGCTGATTTGGTAGGATCAACGCAAACCTATCACTTATGGTGGAGCTCGTCTTATGCTCGTTTTGGAGGATGATTTTAGTCGTAAGACAAAGATATTTTTTATAAAATCGGAAAATGAAGTTTTAGCAAAATTTTGTGAATACAAAATGTACGTCGAAAAATAGACCGGCCAGCAAATTAAAACATTCAGATCTGTTAATTGAACCGAATTCTGCAATCAACAATTCGAAAGATTATTCCAGTCGAACACTTCAAATCGAAACGGCAACATATTTAAAAAAAACCTTCTGTTTCTCGTGTTTTGAACGATAAATCCCCATTTGAAATTTGAACATGATTGAAACCAAATTTAAATCATTTGCAATTTTTGGAATCGCAAGCATACCGGACGAGAAACGAAGAAAACTCGACAAATATCGTAATCTCACACATCCATTTCAATAATGTGCCTTTTGTAATTTTTCTTTCGCGATACTATGAAGAAACATACACACTACATTTAATTATAATATTGATAGAATAATAAAAAAAAAAAATAAAAAAAAAGATCGAGTTTAAATTTTGTGGATATGTAATTGATTTAAATTAACTCTTGATTGGAAAATCGTTGATCATACGTTTTACTCAAAGTTAGTAAATTAATTAAAGATTCCCCTAAAATACTAGTAAGGGGAATAAAAATTGAGTTTTATGTTAAGTTTAAGATGTGTGTCTCGAAGTAAAATCCTGATCGTAATAAAAGCATGAAATTTAAGAAAGTAGACTGTTTCATAGAACTTTTTTCACTGAGTAACCAAAAAAAAATTAATAAAAATATTAGGCGCTAAAAAAATCTTTAATGACGCAAAATAACGCAAAAACCCACCCAAACCATAAACCAACGTTTTATATTTTGTTGGTTCGAAGAAGGTTATAAGACAGTATGTTTTAAAAAATGCTTCTTTCAATAATTTGAGTTCATAATTGTTGATGTGTCAACAGTGGTGAAAAAATTATATAATATTATCAAGTAAAATCCACTAGAATTATATTTGATGCAACACCCTATTCATGGCAAATTGATAAGTTTCCTCAAAAAACGGCTATTGTCACAGATTTTGAGGTTAAAATAATAACGCTGGATTTCCATGGTTTTCTAAATCGAACAAATACGGATTTTCAGTAATTTGAAATAATCCTGTATTATATATATATATATATATATATATATATATATATATATATATATATATATATATATATATATATATATATATATATATATATAATATGTACAATTTTACTGTTTTATAAATTATTATAGGAGGGGATAAGGATAACAATATTGATATGGTTTTTCTTTTCTCTCGCTCATTATTTAAACTTTGTATTTATAAAAATTTACATAATTGAATTTAATTTAGATAAATTTATTTATTTATTTATTTATACTAAATTTATAGAATTATATGGTTTATATTACAATCTATCTATTGATTTAATATACCTTTTTTAGTGTTTATCCGCAACGTGTATCTCGAGAACATATAATATTATTATTTATCTTATAATTAAAAAAAATAAGAAGTTTCTTATTTATATTTTAACTACAAATTGTATTATGTAGAAATAAATTATAAATTTACATTAAATTTTTGTTGTAATTGTGGTGATGGTGGGGGCCTACCATCATGTTTTTGGACCCGAATAACGACAATATGATCGGCCCAGAATATCTTCGGGTGGTATTAGTTGATCGACAGGTGGCATGCCCTGTGCCTCTAGTTCGTCTCTCACCTGTGAAAAAATTCAAACAAGCAAGAAAAAAAAACATTTAATTTATTTAAATTGGCGCATTTATATTTATAGTGTTCTAAAGTAAGTCAACATTATTTTATTATTTCACCAATTATGGGAAAGTGGTACCTAGGCTCTTTCTAATATATATTATTATACTTAACATCCGTGATTTCACCAGCCCCTTAATATAGAACAACGATGCAAAAGCCTAACACAACAAAATTTACATCTTAGAGATTGAAATAAAGTAAATATGCTGGCTTTATTATTTATAGTTGTATATTCAACCATTTAATTGCCACTATGCAGAAAATAACTGTATAATTAAGTTCAATAATTTTTATGTAGCTTTTTTGGGGTATTTTTAAGTAATATAGCCCATATAACTGTTTGTTTAGTCTGCTTGACAGAAGAAATGCATCAAGACCGCTAACGTGATAATATAACTATGGTGAATTGTAATATTTACAATTGCTGACAATATCACTTAATTGTATATAAAAGATGCACATTCAATAAAATAAGGTAAAAATAAAACTTAAACGTCAAATCAAGTGTTTTATTTCCCGCAGGACTTATTAGACCTCATCAGTGGTCATCTTATTAATCATTATAAAACAATTAGACTCTAGATTAGAATTACGACATAATCGGTTCTCGAACCAACGCTAGAATCTTAAAGCATTCAAGATTTAGCAGAGGCTAAAATTTTTCACTGGTTTAGATCAATAAGCAAAAAATTAAATCACGTGTTACAATACCGTACACTTACCATGAAGCTTAACGCTGACAAGTTTCAGTGGTATACTTATGAAGATAGCTGAGTTACAGAATAAAGGGTTAGATATACAGGATGCTGTCAATATGATCAAAAAAGACAGAACTGAAAGCGATAAAGGAAACCGCGAACTGGTAGGAAGGGGACTACCGCTCTTTATGCTTACGTTTGGCAATAAAGAAAACATCCAAAAGATATATAATAATCGAGCAATTCAAAACATGAAAGTTAGAATAGAGCCAATGAGAAAGAATACTTCAAAGATAGTCCAATGCAGAAAATGTCAAAGTTATAATCATACCCAGAAATATTGTGGGCGTGACGCAAGATGTGTCAAATGTGCTGGTAAGCATCTCACGAGCATGTGTACATTAGACAGAAGCACTACAGCAACATGCATAAATTGTAAAGGACAACACCCTGCAAATTATTGTGGTTGTGAAGTAGCTAAAGAATTGCAAAAAATTAGAAACCGTGCAAGAAATTCTGTGGAAAATCAAAGAAACCCTAGTACAACAAACCAACCGAACAATAAAAGATTATACAATCTGCGAGGTAACGCATCATATGCAGTAGTTGCTAAAAACCAAGAATCAACCACAAAAGTAAATAATACTGGCCAAGTTCAAATAGATTTCATCAAGACCACAGAAGCTTTAAGTAAAAAACTTGACGAGCAAGCTGATATAAATAAACTTATATTTGACCAATGGAAAACTATCATCGCAGTATTCCAACGTGAACAAAAATAAAAATTAATTTACAAACGCTGAGAATAGTAATATGGAATGCAAATGGGCTAATCCATCATATACCTGAGCTAGAAATATTTCTAAACATGCAAAAAGTTGACATATGTTTAATCTCTGAAAGCCATTTTAATAGATCTTCATATTGCAAAATACGTGGGTACAGTTTCTACCATGCTATTCATCCAACAGAAAGGGCAAGAAGGGGATCTGCCATTTTCATTAAAAATAATATAAAACACCATGAAGAAATGAAGTTTGAAACTGTGTCCATGCAAGTGACAACAATCTCAATTCAAACTAAGAACAAAGATGTAAGTATCTCAGCTATATACCGTCCACCACGCTATAACTTAAAAAAAGAAAAATATGAAGAACTTTTTCACACTTTGGGGCAATGTTTAATTATTGGCGGTGACTTCAACGCAAAAAAACACTTTTTGGGCTCCAGAATTACAACACCAAAAGGAAGAGAACTGTTTAAAGCAGCCAAAAAGTTAAAATGCGACTTCCAATCTAGTGGCGCACCTACTTACTGGCCAACAGATCTAAACAAAACTCCTGATCTTATAGATTTCTATGTAACAAAAGGAATATCTGACAACTATATATGAATTGAAAATAATGCCCCATCAGATCACTCTTATGTTATCATGACATTCAGCAGAGCTATTATTCAAAAAGAAATATCACCAATATTTTACAACAGGAATACCAATTGGAACCTTTTTCGTGGATTGTTAAATGAAAATATCAAACTGCAAGTGCCCATAAGAAGATCAATGCACGTTGAAGAAAAAAATGACAGACTAATTGAAAATATACAGCAAGCAGCGTGGCAAAGCACTCCACTCGAACCTGCAAATAACATTAGAGGCACAAATTATCCAATAGAAGTAAGAGAACTGGTGGCTAAAAAACGTAAAGCACGTAAGTTCTGGCAAATAAATCAAACTGCAGCTAATAAAACCGAGCTTAATAACTTATGTAAAAAACTGAAATCTATTATCAGGAAAGTAAAAAATGAAACAATAGAATCATATTTATCTTCACTTACTGGTCAAAAAGACACTGAATACTCCTTATGGAAAGCAACAAAATCAATCAAGAGACCAAAAAATTATTCAACAGCACCTATTAGAAATGATAATGGTACGTGGGCTCGTAGTAGTAAGCAAAAGGCGGATCTGTTTGCGAGACACCTCGAAGAAACTTTTCAACCACTACCCAGACAATCTGCGAATGAAAATGTTAATTTTGTACACAGATCAAATGAGCTTGAAATACAAACTGTAACTCTCCGTGAGTTAAAAGAAGAAATAAAAAGTGTAAATCAGAAAAAAGCTCCTGGATATGATTTAATAATGATACTGGGCAAATTATAAAAGAACTACCAGACAAAGCAATACACAAACTTCTGCACATAATCAATGCTATGTTTAGATTAAGATAAGTTCCAAGGCAGTGGAAGGTAGCAGAAGTGATCATAATTTTAAAGCCGAACAAAAACAGTAACGATAAAAAGTCATTTAGGCCAATATCTTTACTTCCTACTATATCGAAGATATTTAAAGCCTATAATAAAGGATAATGATTTTATACCTGCTTATCAGTTTGGATTCAGAGAAAAACATTCGACCCTAGAGCAAGTTCACAGAATCACAGATATTATAGAACGTTCTCTAGAAACGAAAAAGATATGTCCAAGCCTGTTCTTGGATGTAGTGCAAGCATTTGATCGTGTATGGCACAAACGATTAGAGTACAAGTTACATCGAGATCTTCCCAACTAGTATTATGAAATCCTAAAATCTTACATAACCGACAGGCAATTCTGTGTAAAATATGAAGATGAATATTCGGATCTAAAGAAAATTTCAGCAGGAGTGCCGCAAGGAAGCGTTTTGGGCCCCATCTTGTACCTCCTGTGCACAGTAGATATACCACTAATGAAAGAAATAACCATATCTACATTTGATGACGACACAGCAATTTTGGCAGTTGAGAGTAATGTAACGCAAGCTACAGAAAAATTACAAAAATCAATTAATACAGTTAGTAACTGTATAAATAAAACAAACTATGTCGGTTTACCAATCGTAATAAACTCTAAACAAGTCCCTATTTTGCAAATACAGCAAAATATCTAGGGATGACGCTTGATGCCAAACTAAAATGGAAAGAACATGTCAAAAAGAAAAAGAACGAATTAAACATCAAATACAGGAAAATGTATTGGCTAATAGGTAGAGACTCGGAACTATCTATACATAATAAATTGCTCCTATATCGGCAAACTCTGAAACCTGTGTGAACTTATGGAATACAGCTTTGGGGCTGTACTAAGAAAACAAACGTTAAGATAATTCAGACGTTCCAAAATAAAGTACTTCGGAATATTGTAAATGCCCCGTGGTACATTCGAAATGAAAACCTGCACCGTGACTTAAAGATGGACGACATCAATGAAGTAATTGCAGTTTATGCTGCCAAACATGATTCACACCTTCAACAACATGAGAATATCGAAATCCGTCGTATGCTGGACTGTCCGATAGCAATACGACGCTTACAAAGAACCAAACCAATGGATCTAGTGATTACAAACTAAAATAATACTATATTATAGCAAATATTTATTTAAATAAATAATTATATTTATCTTTGGGACTAGCCATTGGGCTTTATCCCAACAAATGTGAATTAAATTAAGATACAAAAATTGCTAGATGACTTATAAAATAAGTCAGTTGTAATAATAATAAATAAAAAAAAAAAAAAAACGTGTTACAATAGCTGCCAGCAGTGGCAAGTTAAAACTAGATAGGATCGTGGAACAATTCAATTTAGATTTTGAACCTATAAAACTAATCCAGACCGAAAAAAGGCAAAATGAATAAGTTATTAGAAAAACACAACACAATTCTCAAAGTTCTCTAAGTTGATGTAGTTACAAAAACCTACTGACATTTTTAGGCTAGAATAATATTCCCTGTACTCCCAGAATCATTATTGAAAAATTAAAAGAAATTTCCGTTTCCCTCAAAATAAACAAAAAAATTTGCAAATAATTCGCAACTATGGTATTTATAATTCGAACAAAGATGAACGCCAACCAGTTATCGTAAAATTCAAATTATCTCAAACACCAAATGGTCCTATGGAAATAATCCACGGCGACACATTTTGCCCTTTTGGTAAAACAGATTTTAACACTTGTTAACCAATTTTTGAAACGAGATTTAAAATTGGATAACGGAAACGATGATTAAAAAAATTGTACCTTATTTTAGTAGAGAAGAGATCATTTTGTGACTGAAAACAGGAATCATCGCTAAGGCTGTATATATGCAAATTCGTGTTGTTATAATGGAACCATAGTCATTGTAGTTCAATTCAGAATTATTCTGTGCAATTTGCTTCTTTGGGTTCAAATAAATTACAGTTATTAAAAAACGTACTAGAAAGCGAAGCGGCTGCATTTCTACGTTACATAGCAACAACGGATCATAATTACATTGAAGCGTGAGAAAAACTGCAACAACGTTATAATAAACCCAAACCTATTATAGCATCGCTCGTTCAAAGCTTTTTGGATAACAAAACCTAGTACTGCATCAAACTTTAATGAACCACGACATCTGTATTATCATACCGATTAAATATTATGAGGTTTATGCTTTATTTACTAATTTAGTGAAGCTGAAAAAAAGAGACCCGAGGTTGATTCATTTACTTTTGTATAAGGAAGATGATGATACTATTGTGATCTTTAATGTGGAATATGTGCCCACCCTGGCACCACGGGCACTTCGATTTATACACGAATTTTTACGTTATAAAATTTATAAATTTATTTTATTTAATTTATTTTTTATAATTAAATTTAGTTTTTATATTTAAATTTATTTTAATTAAATTTATTTTCATTTATGCAACCGTACACCACTGTATTTTGTTTTTTTGTTATTGTTTTAATAATACGAAAATACTGGAACAGAAATCTGTTTTCGTCTATTTCTCACCAGATACTAACTTTTTTAAGCGTTGTTTATCTACGTCATTCTATGGTCGTATATTGATATTCAGCGATTAGGGTAGAGTGACATCTGTAAATGATTCGTACAATCTACGAATCATTTACTGATGAATGTGTCATGGATAAATTTGCATTGCTAACGCTGTGTGGCGATCGCGAACTGTAACTATTTTTAAATAACATTAACGAGTATCTGAAAATAATTTTATTTATTTAGAAACTCGTTGTGACATAATATCAGCTTTTTATCAGCTTGTGGTGGTAAATGTAAATGACCGCCACAGGACTCCCCCGCGAGTGATTTTCCCCTCCGAGAAAAGAAGAACTATTTGGCAATACAGACTGATTTTCGAAGTTTTGAGCCGGATGATGTATCAGGTGACGATAGAATTCCGTATGCTGGTTTCAATCAATCGATCGATTGTAATGTTGTGATTCTTTTTTTTAATTTCGATGACAAAGTGTTTACGAAGGCGGCGTACTACTTTGTATGGGCCTTCATAAGGAGGAGATAACCCTGTACGAACCTTATCTGTCATGGTGTGTCGCAGTTGGTCGATAACTGTGTCAGTGGATGGAAGAAGTGGAAGAGGATGTTCGATGAAGAACTCACCTGGAAGCTTAATGGTTTGTCCATAAACCATTTCAGCTGGTGAGCACTTCAAATCATCTTTTACTGTAGCCCGGATACCAAGTAGAACGATTGGGATCTCCGAGCTCCAATTAATTGTATTTCCTCGGACCATGAAAGCAGACTTGAGCTATCTGTAGAAGCGTTCTACCATTCCATTGGCTTGTGGGTGATAAGCTGTTGTGCGTATCCGATTTGAACCAAGGAGTTTTGTTAACTCCGTGAAAAGCTTAGACTCGAATTGCGTTCCTTGATCAGTGGTTATGAGGAGTGGAGCGCCGAATCGTGATACGTAGTTGTTAACAAAAGTGGTGGCAATGGTAGTTGCAGTCATGTCGGACCTATAGTAAGCTTCGGGCCAACGAGTGAATCGATCGACACAGGTGAAAAGGTACATATATCCATTAGATGGAGGAAGTGGACCTACAATGTCTATATGGATATGCTCAAAATGACCAGGTGGCATTTGAATTGCCCATAGGATGATTTGGTATGACGATGAACTTTTGATCTTTGGCAGGATAAACAGGAATTAGTCCATTGATTTACGTCCTTGTTTATACTGGGCCAAAAATAACGAGCAGTAACCAATTTACGTGTGGCACGGACACCAGGGTGTGATAGGTTGTGCAGTGTATCGAAGATGTTTCGACGAAGTGGTGCTGCAATGTAAGGGCGGTTTACTCCCGTAGACGTTTCGCAAATGATTTCGAAATCTGATAGCTCAAAAAGTTCTAGTTTCTGTGATGAACTTGTGTGACGTCTGGAACCAGAAAGTAAATTCTGAAGTTCTAAGTCTGATTTTTGAGCTTGAATTGTCGTATTATAGTCAAAGTGAGTCTCGACTGATGCTGATTCGTTATCGTGTGGCCGGGAGAGTGTGTCCGCGACTACGTTTTCAGAACCTTGCATATACTGGATGTCAGTGGTAAATTGACTAATATAATTCAATTGGCGTGATTGCCGTGGATTACGATCAGTTTTAGACTGAATTGCTCGAGTCAGTGGCTTATGGTCGGTGCAAATGGTGAAATCCCGACCTTCGACAAAATACCTAAAATGTTTGATTGATTAGTATATTGCCAGCAATTCTCGATCGAATGCAGAATATTTCTTTTCCGCATCCGATAGTTTTTTAGAGCAGAATCCCAGAGGCTCCCAACACTTGTTACTATATTGTTGCAATACTGCTCTGATAGCAATACTTGATGCATTAGTAGTGGTGCTAAGTTTTGAGTCGCTTAGTGGATGGCGAAGAAGTGTTGTGGTTTCTAATTCATTTTTGATGGATGTAAATGCGTTGTGGCAATCCTCAGGTCAAAATAAGTTTTGGGTGTCTTGGGCATTCTTAGTAATGCGGCCAAGTGAGAATGAATTGGAGCTAGTGATTCAGCGAGTTTTGGAATAAATCTGTGGTAGTAATTTACCATACCGAGAAAACGCGTAATGGTTTTGATTGATGAAGGAGCCGGGAATTCCCTGATGGCATTAATGCGATTATCGGATGGAAGTATGCCATCAGGTGTAATCTTGTGGCTGAGGAAATCAAGTGAAGTCGCGCCGAAAATACATTTGACTGTCTTTATATGAACATCAAACTGAACTAATCTTTGGACTAATTGATCCAAGTGTAGTTTGTGTGGTTTCTCAGATTCAAAAGCCACCAGTATGTCTTCAATATAAACAAAAATAAAGTCTAGGCCACGAAGAACTTCGTTCATAAAGCGTGGAAATGTTTGTGCCGCGTTGCAAAGACCAAACGGCATTCGAGTAAACTCGAAAAGACCAAATGGTGTGGTTATTGCGGTTTTATGAACGTCTTCGGGAGCGACTGGAATCAGATGGTAGGCTCTGACGAGATCGATTTTAGAAAATATTTTGGATCCATGCAAGTGCATTGAGAAATTTTGGATGTGGGGTATCGGATAGCGATCAGGTGTTGTGATCGTGTTTAATCTTCGATAATCCCCACATGCAATTATGGGCTAGAAATGTAGTAGACGAATGTTATCCAACTAGTAAGACTCATGATTCAACTGTTATCCGTGTAAGGCAGAACATTTGCTATATAAATGTTCTACGGTTCGAAATACAAATTTGAAATCTCGCAACAAATATGTCAAATCCGAAAACATTTGCAATAATTGTTTACGCCAAGGCCGTTTTGTGGCCAGATGTCAGTGTAAAACATCGTATTTGTCACAAAAAACACTATAACTTACTACATCCATCAACACAAAATGCACAGAGCAAATCGCAAAATGAAATCAACATTTGTCGCAACCACACTACTAATCGTAGTGAGTGAAAAATCCAATGTTCAAATTAACGGCTTAGCAACGGTACCTGTCGGTATTACTAAAGGCAAAACAAAACTTGTTTCAATAATTCTCCAACAAGGATAATTATGCCACACTTGGTCTAGCAGATCCAGCGGTTAATGAACCGAATCCAATTGACTTTTAATTGGAATTGAATTCTTTTTTGACATAATTGGAAACAGACAATATCACGTGCCGCCACTTCAGGAATCTAAAGTTAGTTGACTAATCGCTGGCAAAATTGCTTCAAAAAACCATTCAATCAACTGCTACATGTCAACTAATGAATTTTGATAAGAATTTAATCAAGATGATTTAAACAATTAATTAAATGATTTTTGGAAATCAAACAGATACCAAATCGAATTGAACCAAGCAAAGCGAAACAGTTTTGTCAAACTATTACTTATGGTATTAATCGTTCACCATTAATCAGAAGGCTTTCCGTTGGTATCAATCGCAATCCTGTATGATTTTTACATTGACGATTTCCTGTCGGGCGCAGATTCAGAAGGTACTACACTACAGTTAAAAGCAAAAATTATTAAAATTTTAGAGAAAAAAGAGGTTGACTTGAGAAAATGGTGATCCAGTTCACCAGCACTTTTTCGTTAATTTGATACAGAAACAATTGAATTAAACCCGAAATTAACTGAAGAAGAATCAATTAACGCTGTTCTTGCGTTCTTTAAGTTTGAGTCTCTGTATTCCTGTGTCATGGGGAGAGTGTTCTCTTTTCAGTTTTGCAATATTCGTGGATTACGGACAAACTTTGCAGCCGTTGAACACCACACAGCTTCCACAAAACCAGCAGTTCTACTTCTCACCGAGACCAAAATTTTGGACTCCGGTGATTCTTCGGCCATCGGTATTAAGGGTTACTCCTTAATCCATCGGCTTATTCACCATAGGGGGCTGGCCATGTATATCCGCAACGATATACCTTTTTCCATTCCCAGTTTTTTAGGCCAAAGCTCGAATAATGAGTTCAGCTTCATTTGGGTTGAAATTCATGTCTCGAAACACCCCCTCTTCCTATGTGGTCCCTATCGAAGCCCAAATATCGCAAACAGCGTTGCTCATTTTGGGTTTGATACTCTGTCAGACTCCATTGAGCGCATCCTTCAGAAATCACCAAATGCTGAAATCGCTGTGGCAGGTGATTTCAATGTCCACAATGACAAGTGGCTTCCTTATTCTAAGTCCGTAACACCGGCTGGTGAGGCGGCTGAAATGTTTGCAGCTCTAAACCAACTCACACAACTTGTAGATCAGCCTACGAGGATACCAGATCGGGTCAACGATACGGGTCACTTACTGGATCTATTTTTAACTTCTCATGCGGAGAAATACAGTATCTCCGTCAGTTCTCCTTTGGGAAACTCGTACCATCGGCTTATTACAGCGGAATTTCCAATGTCATGGTCATGCCAAATGAATGTTGCGCCTAAACGTCGATTATGGCACTGTAAAAATGCGGACTGGGAAGGATTGAACAAGTTCTTTCAAGAGTTCGAATGGTACTCTTGTTTTGCCTTCGGTAATATTGACAAGGCAGCCATTGTGGTTTTGACTGTCATTCTCACGGGAATGGAACAGTTCATTCCTTCCAGTCTCTCTAAGTCAAATAAAAAAAAATCTGGCAATCCTTGGTATAATCATGACTGTAGAACAACAACCGCCAATAAAGAAGCCTCTCACCGCAAATATGTTAAGAACCCGTCAAATGAAAATTTAGCTATATTTAAGGCGGCTAGAAATCTGGCAACTCAAACAGTGTCCCAAGCTAAAAGAAATTACCAAAAAAAAGTTCGAGAAGAGTTGCGACAGGTCTTAAACCAGGGCAATAGCAATCGGACCTTTTGGTCCTTTGCCCGCAAAGTAGAGGAAAACTTTTTGAACAGTAGGAAATTATCAATACCACCTCTGAAAGATGGGGATTGTATCTTTACTACAGCTCAAGAAAAACCCAATCTCTTTGCCCGAAAATTTGCAGCAAACTCTAATTTACCTGATTCTAACTTAATACCCCCGATTATCTCTCTAGCCAGTTCATCGATGCGCCGCATTATATTTAGATCCAGAGTTGTCGCTAAAGTCCTTGCAAGCATTAACACCAACAAGTCAGCCGGTCCGGATTGTATTCCCCCAATTGTCCTCAAATATTGCTGTAAATCCTTGTCTAAGCCACTATCATATCTGTTTCACCGATCTATGTTTTCTGGCATTTTCCCTTCCATCTGGAAGACTGCTAACATACATCCTGTGCCAAAAAAAGGCAGTAAATCGGACCCTTCAAATTATCGCCCAATCGCTATCGTCTCGGTGCTTTCTAAAGTACTTGAGACCATAATCAACTTCCAGCTGATGAAATATTTGGAAGCTAATCATCTAATTTCTGATCGTCAGTATGGATTTCGCGGAGGGCGTTCAGCAGGTGATTTAATTAATGTTGTTACTGAACAATGGAACAGAAGCATTCATCAATCTGGTGAATCTCAAGTCATTGCTCTCGATATCTCAAAAGCATTTGATCGTGTGTGGCACAAGGGTTTGCTGTGTAAATTGAGGGCAGTTGGCCTTCACGGTTCGTTAATTTTATGGATTGAGAATTTTCTTTTTTGTCGCAAAATCCAAGTGGTGGTGGATGGTGTGACTTCCGATCAACATCTTATAAACGCTGGTGTTCCTCAGGGATCCGTCCTTTCTCCAACCCTTTTTCTAATTTTCATCAATGATCTTCTATCAGCAACTCTCAATCCAATATACTCCTATGCTGATGACAGCTCACTTTCCACCTCTTACAGTTTACCTTCTTCTTCATCGCGAAACGATGTTCTCGCAGAAAGAATGGCTATGAATGACCGCCTTACGCGAGATCTCAATGTCATTCTTAAATGGGGTGAAGCCAACAGAGTTGAATTTATTCCCAACAAATTTCAAACCTGTGTTTTTTCTGGCCGAACTGATGGTTATTCACCGTCTTTTCTGACTGGTGAATCCAGCTTGGCTACGTCTGACACATTTGAGATTCTCGGTTTAACTATTTCAAAGAGAATATCTTGGGCTGAACAAATAAACAAAGCAGCGATTGGTGCAGCCAAATGTCTTGGATTTCTACGACGATGTAAGTTTTACTTTAATCCATCCGAAATACTTACAATATATAAGACCTACATAAGACCCAGGTTGGAGTATAATTCTCATATTTGGGCTGGAGCACCGAAAACTCATTTAACTGCACTCGATCGGGTCCAAAACCGAGCATCTCGAATGATTGAAGACATAAAATTATTATCTGATCTTGATTCTCTTTCCCATAGGCGTAATGTGGGAGCCTTATGCGTGTTTTACAAGTACTTTCATGGTCATTGTTCATCGGAACTTTATGAATTTATGCCTGGTTTGTCAAAGCCTGCACGTAACTTAAGACGCCTGGTACACCGATACAATCTGGAAATTAAATTCGCGAAGACCAATAAATTTAAAAATTCATTTTTTGTTAGGAGTACGCGAATGTGGAATAAACTGAACGACGAGACGTTTCCCTTGGAATACAATTTACAGAGATTCAAACTTAATATCAAAAGTAAACAACTAGAAGACTGAAAACCTTTATTCCTTTTATTCCTTTCTTACCTTTTTCCCTCCTAATCCTTCCTTTTACCTTTTGCAGTAGTGCTGTGTGTTTGTTGCTAAAACTTTCATATAAAGGATATACATACATATACATATCCTAAGTGCTCTGAACATTTATAAAAAAAAAAAAAAAAAAAACCGTTAAAACGCTTAGAATCTAATGAAATTCACTCTCCGACACGTTTTGATTCAAGGCCCAACTCAACAAAATACTTATTTGGACTAAACGCAAAATGTTATCCGAAACATCTCGTATCTACGACCATTTGGGATGGATAATCCCAAGCATTATATCATAGCAAAGTGTCAGGCATAACAAAGTATCTATTTATATGAAAACGATTCTCTTGGAAGTGGTCAGGATGTACATATTGATAGTATTATCCTACCGTTGAAAAACTGGAACTTTCAATGTTTCGCTTACAGCACTCCAATTGTGTAAAAATCTCTTTCAAACAAAGTTATTTTGTCGGAAACAATATCGTCGGTAGCAAAGTTTAACATGGTTAAACCATGATTAAGCATAAAATTAACCTAACTCGGTTTGCAATTGTTTGAGAAGTGCCAAAATTTGCTTCGCTTCATTATAGTTCGGTTTGGAGCTCATGAGAATATGCAATTGTATTTGATATATAAATTACAAAAATTTGGTCTCTGTAGTAACCAAACTACAAAATTGTTTTGGTTCATACTAGGCTTTTAGCTTAGAACAGTTAACGTGTTCTGGGTTACTTGCAGTTTCTCCTATTTTACCAACTACTGTCGTCGATTTTGAAAGAAGCTCACAACCCAATCAGAAAATTTGACTCATTATTAAAGTATTAGAAATTGTTGGCATTACTGCAGGTTTCCGAGAAATATTAAGGATCCGGTTTAGGAAATGTAAAATAGCAATAGAATGGCCGGCAGAGAAGCCTTGCGAAATTATTTTAATGCGAAAGATATTTTCATTGCTGATGTAGATGACATTTTTTTCCAAAGCATGTATGTAAGAACTGCTACTTAATCGTCGCAATGCAAACATTTTAGTAGATAGGCTAGATAAATTCGAAATGATCGCAACCAAGAGTACTACAGAACTAATCATTTCACAAGCAACATTTAATTCGCAAGTGTTTATGTCCTCAAATTTACTAGTGGCCAGTGACGACGAATGCGTAAAGATAGCTGACACCAAAAACAACAACTTCTTCTGGAAGATCGAAGAAATGTTGAATTCCAGTAAAAAAAAAAAACACCTTAAGGTGCGCAATTTCGGGTATATATTCAAATATATAACAAAGTTAAGAACATCTTCATAGTTAAACTGCCATTGCAAAAATCCAGCAAAATGATTTAATGCAATAATCAAACAAAAAAATGGACACCTGTACAAATCATATATGGTGAAATTGAAGTCACTAAAAAAGATATAGAGCATAAAAATATAGAGCAAAAATATGAAAAGGTGTATTGAATGAGGGTAGCACCACAACTACGCTCACGGTTATATTTGATGCGTCTGCCATATCAGGAAGCGGACTTTTATTCAACGATGTTCTAATGTCCAACTTGCAAACCACCTTTATTTGAAATATTATTATGATTCCGTCAGCATAGGTTTGTGTTATATGTGGTGTTGAAAAGATGTACCGGCCGGTTTGGATCAATAATTGAGATAATTTGATAACAGAAACAATGAAAATATCGAAGAATTTGCAGACCAAGGTTTTAAGCTAATCAGCGCTTTTTTGATGAAAGTTGTCTCAAAGTTGTGTGTAGTAACATTTTACACAGAATTGATCAAGGTGAGCACATAAAGCAGCCCCAGCCAAAATATTGTTTTGGCTAAATCATTTTTATATAGCACCAGTTAAGCATATTAGTTACCTCAACTGGAACTAGTATAGGTGCTTGGTTCCTGCTTTGATGATGGAGTTTTCAAATGAGCTAGTGAAATAAATTGTATGATAGTGTATAAATTGGGGCAGGGTCGGCGCTTCTGTAGCTGTAGATGGCGCAGTAAAACCAGGCACCACAGTTATGGAGTGGCTAAAAAAATGTGGATTAGTTGAGTTCTCATTAAATTTTTGCTTTGAGGATTGTTAATATGTGATTGTAGGAGACAAGGGTTTGATGACGCATCGCTTTTAAAGGAAAAAATATTGAAATGCAGGAACAAATTTAAGGAACCACATGCTTCTTTAGTTCCGACACTCTTCAAAGGTTATATGTATTTTTTGCTAATTCGTTTTAATGGTCGACAATCTAACAAACATTATGTGAGACTAGGTAGAGGATAGAAAAATATGACGTTTAGTTATTTAAAAAGCTTCGTTAAGTTAACGGAAATGTTTTAAAAAAATCGGTTCGAATTACTAAAATTTCAATAGATTTCGTATAAAATGTTTAATCGACATTGATAATTTTCGTTAATTTAGTTTCATTAATTTAGTTTCATTAAGCTCGATTTTAAATCATTCTTGTCTAAATTGCACTTATAAAAAACATATTTTAATCTAAACTTAAGCTGTAAAAAATAATGCTCGCTGTGCAAGACTTTTTAACCCAATTGCTAGCAATATATAGAGTTTAAAAAAATAAAAAAATATTTGATATTTTCACGGTTGCCGAATAATTCAGCAAAGTTTGTACGACCTTGCTAAAAATGTATTATTTTATAATTGTAAATTAGTGTTACAATATGCCCGGAGCCTTCGAAATTTCAGATGATAACCTATCAAGTAAATAAACCAATTTAGTTTAAGATTGTTAAATTGTTCGTTCAGTTACTTGAATCATTGAACCACCTTAAAATTAAAAATCAATGTTGTTTCGTTAAGTTTTTCATTGTTTAATTGAAAGTGTTAAGTTAGAATTATTATATTTCCAATTTCCATTAAAAACCGTCACTAGTTTCATAAACACGTTTAAATTACGCGTTTAAACACGTTTACCAGCTATAATAATATTTGGCTTCTAAACGGTAATTCTTCACACCTTTAACTAAATATACTTTAAAGATAAAAAGTGATTCGGATTCATAATTCGTTAATTTACTTTCAAAAACTTGTAAGATTCATTTTTAGTAGGTTTCGTTGAATATTCGTCAAGTTATATGAATACAATTTAATAAAAATTTATTAGTTAGTTTTTGAATATTGTTATACTCAAAATAACTAAAATTATTCGTTGTTACGTTTATCTTGAAACGTTTTGTCAAATAAATTTAACGAAAAGGTGTTTTTAATTAAAGAAATTGAATGGATTAAATAAATTACTAATAATATCCATAACCGTGGATTTAAAAAAAAATTTAATTTTTTAAAACTTATTTTCGTTAAGTCCGTTTTTGAATCGTTCTTAAAAATATAATAAATATAATAAACAAAAATATAAATATCACACTGATATGCAGTCAACTTTTGTGACAATTTTGTTAAAAAATTCGTCGCTAAATAGGATTGCTTTGTTGACTATATAATAATTGACAATTCATTTTATATTAGGCGTCCCGAGTAATAGATGTTTGAGGTAAACATTAGCATTGCTGTGAACTAAAATTATATCGATTCGTCAAATACTCGTTAATATTTCGTCAAATACTCGGTAATTTGTTTGAGTTTAATTTAAAAAAAATATTTGTTATTTTTAAAAAACGTTATATTAAATTAATCGTTATATCATCAAAATAGAATAAAATTTTGTTGGATCGTTAAATTAAAAAAGTTTCGTTAATTTTCGTCAATTTTCGTTAAGTTGCGTTGCAACCATTATTTTGTATTTATTTGATTTATAAAAAGGTTTATTGGAAACGAAAAGGACTCATTGGCGATACACTCAACCAAAGTTTAAGATAATAAAATACTGAAATTCGAGTTTATTTACAAGGCACCGCCAAATATTTATAAGAACCCCCAATTTGCATAACTGTATCTGTTGACATGTTATACTATTCTAAATTATGTTTTAATAATAAAATAAATGATTAAGGCTTTCAAAATTAGGTTGTTTGTGCCAAGAACATTTTGCTATAATGATGTTCCATTTACTTTTTCAACTGTTTCAAGAAGATAGGTTTAAAGTTAAATTTTATTTTGAAATTCTTGATTATGTGTTTTTTTTAAGGTGAAACTTTCAAATATCTCGGAAACAAGCACTGTACGAAAAAAATGTGCAAGATCAAAATTTAATCATTCCGAAGAGTGGTAAAAATTATTCCCTTTCCCCTGTAGGTGAGGTGGGAAGTAACTTTGAAATGAAAATATATACTCCTATTTTTTATTCTAATTTCGGATTCTCCTGCTAAAAATAAGTAAGGAGGTTAGTTAGTTATGGCTAAAATCGGCTAACCGGGAGTGGCTACTTCCATAAGAAGTTTTTCGAGTTTTATAAATATTTCACAAAGTACAGCACTCAAGAGAAAACTTGAGTTGAGTGCAAAAGTGTTGTATTAAAAAAATAAACAAAAATTAAAAAAAAAAACATTATAAAAATTATTTAAAAAAAATTAAAATTCTGCACCCTCCGGTTAGCAGATTTTTTAAAAGTTATCCCCCGCTCCACCTACAGGGAGGGGACGAAGGTATTAATTTAAGTATTAATATATTTCAAATTTTGACAAATTTTTCGTAGAGTGCTTATTTTCCGATATTATTTGAAAGTTTCAGCTTAAAAAAACACCCGGTATTCACAATCTGCTACATTGATTGGAAGAAATTTTAAAACACAACGATATATTTAAATATTTGCATTTGGCTTCTTCGGTTCTTCCAATAACATACGCAATAATTGTTTTCAGTCAGAGAAACACCTTACTTTTTTATAATGGTAAGTTTGGCATAAGCAATCAACACTTAAATATTATATTTTATATACAATTTAATATCGAGATTTACCTATAATAGTATAAAATCTCTTAACATTTTAATAACGATGTCTATAGTGGTAACTTCCGAAGAAAGAAGCTTTTCGAAAATAAAAATCATTAAAAACGATCTCAGAACTTCTTTGCTATTTATCATAATATACAGTGAACTTCTTGAAAATAAAGACTAAAGTACCTTAATAGATGATTTTGCTAAAATTTAGGCTTGTAGAAATAACACTGTGCAAAATTTGAGTTTTTAAAAATCTTTTTTTTTTTAACTATATTTTACAAATGCAGTCGTGAATTATGTCTCAGTGGGAAACCCTAGTTAAAAATGCATTGTAAATCCTACCTCCGATGTAATGTGGGAATGGATTATTGTTTGGGTTGCCACTTTTGGAAATTACACCAGGTGTAAAATAGTCTAGCGCCGGCCTTGAATTTGGGTCATATAAATATTAAAGATCCCGTCTAAAGAAGTTTAATCCTCCTGACATTGCATCCGTTATGATTGTGAGGGATGTTATTATTATCTAAATGGACTTTTTTATTGCCATTCAATCCAAGAACTTGCCAGATAAGATAGTGATATAGGATAGTGGCTTCCGAAGAAGAGCAACCACCATGCATTTGATGTTTCAACCATTTTTTCCGTCGATGGTTTCATTGCACGCAATAATCAAGATAGCTCAAAATTGTGATGGTATTTGCTTCAAAATGCGATGCGGACACTTGATTTAGAAATCCCCACTTCACGTGCTGCTTGGCGAACAGATTCCCTAGAAGTTTCGCGATATGTTTCAAGCAGTTCTTCTTCTCTTGCGGTGCTTGTAGATTTCCGTGGTCCCCCAGAACGCTGTTTGTGGACATTTTGAATAATCCCGTCTCTTTCAAATTTATCTCTGATGCGAGTAATGGTGAGTCTTGTAGGTGGATCTATATGAAATTCCCTTCTAAACTGTCTTTGCACTTCCACTATGTTTTCAAACTTAAGGTAGCACTTTAAAATAAATTTACGTTTTACAAAGTCTAGTTTAATCTCCGACATGATTATAAATGTGGTTTACTCTAAAAAAACTAATTATATTAGTTATAATGAGCTATTCAAGTGTGTATACATTTTTTTGGGACACTCTGTATAATCGTACCATCAAATGATTGAAATGCTATTAACCTATCGATCTTCTACTTATACGAGAAAAGAATTTTCTACTTACTTTTATATAGTAGGACACAGGTTTTGAAGAATCGAGAGCAAGGTTTTATCCAGACAAATAGTGAGCCAGTGTGCTAGGTGCATTTGAAAAGATCCAATGCCGCACAATGCTAAATAATGCAAAATCTGCCGCCTCAGGAAGTAACATCCATTTGAAAAAACGCGCAGTTGTTGATTTTTATACGGACCATTTAAGGTACAGCCAATATGATGACGAGGACAAATACTCTTACCAATATTATACAACTGAAAGCTTCCTCTAAGCGTTAACTCGGTGTAGATCACACGAATTTTGTTGTAGCTATAATTATCTCTGATATTCCTGAAAGTCTTATTTTAAGGCGACCGTAAAGCAGGCACAAGTAGACTAAGCTCGAGTCTTGGGTCAATCAATACTAACGATCAACGAATTTACAACCCATATAACTAAAATAGAAGCTGTGATAAAATCAATGGCATTAATAACTTTAATAACTGAAGCTGAAGACATAGGCCCTTTCAGTGCACTTTCTAATTGAGCGACGACTTGTTGATTTGTTTTAACATACGATCTTAAGTTGCAAACGTTATTGTTAAAAGGAGTCATTTATGAGACCAATTTACAAGATCCAATTAAAATAACTCCAATATTAAGATTTGGCAAACCTGATTCCAAATCCATTTTTTGGCCTAATCTTCCAAATCTATTGTCAGATCCAGAACCATGACCTTTTTCGGAAACATTTGCGGATACTCTTCTATAGACTTTTAATTTGAGATTTATATTCAAGACCATGCTGGCGGTAGTAGATTCAGATTTAGTAATGAAACATTTGTGAATTCAAACTCGTTTTTGATATCCATTTGGAATTCAAAACAAGATACTTTAACTGGTCCTGATTTGATGTAGGAGCTGAAATATAATTGAGAATTTGGTTCTATATCCAGTTTTAGTTCTAGGTTGAGATTGTCCCAACCGGATGAGTATACGGTTTCGGATATGATTTTATGAAAGATCTGGACCCAGATCTATATTTTGAGTCTGGTTTTAGATCCATAATTATAAACGTTTCTAGGTCCGTTTTCAGATTCGAATTTAGATTTAGAATGGGATCACGATTCCTGAATTGGTTTCAGAACTTTTCTAGTCTGATTTTAGGTCAGCCAAAATAGCACTCAAAATATTTATAAACTTAATTACTTTCATCGTAAAGTTGTTATATATTAAAGAAATTTTGACTCAAATAACACACTTTTAGGGCACATCTCATTTAAATTAATGATGAACTACCGATTCATGTACGAGTTTTACCTAATTTTGACAATTGTTTGCAGGAGATTTCAACTTGCAATTTGTTATTGGTATAGCCCTGCTTTAATTTTCTTAACAACACTTCTAAAAACTGACTGCTTGCAAACTTTAAAATTGTATAGAGTGTACATCAGAATTGCGCCATTTATTTTCTATTTTATGTTATCGAGACTTTAAGCTTAAAGTTATCAAGTTTCCTTAAATTTGGAGAAAAACAAAATATCCTAAATATATAATAAATATATCATATCAAGCTAATCCCCAATCATTTTTATTTATGTAAATATTTTCTTCGTGTGGGGGTTGGAAAAGGAATGAAAATCGTTCATCAAAATAAGCCATATTATGTATATGTATATGTACGTATATGCGGAGAAGTGTATAGCAATTTTGGTCGTAAGAAAATGTTTTTCTTTTGTTTTACTTATTTCTTTTCTCTTTTGATAACAAAATCTTAAGTGGCTTCAAATACCTAACTCCTCTTACTTATAGCCCCTTACTACTACTACTACCACTATATCAATTTCAATAATCTTGATATTTGAATTAAAGAATTTTTTTTTGCTGCTTTTGTGTTTACTTGTTTGGTTTTCAAGATAACAAGTTGGAAAATTATGATAATTTATTTGTTTATTTTGTATTGTTGTGCTTGTGTGTATGTGTGTGTGTGTGCTTATGGTTTATCGTTCGGCACAATATAATATTGTGTTTGAATTTGTGTTTTACAGAATACATCATAATCATGTAAAATATGTTTTGTTTGAAATGAATGATACCATTATTTCGGGAAGAGATGAATATTCTATTTAAATTCTCTACAAGTGGCCAAATGGGTAACATCTTTACGATTTGGTTAAGAATATCAGACTAGCACGATATGCAAATGAAGTAATATGATCTGTGGTTTTAGCTGGAGCATCATAATTAGGAGGTCTTGGATTCAAACTCTAATATAGGATGATGCTACATCATACAGTTAAGAGGTATTTTCATCATACAGTTGAGATCAGAAATGATAATAATTATAACTAAGGGTATCTGCTTGTTTGCAGATGACAGAAAAAAGACTCTACAGTGGTGAAAAAAGAAATTGGTAGCTTAGTTGAAGCTTGAAAATCAAGAAATGATGATTTGTGCAAAAAATTAAAGAACGTCGAAGAAATTTGATTGTATACAGTATGTCGGAAAAACTACACGACGAAAAACATTATTGCTGCTTACAAAAAGGAGCGTGTGCAAGGTAAGACTAATTAATTAATATAAATGTATAGATCAGATACTTATAGCTAATTCCCATTACAGGACCATTATCATCAGATTGCAGCCAGCAAAAAATTTTAAGATCAAGTGTGCCATCATTTGATTTTAAAATTAATTGTTTATTTTGTGGCGAAGTGATTCAAAAGATTGACTCTAAGAATCTAAGCCGATACAAGCAAGTAAGTGTTGTGAAATCAACTGAAATGCAACAAACTATCCTGGATCTTTGTTGTAAACGCAATGACGCATGAGGAAGTTTAGTCAATACCCGGATTGCTGGGTAAAATAATTTGCGATATCCAGAGAAGTCCAGAGAAAAACCTATAAATGAAAACTATCGTGCAATTTTTGAAGCTTTATGTACCTTTATAAAACAAAGTAATGAATTTCAATTTGAATTACGTGGTCTAAAAAAACTAGGGGAATTCAGTGGCAATGATGTAGATTTGTACGGTTACTACTACTAGAGGGACCTGCTTATAAATCATTTTAAATTAAATTTGGTAGCAACCAACTTATGTGGCAAAACCATAATTGTGACTTGAAAGGACATATTACCCGAAGAATTATTAGTGCAGAATTTGGGCTCATACAAATGTAGTTCTATTGAAGAAGAGCGCATTACATTTGTTAAAGCAGCAGCAGGAATTATCAAAGAAGACATCCAGTCCCAAATTTATGATACAATGGGATATCCAACATTCGATGATATCAAAAATGATGGTGGAGAGTTTGTACCAGCGACTATAAAGATATTTACGGAAACTTTTTATAAAAAACAAACCGAATGCTTTTCAACGAAAACAAATCAAAAAATGCAGTTTCTCCTCTGCAAAAAGATTTTCTCGAGGACGAGGGATTACCGATGACACCATTTTAAAATGGATTGTTTCTACGCCTGTTTGTATGCTGGTGATATCCGCGATGGAAACTTCAATTACTTCTGAACAACATGTTGAAGTCCGAGGCTGTAGGAAAGCAAGGAATAATCTGGACAAAAACAAATTTATTTCCTGGCTTCAACAACTTAACCCTCTTGTCAGTAATTTGGTCAGTTTATCAACTGGACTTGTTACTGATTCGAACATATCGTTTTCGCAAGAAAGCACAAAGATATTCAATTGCAGCTCAGGTTCGGGGAAAAAAAACTTTCGTTATAAATTCCCTTTTCAACGACGGTCTCTTACGAAAGAGAATACAGTTGAGCATCAAAACCATATTTAAAAGACATTGATAGGGAATATTTTCAAACAAATTGCAAATATATTGAAGATGGAAGGCCATCTACTTCACTTGGTAGTTTGGCCAAAGCCAGCGATATGTGGCACGAATCTAAAAATGTATGGTGCTTATGTTTTAAAACATTATGGCAGAAATATAACGGTAGTGTTTGATGGTTATCCGAACTAGGCCCCCACGAAAGGAGAAGAATAAAAGACAAGAGCCATTGCCAAAATTGCCGAAAATATCGAAGTAGGGAGCAGTATGATGTGCACGATTTCTCAAAGCAAATTTCCCGCAAACACTCAAAATAATTCGAAAAGCATCGGGGAACTGAAGCAACACCTACATTGTTAAAACATACCAACACATCAGGCAGAAGAGGACACAGATACCTCTATCGCAAATATAGCTTTGAGGTTTGCAAATCGTGGCGATCAGGTGGTGGTTGCTGCAGTGGACTGGGACATCCTCATGCTGCTTGTGCTTTTAAGTTCACCAGCACGTCGATCAACTGGGCTTCTTTGCCTCAAATCGAATACAGTGTAAGATACAACAGCAGAGAGGACACAGTTGTCCACATTAAACGACCTGCTTCCAGTTCTTGATGCTTTTACCTGATGCGATACAACCTCAGCATTGAACAAGAAAGGAAAACTTAAAGCATTCAAGCTTTAAGTTTTAACATCACCAAATAGAGTCCACTAGAAGAAGCAAGATATCTGGCTTACAACAGAGTAATTGGTAACCTGCAGTTACATTCTAAATTCGATTTAGCTTGGGGATGGAGAGCTGTCAAAAGTTGTTTTCTACCCAATCCAACTGTCCTGCTACCGGCACAAGAACAACTGCTAAAGTTGATATCTTGCAACTGTCGTACGCAATGCACTACAAGATGTGAATATAAGCGTATAGAGCTGAGCTCAGCAATGGGTGGAACCTGCAAGGGTATATCATGCAACAACACAACAAGCGAATAAGATTTCAATAATATTAATAGTTAAATTAATAGTTTGAATAGCTAACTGATCTCTGTTTACAGTTAAACTCCAAAAATTTACTTATAAATAAAATTTAGCTCAAATTTGACCAACTTTACGGCCACAAATAAAAAAATAATGCTACACAAATTGTGCACTACTGAACTCTCCGTCATTTAAGTCATTTTTCAAATTGGTTCTTTCCGTTCAGAAAGTATTTTAATTTTTCTGAACACCTACAATTAGTTATTCCAACGCTGACTGCAGGACACCTGGCACACGAACACGACCCACAAAATATAAATAGAAACCAATTATTTTGAAATTTTTTTTAAATGTAAGGTTATGATTTCAGGAATAAATATTACAAGCTGGAGGGAAACTTAATTCACTGTGAAGTAAAGTTCGATCAAATCAAACTTATTATTAATTTAGTAATAAAATGATTACATGCAGGTAGAAAAGATAAGACATGAAGGTCAATTAAGCATTGCCAAGTAAGAAAAGTATAGTATATGTTGGATAGAATTTAATTTATTCAAATGGCAACAAACTGAAGGTTTGGACAATGAAGAACCATTTTCAGTGAAAAGAGGCGTAAAATCGACTATCGACTGTTTTGAAACCACCAAAAAGGGACTATTAAACCACAAGAGTAATTTTCACTAATTGTGTCAGTAAGAAAAAATGAAGAAAATTCTTATAAAAAAATTCGTGTAAAGTCTAAACTGACTCTTACAATTTTGAAGCACTTTTATTAGCAGCACAAATATTTTTGATTTGACACAAAGAGATCCATTTAATTTTATACTCTCCACATGGAAAGCACTTTTAAATTCTTTTTAGCTGTATCACTTGTAAACTCGGGTAAAAATAAATTAACCGAAACCTTTGGATGGAGCACACATGACAATCTCCAAAATATTTGTAACTAAAAACACAACCAGACATGTTTGGGACTAGAAATTATGATAAAAAATTCTTCCATCAAGCAGCTTTCATTAGGGTATCTATTAGGTCCTCTTGAGTAGGCATTGCATGGATATTTAAGTTTCAAATTTGTCTTTAACGGTACATCAGGGATATTCAAGCAAAATGTTATGCTTATTGTAACATCTTTACTCCGTAATAGCTATATCAGATAATTGTTAAAATATACCTAGAATTGCAATTTCACCTTAAGATTTCTTATAATATAATCCAGGAGGAGGAGAATAGTATGTTAACAAGTGTCCCCTTGAGTAATGCAAATAAGTAGAAGCTGTGTGAAAAGTAGTTAACGCAGAACACTCGTAACAGCCTAACGGAATACCAAAACGCTAAGAAATAAACCTATTTCTAGCGGGTGAGTAGAGGAGACAGAAGAGATGTCACACCATTCATGAACAACGTCAAGCAACCATATGCGACGTTAGTACATATTTGGTTGACCGCTTGGGAACATCTAAGAAGAAAAAGTACAAAACATGAAGAAGAATGAGAACCTCCCCCCCGGTATGCCAGTATACCTTATCCAGCAGCCCTGGAAACTGGCTAGGATTCAATGGAACAATCATTCATTAGTCTGAAATTAAAATGATTACAGAAACGAACACTATTACAAATAACAACACAAACCGGACACCAACACAAATATCGACCCTTGGCTATCGTACACGGACACGAATCGGAAACTGGAACATCAGAACTCTTACAGAAACATCAAGGCTAGCACAAGTAGAGAAGGAAATGAAACGTTATAACATCGAGATTCTCGGCCTCAGTGAAGTCAGATGGAAAAGCAGTGGAGAATTAAACACGAGCAATGGAAATTATATGAATTCTCTGGTAGAGACGACACACATGAACAAGGCGTGGGGGCATATTAACAACAAATAAAGCAAAGAAAGCATTGATGGAATGGCAACCAGTTAAAAGAAGAATTATAGTGGCAAGGTTCCATTCAAAAATAAGAAACACAACTATCATTCATTGCTATGCCCCAACAGAAGATGCAGAAGATATAACGAAAGATGAGTTCTACGAGCAGTTACAAGCCACAGTAGCAAGAACGCACAGAAATGACGTCAAAATCATACAAGGAGATTTCAATGCAAAAATTGGTACAGACAACATCAACCTAACCACTATCATGGGAAGAAATGCATTGGACTCTGTGCGAAATAACAATGGAGAAAGACTTGTCGACTTCTGTAGCACAAATCAATTGTTCATAGGCGGCAGTAGGTTTCCACACAAAAATATACATAAATACACATGGACATCACCGGATGGCAGAACTAAAAATCAGATAGATCACGTAATGATCAATAAGAAATTCCTCACATCACTACAAGATGTAAGAACAATGAGGGGCGCAGATGTACACAGCGATCATCAACTGGTAATAGCACAATTCAAGATCAAGCCAGCAGCTGTAAAACATTCGAAGACAAATAGGAGGAAATTTAACACAAATAGATTGAGAGACATTGAAACAAGAAACACTTTCAATGAAACGCTCCAACTCAATCTCCAGTCTGAAGCCACTCGTATAGAAGAAAGATGGAACCAAACAGAAGAAGCCTACATCAAGACTGCCACGGACGTACTCGGCTACAGAAAATAAAAAAGGAAACCTTGGATCAGTGATGATACATGGCAGAAAGTTGAGGAACGCCGTCAATTTAAGTTGCAAATATGCCAACATAACACGTAAGAGGTGAAACGTAGATACGAAGAAACAGCGCGTCAAGTAAAGAAAATGGTAAGGAATGATCGAAGAAAATATACAGAAAGCATTCTCAAAGCTGCTGAAGAGGCAGCAGCAATCCAAAATATGCGAGCTCTACACCAGTGTGTAAGAAAGGTCACTGGTAAAATTACAAATAAACCACCTATAAGGGACGCTAAGGGACTGTTCACACTAACTGCGAATTGCGAAATGCGAATAAGCTATTTTTAGAATTTTATGACATAAAAAACTATTAAATACAAAATGTTTTTCTATTTATGATACTCTTACATAAAAATAATTAATTGTAAACTAAATTTCTTTAAAAAAAAGATCAAAATAATGAAAAAAAGGAAATTCGTATTTAATATGTCATAACCCAAAAATTCGTTGTTGTAAAAATTACTTTCCACTCGCGTTCCACACAATTTCAGTAGCACGAATTTTGGTATTCGTACTAATTTTTCAAATCACAATTCAAATTCTATTCAGTTGTTTGTGATATCGTAAAAAAATATTTTACCTAAATATTTTTTAAATTAATTTGCCTAAATATGAACAAATTACAAAAAACTGACTTTGAAGAAAAACTTATAACGGAGGTAAGTGTTTATCCGTGTTTATACAATAAAACAGATTCGGAATACAGCAACCGAAATAAGCGTAACCAAATATGGGAGGAAATTTCTCATTTGCTTGAATATCCAGGTAATGATTTATTTTATATTTATTAAGTAGTAAATAAATATTTCTGTATTAATTATAGTTCCACAATGCAAAATTAAATGGAAAAATTTAAAGGATACATTTTTTCACTATGTGCGTATGGAAAGGAATAATCCTAGTGGCAGTGCAAGGGAAAAAAAAATTAAATGGTTGCATTACGATGCATTACAATTTTTATTACCGTGTTTGGATGCACCAAGGTATGTAGTGTTACTAAAATAAATTGAATTACAATTTTATAATTCACGTGGTATAATAATATGTTGTTTCTTGTAGCACCATATCAAATTATGTGGGTAATACCGAAGAAGAGAGTAGCAATCACGCCGAAGCTTCTGAAGTTACCACAATAACAAAAAAAAATAACAACAAAAGAAAAGAAACTAATGTGGAAGCTGTATTATTACAGGCCATACAGAGCTTTGATGAGAAGCAGCCTGAGCCCGAACCATCATCTGAATCAAAATTATTCTTAGATAGTTTAGTTCCCAGGTTTGAACGACTATCCCAGTGGAAACGATCATATATGCAATTCAAAATTCAAGAATTGCTACATCAAATTGAATTTGAATCAGTTGAAGATTCTGAAAATACTTGTTAAATACATATATCTAAGAATAATTTTGGTTCAGAAGCTGATGATTCTATAATTGAATTTATGTGATAAATTTTATATGTACTGATAATTTATTTTTTTAATTTTGTTATTATTTAAGAATTTCTATGAATTACATACATATATATAATTTCTGAATTATTTTTGAGAATATATATATATATATATATATATATATATATATATATATATATATATATATATATATATATATATATATATATATATATATATATATATATATATATATATATATATATATATATATATATATATATATATATATATATATATATATATATATATATATATATATATATATATATATATATATATATATATATATTATATATATATATATATTATATATATATATATATATATAATATATATATATATATATATATATATATATATATATATATATATAATATATATATATATATATATATATATATATATATATATATATATAATATATATATATATATATATATATATATATAGTATTTAAATATTATAACTTATGTATATTGAGACATGTATTTATGTATATTTTTTTTTGATAAATGAAACGAATTAATATGTGACTTTTTATTAATGAATATTTTTTATTTATGCATATTTAATATTATTCTAATAACATATTGTTTTGCCATGGAACTTTGCCGGCATTTGAACACCATTCTGAAAAATGTTCCCGTAGTTCAAAAGCTGAAAATTTTCGATCAGTGTGTAATAAATTGTTGTCTAAATTGGTATTTAATTCGAAATTTTGCTGAACTACAGGCATCCGCAAGAAATTATGCAATGTAACACATGCCGTTACAATTAATTTACAATTATCTGAGTTGTTTTCTATCCGTTTTAGTAATATACGCCAAGTTTGAGCACAAATCCCAAAAGCACTCTCTACTACACGCCGAGCCCGACTTAATCTGTAACCAATACACATGAAATAAACCAAGAAATTTGAAAATTTAAAAATAAACATCTGTACCTATAATTAAAAATTCTTCTTGAATCGGTTAGGTTTTTGCCAGGAAATGGTCTTAAAATGGTTTCTTTCAAGCCAAAAGCCTCATCGGCAATTATTATATTTGGTACTTTTTCAGTTTGGTTTGGCAACGGTATATTATTTGGTAAATTAAGCTGTTGATCGTTGCTGAGCCACATTTTACCAAATGAAGATTGCGAGAATATAGTAGAGTCTGACATACTTCCATATCCTCCAATGTCAACCATAAGAAAACGGTAATCTGCATCTACTAGCGCCATTAATACTAGAGAAAATCTTTTTTTATAATTGAAATTTTGACTTCCGGAGTTCTTAAAAGCAAAAGCATCAATATGTTTGCCATCTAAGGCACCCAAGCAACTAGGAAAATTCCATTTTTTATAAAATTGTTTCCTAATACGAATCCAATCATTATCTTTTAAATATGGAATGGCAATTGGCATCAAAAGATTTTTGATGGATTTCAATGTTTGTATGACTATTTTGTGGACTGTCGAATGACCCAAGAAGAAATGTAAACCTAAATCCTTTAAAGTCCATCCCGATGCTAAAAATCTAATTAATAGTATAGTTTTGGAATTATATTCGTTTCTAATTTAAAATTCTTATTATTATTGTGCGTATTCATTTCTTTACCTTAATGTAACAACCAGTTTTTCTTTCGGATGAATTGATTCTCTATAATTTGTAGCTTTAGGTTGTAAGGAAGATTCCAAATATTTTAATATCTCCATAAATTTATATCTGTCCATCCGAAAATAAGTATAATACAACTGAGGATACTTTTCTAACTCCAACACTACTCGCTTGTAACATCCGGATCGGGCTTTATTTTTCAAATAAGGATGCACCCAATATTTCCGTTTTTTCGATTGAATATAAAGATAAGTGCAACATATAATCTTTAATTTTTGCAAGCGATCTTTATTTTTGATTATGACCATTGCAAATAGAACTTCATTTGTTTATTAAATGTCCAAAATAAATGATGTTGACATAAAAATTCGCTCGAGTTTAGTGTGCATCGAATTTGCGAATTCGCGTATGGAATATATTTGCAATTCGCGATTCGCGTTCGGTGTGAACAGTCTCTAATGGTCAAGTACTAACAACAGATGAAGCACAGTTAAAGAGATGGAAGGAATATTTCGAAGAAGACGTCGTCGCCGACCCCGGAAATCTCCAGTCATTAATTGACATCAATAAAGAAACTAGCAACACCCATCCACCAACGGAACGGGATGTTAAAGATGTCATTAATAGACTGAAGAACAATAAGGCCGCTGGAACAGACAATATAACCGCCGAAATATTCAAAGGAGATCTATCTACAACTGCTAGCATATTAGCACCAATAATCCAAGAAATCTGGAATTCTGGGAGAATCCCACTGAAATGGAAAGAAGGCTTGATAATTACGATACCCAAGAAAGGTGACCTAAGAGAATGTAGGAACTGGCGAGGTATCTCCCTCCTCAACACAACAATAAAAATACTCGCAATGATCATCCTTGACAGAATCTCACCTACGATCAATGCAAAATTAAGAAACGAACAAGCTGGATTTAGACCAGGAAGAAGTTGCACTGATCACACCAACACAATCCGTATCATCACTGGGCAATCCAATGAATGGAATTCACCATTGTATATGCTCTTCGTCGATTTCGATCGCGCATTCGATACGATAAACAGGAACGCAATATGGCAGACACTTTGTGAAATGGGCATCCCAAAGAAATTAATTGAACTCATACAAGAAATGTATCGGGATGCTGGAAACCGAATCCAATACAAAGGCAAACAAAGTGAAACATACTACAACACTCGAGGAGTAAGGCAAGGTTGCGTACTCTCACCAATGCTGTTCCTAATCGTTTTAGTCAGTGTAATACGGAAACTAGATAACAAGTCCCCTAATGGCATCCAATGAGGGTTAACTGGTAAACTCAATGATTTGGACTATGCAGACGACATATGCTTGCTCAAACACAAACACTTCGACATGCAGCAGAAAGTGCAACAGCTATCAGATCTAGCTAATGAAGTTGGTCTCAAAATTAATATCAAGAAAACGAAGGCGATGAGACTCAACACAAACATAACCACACCGATACACATCAACAATATACAAATTGAAGATGTAAATGAATTCGTATACCTTGGTTGCACAGTAACGAAAACAGGTGGAACAGAAGAAGACACACAAACGTATAAATAAAGCCAGATATACATTCAACATGTTACACAAAGTCTGGAATACTTCTATCCTGTCGCGCAAGACCAAGATTCGAATGTTCAACTCATGTGTGAAATCGGTACTTCTGTATGGGTGTGAGACATGGAAGCATACAGGAAAAATCATACAGAAGCTACAGGTATTCGTAAACAAATGCCTTCGACGAATACTGAAGTGCTTCTGGCCTAACACGATCAGTAACATCAATCTGCATATAACAACATGTCAGTCAGACATTGAGACCGAAATAAAGCGACGAAAATGGAGATGGATTGGCCACACACTGAGGAAGGCATCAAGTGATATAACGAGGATGTCATTAGACTGGAATCCACAAGGAAAAAGAAAGGTTGGAAGGCCAGCAATGACATGGAAGAGAACGATGCTAGCAGAGGCAAAACACCTGGGAAAGTCATGGGCAGAAATAAAAGCAATAGCCCCAAATAGAGTTAGATGGTTCAGGATAGTGGACGCCCTATGCTCCTAAATTGGAGATAAAGGCAAAAAAAAAAAAAAAAAGAAATAAACCAGCAAATCTCTTTGACCCAACATAAATTATTAAAAGCTGCATCGAATAAAATCATACATACATTTTCATTCAAAAGCAAAACGGAAACATGCCGGGACGGTACTACTCCGATGTGCAACCATGGCCGATCAACAAAAAATCGCTATAGAAAGAAAATGAAGCTCATAAAATGAGAAATTGTAAAGCAAATAAGCCGAAACAACTAGCAAATGTAGTTCATCGAATATGGAACTACCAACCAAATATGACCCAGACCAAAAGTAACCCAGACAAACTATATTGGTTTTGGAACAAGTCAATTAAGTTAAACGATTCCACGATGTTTGGAAGTTAAATGTAACTGACTCAAACACATATCGAACACTTAAATCATGAAACTAAACGCTGGTAAAATCAGTTGTATTTTTATGAAGATAAGCAAGATAGGCCAATAAAAGTTATAACTAGAGCACTTAATGATATCTGTGAATATAATGAGAATGTTGCAGAGTTTCTGCATGATGGTTTAATTCAGGATGATGTCTAGGCCATTAAAAAAGATAGAAGTGAAAACCGCAATAAAGGCAACCGCGTTAAATGATATCTCCAAGTTGATCAATGTAAAAAATGACAAAGAAATAATCATACATCCAAAAATAATGGTAAGCATCTGGTACTGCTGGTAAGCATCTTACAAGCCAGTGCATATTATATAAAAAATATTGCACCAATATATACTAATTGTAAAGGTCAATATCTGACCAATTACAGTGGATGTGAAGTTGCCAAAGAATTAGAAATTCTGTGCAAAATTAATAATCTCTTGTTACAACCATCCAACAGAATAATTAAAGACTATACAACTTACGAGGTTACGCAACATACATATGCAGAAGTCACTAAAAATCAAGAACCAGCAATAACAGTTAATAACGCTGACCATGTTCAAATAAATTTCATTCAAACCAAATAGAAGCTTTAAATAACAAACTTGAGGAGCAGGCTAAGATCAATAAACTTATATATTATCAACAAAGTAGCCTTTGTGGCTGAGAAGCACTCTAATGCCTCGGAAAACATTTTTAAGCGAACATGTTATCCTTAGACCTCCACCAAAGCATCCTTGGTTTGTTTTAAGAGACGACTTAATAACGGTTGGATCGCTGGGCTAACTACTCGCAACGCTAAAAATACTTCATTGTTAACAAGTACAATAAAATAATATATGGATACCGTCAAAATATAACCCAACTTCCGCTTATCTTAAGGGTCCGCAGAAAACCAGGCGAGTATCGCTTGGAACTCATTGCTCATTGCTCATTGCTCATTGGAACTCATTGAAGAACAAATTACCCAACGCAAAACGTTGCTTTACCGTGGAAATGATCTCAGGAATTTTTGTGCTGGTTTTTCTTTTAGGACCCAGGCGTTTTTGAGTTGAAAGCAGTCGTAAAGTGAATGTTTAAGCTACGTTTACGCATGCAAATAAAGCCAACCTGTCAATTATTTGTGTTCATGTACCTATACTAATGTAAGCTTACCCAAAGATAAAGACTCATTTTACAATAATTTGGATGATCTGATCCATATACCAGAGCACGATGTCAGAATAGTGATTGGTGACCTTAAAGCTACAGCTGACAAAAATAAAACTGACTTATGTGAAAATTATCGGTCGCTATATCAAGTACTCCCAAAATGATATAGCGACCGATAATGGATAAATGATGGTGTAGTGTGCGATGGCGCACAATCTCATTAGGACTACTAAATTCTTTACTCAATAAAAAATCCACCCGCGTAAGAAGTTTCGAACTCCAATTGACCATGTGTTAATTTTCAAGGGAAGGCCTCAAGTCATTAAATAGATTTTATTGGTTGGCTGCCAAATTTGTAGGCAGTTATCATCAATTGGTCATCAACAGCTGAGATGGCCGTTTTTAAAAGTCAGAGATCACAGGAAAACGAAACTTCCGTTTTAATTTTAACGGCTGTTAAATTAAAATGAGAAAGTATAATATCATAATCTTGTTAATAGTAGCATTATGGAAACCAACCACCGTTCTGATAATGTGAACGTTTTATTAGAAATATTGAAAACTTTGGTTGTAGGTGGAGCATCATAATATATCGAAAAAATTTGTAGACGGAAGAGTGAAGAGTGAATGGCAGAAGGCTAAAGTCTTATAAGTACAACAACTCAGCAATGAGCTAAGTTCATTTTATTTCTATAAAGAAGTCACCGGAAACCTCTTGGTTATCATTGATGAAGTGCTTGAAATTAAGCAGGAGATATTTCTCTAATTTACTCATTCAGCAAGTAGTATAAAATGCCGCCTTTGTAAGTTGTCAAATGCAGACTGCGGGATTGTGGATAAAGACCCATCTTATGCGCAATTTATACTGGTCATACAGACGATAAAATGAAAATTTTCCGCTGCGGTATAGAAAAATGAGGAACAATCTTTTCTTCCTTTTTCGTTTAATATGACAAAGTAGCGTTAAGTACGCTGTGTAGGTGGTAGCTCGAGTAGTCTGGCTGCTAATTATGGTTGGAACAGTAAAGTAAGCTGGTGATATGTCTAGTTGAGTTGCATTGGAGTTGTGGTAGAAACGAGCTGAATGAATGAAATATCAGCAAACTTCAATGCAATATATTTCGATATCTCGCTCTCGAATTTTTGAACTTTTACCTTGAAACAACATTTAAAAAGATTAATGTTTAAAAGAATTATAATTAATTAATAAGTGAATAGATAGTAAAAATATATCTATACAGATAGTTGTGTACTTAAATATATAACAAGTCGCGACGAAGATGGGATTTGGATGAGCAAAATAAATCCAGATTACTTTGCTAACTTGTATTGTGCTGCTACACAGAATTGCACGGGAAGAAATTAATTTTCGGTTTAACCTAAGTTACAACTCAACCAATGTTTTTATCGTAGCAGCAATGTATTTTCTAATTGATTTTGTACATGTTGGTTGAGTTACATAATAAAATAAATAAATGATGTCTACCTTACAATTGTCAACGTTTGCCATAGAACCATTCAACAAAAATGAAATTAAATGGACACGCTGGGTAGAGCGTTTAGAAAGTGCTTTTGCGGTATTTAAGTTGGAGGACAAGAGAATAAAACTACATCTGCTTCTCCATTATATGGGTCAAACTGCGTACAATATACTCAGTGATAAAATAGCACCGGAAAAACCGAGTAAAAAGACGTACATAGAGATTACTAATTTGCTGGATGAATATTTCAATCCCACATCGTTGGAAATTGTGAAGAATTATAGGTTTCATTTAAGAAAACAAAAGATGGTGAAAGTGTGGAAGAATTTTTGGTGGAACTTCGAAGATTATCAATCAACTGCAAGTTTGGGGATTATTTAAATACGACGTTGAGAAATCAATTCGTTTTTGGGTTAACTAGCCAGAAAATACAAAATCGACTATTGGAAACAGTGGATCTTACATTGGAAAATGCGCAAACAACTGCAAAATCTACGGAATTATCGGCGAAAGGTGGCGCTGAAATCCATGTCAATAAAAATGCAAATGTTTACAACATTCGACAAACATCATCGAGGAGGGATACGTTTCATCAAAATCATAATACAAATAATCACACAAGTAATCCAGGGACTTCAGGTATAGAAATAAATGTCAATACAAATAAAAAAAATGAATTTAAATTTTGACAATAAGATTGCATGTTATCGATGTGGAAATGAATCACACTTTGCAAACAAATGTTGTCATGCTAATTCCGTTTGTTCATATTGTAATAAACGAGGACATTTGAAACTAGTGTGCCTCAAGGCCAAATCGAAAAATAAAAATAGTACAAATTTAATCGCTGATGAGGAAGATGAAAATTTTAACATTGATATTGATGACTGTTGTATGCAAGATACTTCGAAAAAATTACAAGAAATGTTTGGAAATTATAAAAATTTATTTGTAGAAAATTTAGGACATATTTTAGGTATTCAAGCAAAACTTAATATACAACCAAATGTGAAACCAGTTTTCATACGGGCTGGGCCAGTGCAATTTGCAGTAAAGAAAGCAGTCGAGTGGGAGTTAGAAGAATTAGTAAAAAACGGGATTTTAGTAAAAGTGGATAGTAGTAGTAGACCTATTCCAAAATTAGGGGGTAAAGTTAAGATTTGTGGAGATTACAAAATAACTGTAAATCCAAATCTTATAAAATTCTTAAAATAGAAGATATTTCCGTCCATGGCTAGTGGAAAGAAGTTTTCTAAAATAGACTTAACGAAATCGTTTTTACAATTAGAAGTTGCGGAGGCTGATAGAGAAATATTTACTTCGAATACTCATAGAGGGTTATATCAGCCTCAGCGGTTGATGTCTGGTATAGCTTCAGCTCTAGCAATATGGCAAGGAGTCTTTTGCAATTATTTTTGGAATTCGCAAATTTGTTCAATACCTTTACGGTAGAAAATTAATTTTAATAACGGATAATAAGCCGCTTTCTGAAATTTTATCACCTAAAAAAGGTTTACCGACCATGTTTGTAATGCGTATGCAACACTACGCAATTTTTCTACAAGGCTTCGAGTATAGCATTTGTTTTCGAAATACTAAAGAGCATGCAAATGCAGATGAGTTTTCGAGATTATCGACGAATGACCAATTCAAAGAAATTAAAGAACCGGATTTATTACAAATAAATCAGATCGAAACTTTATCATTAACATTTCAAGAACTGGGTTTAGCTACAATGTTGGATATAAAGGTAAAACACTTCATTGATGGAATAAAAAACGGTCGTGTCGTAGACCACTGCTATATTTTTGGAATTGACCAAACTGAATTCACGTCACAAGATAATTGTCTATTACGAGGCTTAAGAGTTTATATACCTCCGGCTTTACGTATACGTGTGTGTTAAATAAGCTGCGTTCAGCCCATTTCGGTAAGACAAAAATGAAATCGTTAGCTAGAGCATACTGCTGGCGGACAAATATCGACCGGGATATAGAAGAGATGGTAAAAAATTGTACATATTGTCAATTACATAAAGATAATCCAATGAAATTTCCAATACATACATGGGAAGCACCAAAAGCTCCTTTTCAACGCGTACACGTTGATTTTGCAGGACCATTGCTAAATAAATACTTTCTAATTTACGTTGATGCATACTCAAAATGGCCCAAAGTTCATATTTTGTCAAAAATTACGACTACGACTACAATAAGTCACTTACGTATTATTTGTCAAATATTTAGTGCAACTGGAAAACCATGCATCTTAGTTACAAGATAGGGGTTCACAATTTACATCTTTAGAATTTCAAGTAATCTTACAGAATAATGGAATAGTACACCGTATGGGAGCTCCTTATCACCCTTCTACTAACGGAAAAGCAGTGCGTATCGTTCAAACAATTAAATCAAAGTTAGAAACACTTAAAGGTGAACAAGGGTCACTTGAAACGGAGCTGTACAACATATTGTTAATTTATCGAAAGACTTTACATCCTTTCACAAGAAAATCTCCTTCTATGAAAGTTTACGGTAGACAAATTAGATCTCGAATAGATTTAATGATTCCTCAAAATATAGCGAGGGAGAGTTCAAATAAAAAAATTTTAAGTTTCAATTTAGCTCAAAGGGTTGTTTGTAAAGAATACTTGGATAAACAATGTAAATGGAAATTCGGTACGGTTATTATTGAAAAAGATGTTAGAGATGGCAGGAATAATATAGAGGATATAGTGGTTAGCAATAATGTCGCATCTTCGGTAGGGGTTGATACAATGGGTAACGACATTATTAGAAAGAACAATATTGATAAAACAGTTACGGTTGAAGATATTTTAATCGAGAATAGTGTTTCGCAAAGCCCAAGAAAAGCTTTAACAAGTAATATAGATTCAAATTTAGAAAATATGATACTGGAACCTAGGCTTATATATGATTCCGGAACCTAGACTTATGGAATATGCTTGCACAGTCTGATTTTGTATTTTTATAATGTCATCTTTGCATTGTGTTAGCCGAAATAGCTAATAGCACGAGTCCCCACTCGTACAAGACACATACAAGAAACGGGCTAGCAGTTACAGGACACTCACTTAACACTTGATGAAAAACTGGGATGGTTACAATCAAATGAACCAGTTGACTGATTCCGACATCCACCTTCCTAAAAACGGATGAGAATCTGATTAAACATAAACAAGAGTAAGTTACATGAATAGTTTGTAGCTGGAGTGTTTCATTTACTGTCTGCAATTTGGTTGTTCAAAGACATGAATAGCATTTTGATTGACATGCTTTTCGATGAACATCATGGCAGAGCTAGTACCAATTTTTTGTCCCAATCACAAATAAAAAATAAGTTAAGGGTACTACATCATTAAACTCCCAGTACAATACAGATAATTACCTAAAAATTCATTTGATGGAAGGTAACAAGCTGCTTACCGCCAAGGTAGGATAATAAAAGATCAAGTTATTCATGAGGTTCAACTTCAAAGGCAACCAGTGAATCATAGTATTACCTAAGGATACAGTGTTCAATCTTCACTGGCACTAGTAGCAAATACAAACCGTGACTCTGTAAGGTAGTTGAGTGTTAACATTGGCAGCATAAGTGCAAACTAACCTATAGGTATTTCACTTTGAAGAACGACAAAATAAATGATGATACAAAGATCACGTTATTAAATAGAAATTATTTCGAACCACTCAGCATGAAAGACCAATTGTACACTGAAAGTAATCTAGAAAGAGAAATTAATTGGATTCTTGAAAGAAGAAATAAAATAAACGAAAGAGCGAGAAGAAACAATGAGTTATAATCTGAAATTGAATCAGCACCTGTAAATATGGTCGCTCTAATAGGAGTAAATATATACAATGACAGCCAGCAACTATTGAAATCAGACAAAAGCAATTAAAGTCTTTGCTTTTGTCTGATTTCAATAGTTGCTGGCTGTCATTGTATAGTTGCTGGCTGTCATTGGATGGTACCACTAAATATCTTAAAAGTCAGCACGGCATAACCTGAAATAATACACTTATAAGGACAAACGGGTTCGCGTAAACAAAAATAAAAAAAGTATTATACTCATCTATTGCTTAAAAAAAGACATTAGAAGAACAAATAGGTAAAGATCTTAAAAACGCAGTCAATTCCATCAAAAACGAAAAAAATCAAAACTACCTTAAAGAAGAACAAGGATTAAAAAAACAAAAGATCGTTAATCTAATAATAATGTAAAAGCACAAAGTAAACGAGTAAAAGCGCCAATTTAACATACTCTCAAATAGCCCGACAAAAAGACCAAGATACGAAAATAATGCAATGTGAGTCTAAATATAGACTCAAGTTATTTATCAGTTAAATCGCAATAATCTCAGATTGACAAAAAACAGATGAAACTACTTAGTCTCTAAAATTATGTCTTCCAACATTTATAATTGAGTTTCAATAAATCTACTCTTCGCATCTACACTATACACTATGTGCACAACATCACTCATGTCAAAGTGCTTTTTGTGAATTAAACTTTTTAATCCCTATAATAAATAACAATTAAGCTTGAATTAAAACCAACAAAGAACTATGTAATAAAGTTAGATGATAAAATCTTATGTTGCTCGTATAAGATCTTTAAAAAAAAATGTCAATTTTAAGATTTTTTTTTTACTCTATACACAGAAGAATAACAAGATTAAAACTTTATGAAAACTATTCGTACTAACACAATATTTTGTTGCTGTTGTTGTTATAATAAGATTTTTAGTCTATTAATTTGTTTCCAACAGTTATCTGTGTAGTGTATCCAACAGAGAGCTTTAATAAAATGACAAAAATGGCTTATGATGCTCACGTAGAAAATTTAATGTGTACAAGTCATTCTAAAACTAAAGTGGTAAAGCAATTTAAAACCAATCATTGTTTAATATAGATGGTAACTGCACTTTTCGTACATGTAGAGTATTGATGACTAAATGGTGTGTTTGTTTAAAATAATTTGGTAAAGAATGAGTGAACAAGTATTATTTGACCTACTTTGAAATAGTTTTTCATGTAGAAATTGTATATGGTTTCGAGGCGGATTTAATTATAAGAAAAAAGGATGCTTTTTATAAAAAGGTTAAAGTTGCTTCCAGGACTACTTTAAGGTAATTTCAGTTTAAGTTACTAAAGATTATTGATTGATCTTGAAAATAAGGGGTAAATTTTTGATCTAGGAGTAAATTGTGTAAAAACAGATTCTAACTACGGCGAAACGGGTAAAAGTCGATGTCTACCAATGTCGATTTTTTTTTTAAATCCCAAATCGTATGCAACAACTTCAAGAGAAGTTTCAGTTCTCACTGGAAGTTTTTTGACGGACAATTCAGAGATTGACATTTAAATAACTTTTTCCACGAACAAAATTAGACTTGATACTGGCTTTAAAGCCAATTAAGCAACAATTGTGTAATTATTAATGTTCCATTTTTCAAATTAAAGAAACTAACAAAAAAAGCACAACTATATTCTGCTAAAATTAACAACAAATTATGTAAATTGTAAAACAACACTGATGGCTTCAGATGTGCAATCTGAATCACATATTTCTCACAAACCAAGAAGAATACATAGATAATATAATATTTTTATTAGGTTAGTTACTAAATTGTCAAGCCCAGCTGCATTAGACATAATTTGAAAAAGTGCCATCACAACTTAGTTTCACATAATGTTGTACAATTAAACTCATTGCTGAAATTATCATATATCTGGGTCATCGGTAGACCAATAGGTTTATTAGTCATCTTAAAGAAAACTCCATATTAGATTCCTTAGTTTGTCCGAAACTTATAATAGCAAAATTTTACTAGAAAGTTTGGTCAATAAATCTGCAAATTTCATAGGTGTTTTTAGATCGACCATACTTAATCACAAAATGATGATATTTACTCACTGAGTTCGACATAAATTCAATAATCTCGTTAGTCTGTGTAATGGAAGTATGGAACAAACACAAAAATTTATAGAATCTTTTGTTGCTTTGCATCAAATCGCAGATTGTCTCGTTATTTATCAAATCTTTCCATTATCTCGGTTTGAATAAATTCTTCTATATTCGTCTTTTGATTTTTTAGTCAAGGTTACACTGTACGCTACCCCAAAATGCTCCCAGCAATAGTTATTATTGATCGTCCGTGATCAATAATAATTCTTGCTGGGTTAACCATTTGATAACCCCTTAAGTACTTCTCCTGTTGACAATGTCAACAAATATTTTAAAAATCTAAAATATTTGGATGCCGAAAATATATAATTATATTGCTTAGTCGTTGGGTCCAGTGTACCTATATAATCTCCGTGCATTGCATGTAACGTTTTGTCATTTTCGGTTAGCTAGTCTAGTTATGTACAGAATTTGCTTTTGTTTCACATTAGGAATGTAGAAATCAGTGTGGATGGTTTGCTCTGTTTTAGCCATCCCAAGGTAACCATCATTTTGTTTTTTCAGGATAATTGATCTTTCAGTGCTGTTTGGAATCATTACTAGTGTTTGTCAGGCATGCCACTTACTATATCAGCTTTAAAAAAAAAAGTCTTTATGACTTTAGAATTCCTCTTTTAGCTTATATATAAGGATCCTTTCTTCTTCTTAGCAAAATGAATAACAGCTGCTCAAGGCATTCACGTGATTGAGATCATACCTGGGCCTCATTTTTCGTTATCATACTTATTATTGCCTGACAATTTGTCACAAACTTAAAATGATCTTCTCAGATCCGAATTTTGGTTAATGCTAAATAAATGGCTTTACTTCCTATTGTTATTCAATTGCAGTTTTTCGTTTTCTGCTCTTTGCATTAAGATCGATCCGAATCATTTTCTAATTCAATCGGTATGCAACTCAGTTGGCACATTTATTTTGAAAATCTGAAGGACTGGCCGACTGTTTTTCAATTGATTAATTACATTATCTGCTTTTTTAATGAAACGTAATGGCCTTTTTAAGCAGATTTGTATGAGCAGCTCCCTTTTTCTCATCAAGCACTTTGTTCAGCTTTATTAATCCGTTTTGCTTGTCTTTTGATAGAATTATAATATCGTCTGCCTCGTCGGCTGATGAAATTTTTAGACCAAATGGAACTGTATTAAATTCAAAATGTCCTTGATATGTGACAAAAGCAATATATTCTTTGGATTTATTTTTTGTTCTGGTACATGAAAAACCAGTGTGTAAGGTTAAATGGAGAAAATAATTTGGCTTCACTGAACCTATTCGGTTGTTCCTCTATAACTTGGCTTTGGATATTGATCTCTTAAAATAGCATGAATGTCTAGCATGAATCTGACCATTCCTTTTTATAACCACAGTTGTACCACGTTTTTTGCCTGACTATAGGTCAACGTCATTCGCCTTTTGAAAGTTGATACAAGTCTAAATGAGTAACAATGAGATTGGAATTAATTCATCAGCTATACAAGAAATTTGTGAAAATGGAGTGCCAGATGATTGTAATATCTGAAGATACACCACTGGATATACAGGTGGTTGATTCCCAATACTATTCAATTGTACTTCAGCTTCAAGGTGCTATACGAAAAATATCCAGTACAAATCAGCTTATTGTCATTTAGATCAAACGCTAAATGCTTCTCAAAGGTTTTTTTTAACACGTGTTTCTATTCTTCCATGTGATGGGAACGTTACGGAATGGGAATCTTTTTATGATATTTTTGGATCTACCGTGCAAGACAATGCTAATTTTTTGCCAGCCCAGAAATTTCAGTATCTCAAAGAGCTTTTAAGAGGTGAAGCGTTAGCACTATAGTTCGTTATTTCACTATCAATGATGCCAACTATATCGAAGCATACCACACGTTATGCATGCGGTATGATAAGAAGCATTACATCGTTGATTCGTTTATCCAAACCTATTTCGAGAATCCAGTCTTAACCATGCGACATCACAATCCTTCGCGAGATTACATGATACCTGTGATGAAGTTGTGCGTGGCCTGAAGGCAGTTGGTCCATAAGCGGAGAGTACCAAACACAAATGTGGAAACTGGAAATGTCAGAGACAGAATATCTAACGTTTGACAAACTCTTAGCAGTTTTAATCAAACGAATAGACTCGTTGCAAGGCGTTAAACCAGAAAACTGCAAACTAATGCAATATAAAAAGGAAGAACCTCAAATTAGGTCAGTGTTCACTGCACTAACAGTAAATTGCTCACATCATGGTAAAGTTATATGAATATGATTTCTAGGGTTAGAAATTCTACAGCGTAGGGATTACGTGAGAAAACACTTAAGATGCTATAACTGGTTAAGTGATACTCATATGGTTTTCAAGTGCAAGTCAAAATTTGTGTCAAGGAATCCAACCTGTCATCTTGTATATAAAGTCTTATTCTAGTTCTCCAGACATAAATACCTGTGCTCACGCCGGTTTTTTGGCAACTGCAGTTCTACCAACAGCCACATTTTGGTAGAAAGGTATAATGTTTAGTGGCTTCTTAGTGAATTTGTAGAGCTCTGCTTGATTTTAGGTCGCAAACGTCTTTCATGACAGAATAATGTTTCCAGCGACTCAGATTGAAGAAAACGAAAGGCGGTTTCTAACGGACTAGCTACATTGCTAATCAAATCCAGATTTCCAAATGAGGTTTACGAAACAAGGGCAAAGGTGTTGATCGTTCCTAAAATCTCGTCGTTTCAACCCTCAAGTTATGAATTTGATAGGAAGGTATACAAAATAGCAGTACAACAACTAAATTGCGTGTTGTATTTTATGGATCAGCCAGAACTACTCGAAGAAGTTCACTTGAGCAGTTAGCAGTAGGACCAGTCGTACAATCTAGTTTGGTAGAACTAATCCTTAGATTTCATAGACATAAAATAGCATTTACGCAGACTTTGAAAAATTGTTTAGACTAATCTGGGTCAATTCAAAAGACTGTACGTGATTACTGCATAAGATTGTCTGGAGAAAGGAACCACACTAAGAGCTGAAATCCTACAAGCAGCTTACTGTTACATAAAGCATAATGTCGACTCTATTCTTGGCCACGCTGAAGTAGCAGAACTGGTAAGACGTTACTTTTACGTGGATGACCTAATGACCGGGACAAATAATCTAGAGGATGCTTAAAGAATCGTAAAATTTGATTGTGATGCTTAAAAAAAGAGGAATAAACCTTCGTAAGCTGGCTACCAATTGTTCCGAACTGTCTCTCAAAGTATACCTGACATTAATAGAGATGCTTCTAACATCGATTTTAAAAACGAGAATCAATCAGTATCAATACTTGGTGTAAAGTACTCCCCGATTTGCGACATTTACCAATTCAAAGTAACCTTGATAGAACTGAAACTAACCAAAGTTGTTGGAAGTGTTTAATGCGGTAGATCTAATTGGATGGTTTTCGCCTGCAAAATTAAAATGTTGTCCATGTAACACAACTCTCAGTTTTAGCTGTAAAATATGATGATCCAGTATCACTTAGTAATCTACGGCTACAAAGACATTTTTGAATTACGCACCATTTAAATGCTAGTGCTACTTCTTCAAATGTCGTAAGCCATTTTCCACAATTTGTATTACACCCTTCCAAGCGCTTCTTCTACATCTTGAAGAGAAAAGTCATTAAATTGCTCATTTTTAGATTCCACTTCAAAAAACACATGTGGTTTATCTCCAAATATTATTTGGCTGTCCGAATGTTATTCGCGCAAAGCAAATATACTATTTTTTCGGCTCGTTGGGCAAGTCAAACTGATTCAACGTTTTACAAGGTCTTAAACCTACTAAAAAACTACAAAATTAATCTGTAGCTACGAAAACGAAAATTGATTTTCCACCCCTTTAAATTTTCCAATTTGCAAAACATTGGATTAAAATCTCAAATGAACAGAAAGAACCAACAAATAAACAACAAAAAATAAAACTTCATTTAAACAATTTATAATAAATATTATTTGTAATTTCCCATTTCTAATCGATTTCTATTTAATAATAATAATTTTTTGTTACTGTTGCTTTATGATTTATGGTTTTATTTTCTGAAAATTTTCCAGTTTCCTTCAACTGGTTATGATAAATATATCGAAACAATACAAATAAAAAAACAAACACACATTTAAATATATATATATATATATATATATATATATATATATATATATATATATATATATATATATATATATATATATATATAAACTTTTAATGCTTAATCATTTTCCCCGTGATTAATGTTTTGATTTAAATAAATTGAAAAATATTAATTAAACCAACAACAACAACAAACATTTCGAACTATCGAACTTTCAAAATAAATGATTGATGGAATTAAATTAATCACAACAAAAATAAAAATATTTAATAAATATTGAAAAACGAATTATTAATGAAACACGAACAACAAGTGTCATAAATCGCTGAACGAAACACTTATCAAACAATTTTATTTTTTGTTTTGTATGAAGCTTTTAATCATGAAAGCTTTTATCATGGCATATTCTGAAAACAAAATAAATATCGAGCTTATTCTTTAATTGTTATATTAATTTTTAATTGAAATGTATATATTGCACACTGCATGCAAAATACGATACATAAAAAAACACCTGTTTCAGAAAAAGCTTCAAAGGTTTCAATTCCTTATAAGGAAGTTCATTTACCATTAAACTTGTTTCTTTAAAGTTTTGTAAAGGATTTCCTCTTTACCGATTATTTACGCACATAATTAATTTGTGTTAGTGTGTAAATTTAAAGCAGTATCATTACTGATGTCAAGAGCTTTTTATTTAGATTTGACTCATTATTTTCGTTAAATTGGAAAAGCTTAAAATATATTTTGCTTCCATATTTCAAACCACACCAACAATATATCTCGCAATATATGCTATTTAAAAAAAAATCCACCTACCTCTTCAACCTGTTTAAAAACTCGAATTAAATTTTTTCCAGCTAATTTCCCTATGTCCTCCTCATTCCATTTCTCCGATTCTAATAACTCTGCAAATAGATATGGATATTTCGATACATCTTCTAATCCTTTAGGAACTCTATATAATGACGTAAGTAAAATAACAAAAACAATATAGTTATAATCACATGGTATATTTTGTTGATTATTTTATATATACTTACAAATTAACACCATCATAACCAGCACCAATGCCAACATGATCTATTCCAGCAACGTCACGAATATGATTTATATGCGCTATAATAAAAAATAAATTTACATTACAACATTTTAAAAGAAAAATTATGATTGATTGCAGTAATTTTCTATGTGTGTGTATGCAACACGGGTGTATTATATATATATATATATATATATATATATATATATATATATATATATATATATATATATATATATATATATATATATAAATATACATATATATGTATATATATATATATATATATATATATATATATATATATATATATATATATATATATATATATATATATATATATATATTTATATATATATATATATATATATATATATATATATATATATATATATATATATATATATATATATATATATATATATATATATATATATATATATATATATATATATATATATATATATATATATATATATATATATATATATATATATATATATATATATATATATATATATATATATATGTCACGGTAAAAAATCGAGACTAAGTTTACAACTTTTTTGACTGCATATAGGTCTTAAACTATTGTGGTTGATTATTTAAACTTTAAAAAATCTAGATGAACAAACTCAGAAGTTTAAAAAAGCTCCATATAATATTTAAAACTAATGTTAAAAAAGTTTTACTCTGAGCTATGAACTTTTCAATTTTTTTAACCAAAGATATCTGTTTAAAATGAAGAAAATGTGAAATAAATTAGATACGCAAAAATGTTTTGAAGTTCTGGGAAACCATAAATTGGATACCCCATTATTATACGAAGTTATTAAGATTGTGCTTGCTGTTCCAGCAATACAGGCCAGTGTGAAGCGGGCTTTTTCTGCCCTAAAATTAATTCTAGCGTCACAACATGTCCAGTTGAATGAACATTTTTTAAAAAACATTTTATTTGCATTTTTAAATGAATTCTTTTATAATAATAAATCAATATATAATAATAAATCAATATCTGGCATGGAACAATAAATATCTGGCATGGAGCTATACAATGAGCAAGGGATCTATGTAAAACGGACCAATAGCCGTTCTTCTTTGATTAGGCTACTGCGTAAGGTAGGACATCAAGAATGAACTGCCAAATAATTGGGAGTGCCTTGAAACCTAGAAAAATTGCACATAAATAAAGAAACAAATAAATTATATAAAATTGTGCAATTGCATAGGCGCTCCTTAGTATAATATATATTGCGGTCTGCAATCTACTGGCCATTAACTTAGACATACTGAATTTTTTATTTTATTTTTCGACAGTATTTTTTACACAAATTCGGGAAGTATTAAAAGATGGCTTCTAAATCAGCCCAATGACATACCAATACTTTAAAATATCCTTATAATGTCTGAAGGAATCTCTCCAAAACCACCTGTCAAATGTCATAATTTGAATTACCCAATAAAAAAAACATTTTTAAAACCATCCGAAAAGAATATAAACGAAAAGAGGATAAGCAGAAAATGTTTGAGTAACTTTACTTTCCAAAAATTGATAATATTTTGTTAAAAAATAACACTCCAGAAGTAAGATTTGTAATTAGAACAGATAAGATCGGTATTTAAATAAACACGAACACGAACCCCAGAAAATACTAATCATCAAAATAATAACCCTTTTCGAAATATAAAAGATGACGGTTATCATATGTTTAGATGTAAGCTAAAGGAATTCGACAACATCGTATTCATAGCCACAATAACACAGTACACAGTATAGGTTATCAAATAAAAATATTTTCAATATTTTTCAAAAATATACTATGCATAAATTAAGAAAATTTTGTATGTTCTTCAGAAAATGAATATTAAGATGGACAATCGACAGGATAGAAGTAACCAGATACTTATATTTTAATAAAATAAAATTAAAACTGGAATCAGACACACAATAATCGACACTTAAGGAAAACATACACTTTAACATAATCTAGGTGAGGAAAACTTTCAGGAGATTTGAGATCACATAAATGTATACTGAGTGTTTGTTAAACGTACTGATGATTTAGAAACATCAAGCGAAAATGCAGAGACATCATAAATAAATATATGAAGCATTGTGTTTTTTATAGAGATACACAAGTTTGAATCATAATAAAACAACGAAATATATTTTTAATTGTTTTACGATGAGTTCCATACCTATTAAAACTGTGTCTTGAAATGCTCGCTTAATCCATTTGGTAGTAATGTAAAAATGGCATATTTAAATTCACGTAGTTTGAACATGGATTCTAAATTTGCTGGATTCCTTCAGTTAATAGATGGAATAAATGTTAACTTCATTGCCATTACAGAAACTTGGCTTAGACCATGGGTATCTTCCAAATCTGTAGGTATACCTGGTTACACATTAATAAGAAATGATCGTATATCTCGTGGGGGTGGCGTGGCCATTTATATAAATAATTTGTTGAAATGGAGGATTCTTGACCAATCTATTCATAGCTTGACTGAATTTTTATTTATTAAAGTGTTTATTAACAACTTTATCATTGTAGTTGGTGTAATATATAATTCTGGAGGTTAAAATGTGGAAGCATTAGAACACATACTATCTTCACACTTTCTGAATATGATGATATTTTAATTGCTGATGATTTCCATATAAACATGCTTCAAAGCAATACGTCAAGAAATATTTTTAAACCCGTACTTGCTAGCCAGAATTTAGGGTACCTTCCTAATGATCAATCAACATATTTTAACTTTTATCAAAGTGCATCGCTACTGGATCTAGTTTTTACAAGAAATATTGATAAATATTGATTCTATTTCCTCTTTTCAATATAGATCCTATATTGAAAAGAGAAAATAGAATCAATATTTATCAATATTTCTGATCCTGCCTCAATTTGCATTGGGAGTCCATCTTCCAATCTGTTTCCATTGACCAGACATTTTCGATACTTAGCGCATATCTTCTGTAATTATTTAATAAGCATGTTCCGGTTAAACAATTTACTCCAACTAAACGAATTACGCCTGTATAGTTCAGTGCAGTGATTGGGAATGCAATAATTGATAAAGAAATATGCTATAAGCTTTGGAAGAATAACAAAATGAATAAAAACCGTAAATCCTTTTGTAATAGTAGGCGAAAAGTTAAAAAAACTTATTAGAAAATCCAAATCCATTTTACTGAATAAAATGCTTGATCCCAATTTGCCACCTAGGGAGCTTTGAAACAACATCCATAACCTTGGTCTTAGTAAAGATGTAACAGAAATAACACCTCATTTCACAGCAAATCAAATTAACGCTTGGTTTGGTAAGACGACCTCAAATAGTAATTATATTGGTAATACAAGTGTCAAGCATATTGTGAATATGACATCGCATTCATTTAGCTTCTGTAAAGTTAGCAAAGCTGTTTTGAAACTGGCTGTGTTGCGAATTAAGTCTATTGGTGATGATGAGATTCCATTAAAATTTATTAAATTGATTTTAAATTACATTTTGCAAATTCTCTGTTATCTAATTAATGTTTGTTTAAATGAATCGCATTTGCCATCTGCATGAAAAGTTTCGAGAGTTGTCCCGGTTGCTAAATGTTCAAATCCTAAAGATCTAAAGGATCTTTGACCAATCAGTATATTACCAATATTATCTAAAATCCTTTGAAAGAGTGATGAGTGATCAAATAACTCGATATTTTAAAACTAATAATATGATAAATAAGTTTCAATCTAGTTTTAGGGCTAAGCACAGTACGGTGACTGCGCTACTCAAAATAACTGATGACATTTATGTTTCTTTGGATAATGGTCATGTTGCACTATTAGTGCTGCTTGACTTTTCCAAGGCTTTTGATACTCTGAATCGTGACATATTGCTTAGAATTTCTCTCAGCATGCAATTAAATTCTTTTATAGTTATTTAAGCAGCCGGTCCCAATATGGTAGCTTTAATAAAATAAAATCACATCATATGAATGTGTTACGCGGAGTGCCACAAGGTTCGATACTTGGGCCTTTATTATTCATGCTTTTTATCAACGATGTTTCAGCTGTAATTAAATATTGCAGTTATCATATGTATGACGCATGTGAAGTTATCCCATGATTTTATCCCAGGAAATGAAAAAATTTCATCAGGCAACTCTAGTAAAATTAAACCGCCTATACATTTTTGTATAAAATAAATGTGAGTAAAATAAAATCATCCTAATATTAACTGAAAAATCTACATATAACTAATTTTAAAATCTACATGCTTATTTATATTTCATTAATATAATAAGAAAATATGAACCGACATATATATATTTGTATATATAGTAGTAGTTTACTTTCATCTGGTTTGATGATACTAAAAATCTCTCGGATTAGGGCTATATGATTTTATAATAGGCATACTATCAGCTAATTTCTGAGTAAAAATTATGAAAATCGTTCCGTGGGGACTTGCCGAAATTTCATCATAAGCTGGTACTTATACATAAAATGGGTAGTTTACTTTAATTTTTCATCTGGTTTGATAAAACTAAAAATCTCTCGGATTAGGGCTATATGATTTTATAATGGGCATACTATCAGCTAATTTCTGAGTAAAAATTATGAAAATCGTTCCGTGGGAACTTGCCGAAATTTCATTATAGGCTGGTACTTATACATAAAATGGGTAGTTTACTTTAATTTTTCATCTGGTTTGATGAAACTAAAAATCTCTCGGATTAGGGCTATATGATTTTATAATGGGCATACTATCAGCTAATTTCTGAGTAAAAATTAAGAAAATCGTTCCGTGGGAACTTGCCGAAATTTCATTATAGGCTGGTACTTATACATAAAATGGGTAGTTTACTTTAATTTTTCATCTGGTTTGATAAAACTAAAAATCTCTCGGATTAGGGCTATATGATTTTATAATGGGCATACTATCAGCTAATTTCTGAGTAAAAATTATGAAAATCGTTCCGTGGGGACTTGCCGAAATTTCATTATAGGCTGGTACTTATACATAAAATGGGTAGTTTACTTTAATTTTTCATCTGGTTTGATGAAACTAAAAATCTCTCGGATTAGGGCTATATGATTTTATAATAGGCATACTATCAGCTAATTTCTGAGTAAAAATTAAGAAAATCGTTCCGTGGGAACTTGCCGAAATTTCATTATAGGCTGGTACTTATACATAAAATGGGTAGTTTACTTTAATTTTTCATCTGGTTTGATAAAACTAAAAATCTCTCGGATTAGGGCTATATGATTTTATAATGGGCATACTATCAGCTAATTTCTGAGTAAAAATTATGAAAATCGTTCCGTGGGAACTTGCCGAAATTTCATTATAGGCTGGTACTTATACATAAAATGGGTAGTTTACTTTAATTTTTCATCTGGTTTGATGAAACTAAAAATCTCTCGGATTAGGGCTATATGATTTTATAATGGGCATACTATCAGCTAATTTCTGAGTAAAAATTAAGAAAATCGTTCCGTGGGAACTTGCCGAAATTTCATTATAGGCTGGTACTTATACATAAAATGGGTAGTTTACTTTAATTTTTCATCTGGTTTGATAAAACTAAAAATCTCTCGGATTAGGGCTATATGATTTTATAATGGGCATACTATCAGCTAATTTCTGAGTAAAAATTATGAAAATCGTTCCGTGGGGACTTGCCGAAATTTCATTATAGGCTGGTACTTATACATAAAATGGGTAGTTTACTTTAATTTTTCATCTGGTTTGATGAAACTAAAAATCTCTCGGATTAGGGCTATATGATTTTAAAATGGGCATACTATCAGCTAATTTCTGAGTAAAAATTATGAAAATCGTTCCGTGGGGACTTGCCGAAATTTCATTATAGGCTGGTACTTATACATAAAATGGGTAGTTTACTTTAATTTTTCATCTGGTTTGATGAAACTAAAAATCTCTCGGATTAGGGCTATATGATTTTATAATGGGCATACTATCAGCTAATTTCTGAGTAAAAATTATGAAAATCGTTCCGTGGGAACTTGCCGAAATTTCATTATAGGCTGGTACTTATACATAAAATGGGTAGTTTACTTTAATTTTTCATCTGGTTTGATGAAACTAAAAATCTTTCGGATTAGGGCTATATTATTTTATAATGGGCATACTATCAGCTAATTTCTGAGTAAAAATTATGAAAATCGTTCCGTGGGAACTTGCCGAAATTTCATTATAGGCTGGTACTTATACATAAAATGGGTAGTTTACTTTAATTTTTCATCTGGTTTGATGAAACTAAAAATCTCTCGGATTAGGGCTATATTATTTTATAATGGGCATACTATCAGCTAATTTCTGAGTAAAAATTATGAAAATCGTTTCGTGGGAACTTGCCGAAATTTCATTATAGGCTGGTACTTATACATAAAATGGGTAGTTTACTTTAATTTTTCATCTGGTTTGATGAAACTAAAAATCTCTCGGATTAGGGTTATATGATTTTATAATGGGCATACTATCAGCTAATTTCTGAGTAAAAATTATGAAAATCGTTCCGTGGGGACTTGCCGAAATTTCATTATAGGCTGGTACTTATACATAAAATGGGTAGTTTACTTTAATTTTTCATCTGGTTTGATGAAACTAAAAATCTCTCGGATTAGGGCTATATGATTTTATAATGGGCATACTATCAGCTAATTTCTGAGTAAAAATTATGAAAATCGTTTCGTGGGAACTTGCCGAAATTTCATTATAGGCTGGTACTTATACATAAAATGGGTAGTTTACTTTAATTTTTCATCTGGTTTGATGAAACTAAAAATCTTTCGATTAGGGCTATATGATTTTATAATAAGCATATTATCAGCTAATTTCTGAGTAAAAATTAAGAAAATCGTTCCGTGGGAACTTGCCGAAATTTCATCATAAGCTGGTACTTATACATAAAATGGGTAGTTTACTTTAATTTTTCATCTGGTTTGATAAAACTAAAAATCTCTCGGATTAGGGCTATATGACTTTATAATGGGCATACTATCAGCTAATTTCTGAGTAAAAATTAAGAAAATCGTTCCGTGGGAACTTGCCGAAATTTCATTATAGGCTGGTACTTATACATAAAATGGGTAGTTTACTTTAATTTTTCATCTGGTTTGATAAAACTAAAAATCTCTCGGATTAGGGCTATATGATTTTATAATGGGCATACTATCAGCTAATTTCTGAGTAAAAATTATGAAAATCGTTCCGTGGGGACTTGCCGAAATTTCATTATAGGCTGGTACTTATACATAAAATGGGTAGTTTACTTTAATTTTTCATCTGGTTTGATGAAACTAAAAATCTCTCGGATTAGGGCTATATGATTTTAAAATGGGCATACTATCAGCTAATTTCTGAGTAAAAATTATGAAAATCGTTCCGTGGGGACTTGCCGAAATTTCATTATAGGCTGGTACTTATACATAAAATGGGTAGTTTACTTTAATTTTTCATCTGGTTTGATGAAACTAAAAATCTCTCGGATTAGGGCTATATGATTTTATAATGGGCATACTATCAGCTAATTTCTGAGTAAAAATTATGAAAATCGTTCCGTGGGAACTTGCCGAAATTTCATTATAGGCTGGTACTTATACATAAAATGGGTAGTTTACTTTAATTTTTCATCTGGTTTGATGAAACTAAAAATCTTTCGGATTAGGGCTATATTATTTTATAATGGGCATACTATCAGCTAATTTCTGAGTAAAAATTATGAAAATCGTTCCGTGGGAACTTGCCGAAATTTCATTATAGGCTGGTACTTATACATAAAATGGGTAGTTTACTTTAATTTTTCATCTGGTTTGATGAAACTAAAAATCTCTCGGATTAGGGCTATATTATTTTATAATGGGCATACTATCAGCTAATTTCTGAGTAAAAATTATGAAAATCGTTTCGTGGGAACTTGCCGAAATTTCATTATAGGCTGGTACTTATACATAAAATGGGTAGTTTACTTTAATTTTTCATCTGGTTTGATGAAACTAAAAATCTCTCGGATTAGGGTTATATGATTTTATAATGGGCATACTATCAGCTAATTTCTGAGTAAAAATTATGAAAATCGTTCCGTGGGAACTTGCCGAAATTTCATCATAAGCTGGTACTTATACATAAAATGGGTAGTTTACTTTAATTTTTCATCTGGTTTGATGAAACTAAAAATCTCTCGGATTAGGGCTATATTATTTTATAATGGGCATACTATCAGCTAATTTCTGAGTAAAAATTATGAAAATCGTTCCGTGGGAACTTGCCGAAATTTCATTATAGGCTGGTACTTATACATAAAATGGGTAGTTTACTTTAATTTTTCATCTGGTTTGATGAAACTAAAAATCTCTCGAATTAGGGCTATATGATTTTATAATGGACATACTATCAGCTAATTTCTGAGTAAAAATTATGAAAATCGTTCCGTGGGAACTGCCGAAATTTCATCATGGGTGAATTTCAGAAGAAAATTAATTTTCGACCATTGTATATACTAGCATATGGGGTATAACCTTACATAATTTTGATGACCGTTTTTGGGAGACTATTTCTGATAAGTCATCATATATGTCCCAGTATTCATTCCGGTAGCAAAAGCTCACATAATGAGCTCCATTTGGTACGTAATTTACGAACGAATTTATTATATATTTTTTACCATAAACTGTAATGTAAGTGGGAATGCTTGTGATTGCAATTAATGTTGTAGGATGTTGTAGAGGTTCAACATAAATGAATATAGTTTGGCTCGTAAAAATACTACAAATAGCAGAACCACTGTTGCAATTAGGGCAAGTAGAAATGCCGTTTTCTTCTAAGCAATTTTCTAAGTTTTGCATTCCCAACTTTTCTAATTTAAAGTGATCTATCGGTAAGTAGTTTAGCAGGTCTATTACAGTATTATCACAAGATTTACAATTTTTTACGGTTTGTGCGCTATAAAAATTTTGTTTTTTTAATACGAAATTTGAGACTGTAGTTATGTTTGAGGTGCAGTCTCGTTTCAGCCCGTATACAACTGTTAAAAAAGAAAATCTGTATTTTTTTGCTACATCAACTTGTCTTGCTCTCAAGGCTGTAATTAGGTGGCAAAAATCATTTTCAAGTGATCCATCAAATTTAAAATTCGATATATTTAAAACACAGCATGTAAACGAATCGAACGCGCACGTATAATAATAATTTTCGCCAGTAACAAATCCATTTTGTAAAAAACACATGGGTATACTTTGTTGATTGTTATTATTATTCTTTATTTGTTTATTCCACGACTCAGATGCATCAGGTTTCTCTTTAACATTCCTTTTATTTAAAATGGCCGTTTGCAGTAAAACGCTACGTGCTTCCAGTGGCGTCATTGATTTTATTGACTTTATTATTTGAAGATCGAAAGTACTTCTTTTTGGTGTAGATAGTGAATAGCATAACGCCTGTTTTTTTGCCCAACCTTCTTCAACAGTAAGCAGCGACGCTAAAGATTTTTCTTCGTCTAAACTGTTCTTCTCTTTATTTCGAATGATACAAACGGTTCTAAGATTCTTAGGAATGTTTAGATTGTATCTTTCATAACCGTATATATTCCGTTTGTACATTTCTTTTAGGAAACGCAGCGGTTTTGTAGGTAACTTACCTAAAGCTAAATTTTGTCTCATTCGGCGTTTTATGGTTGAAAAATAATTCTCAACGTGGCTATTACTTAATCTTTTTTTATGATAAACGCGAGACCAAAAGGGGAGATACGTAATATATTTTTTTAAAAGTATTACCAATAGTTCAGGATTATAAAACGTATTCATTGCTTTTTCCCCTTTGGATGTATTTTGCTCAACAATACTGTCCGAGATGTTTTTAAATTCTTTGTAGTATGGACTTTGTGTATATAATGGTTTATTCAGCTGGCGCATTTCTTGGTCAAAAATATCACATTTATTATCCAAATCATTTGGTTGAATTAATGATTCATCAAATTGATCAATAAGATTTGGTTGTGCATTCTCTATTATAGCGTTTAATGAACCTAAAGTATCGGATGTCAGATATTTTGATTTTAAAACAATAGATAAATGTTTCCAAATATTTTTAATAATATCATAGTTTTCGTTTAAAAATAATGTGGAAAATATCTCCTTTAAAAGTTTGACATTCTTACTACGTTTATCATATAATTTATCAAAATCCTTTGCAATATTGTGCATTAAATGTGAAACACATAAATGCAGTTTTATCAAGTCATTTGATTCCGTAGATTTTGTGATGTGACTATATGTTATGTTTAAATATTTTACTATATCCATTTTATTAAATACGTCTAAAACAGAATTTATTTCCGCAAAACTTCCATCGGTTACTATAGATTCAAATATTGGCCAATAATTAAATTGCTTTTCTATTTCAATACGATAGGACCTGAGCCAACCTCCTATTGTATCTCTATTATGGCTTGCGCTTATCATATCGGTTAATGGAAATGGATCAGCAGGATCAGTTTCATGAACTCGTACGGGTGCTACTAGAGCATAGTACAATATATTCGGAATGGTTTTTCTCGGAGATCTAACTAAACCACCCGTTGCATCCAGATATGCCACCAATTTTTTTGATGGAGCAGATTTCAATAAGCTCCTTAGCATTTTAAGTTGTGTTTGATTGAACGAAATGACATAAAAAGGTTTTAACGACAATTTTTGAAACAACTCTGGATTTAACAATATTTCTTTTTCTAAATCCAAAATATCATCAGAATGATTATCCTGATCTTTCAACATATCCGATCGAGCTTTTCTTAAAACGCTCATGGACTTAATTTCTGTAGTTTTAAACGTTTCTAGAAATAGTTTGTCTTCGTTATTTACCATGTCCTCAAACATTTCTTCTACCCGTTGCTTTGACAACTGAGTTTTCTTTTCTTCTCTTTTTGAGCCTCTTAATTGTCTAGTCTTTATGTATTTGTGACTTTGTACCTGACTCGAAGAGTATACTTTAAATATGCCAAACTTCAGATTATCGTTAACCAATTTATATCTTCGACATTCAGAATGGCCACAATAAGCTCTAACACGGATACTACTTTTAAGAATATCGCAAGATTTAATATTTATTTGACATCCGGTTTTTGCTGTCAGTAAATCGGATATTATGTTCGAGTAGGTGTTGGAATTTAACTTATGTGCATTTGCGCAATACACGTCAAACCATTTACTTACGATAATTTGGCCAATTTTAGTGTTAAACTCTGCTGTTTTATAGGACTTTCCTACTTTGTTTTTAATAACAGGTTTCTTTATTTTTGGTTCAAATATATCGTCTACATCTGATCCTGGAAGAATGTCACTACTTGAGATAGCGCTTGCCACTTCTCGCATGTTTAAGTTATATTCTTGTTCTACAACTGTATTTTCAACATTTTCATTCAACTTGGTTTTTTGTTGTATTTTATCATTAAATCCTTGTTTAAAATTATCGCTTTTTAACAGTTTAATCAAATTCATTCTGTTACTATCGGTACACTTTAATCCTCTTATCGATTCACAGATCTTGAAAAAAATTGAATTATTATCCATACTTCCCAGTTTTAATTTTTCAATATCGCGAGTATATTTTAAAATAGTGTCTTGAAGCTCAGAATAATTTGATTTTTCAAAGTAAAACTTTTTAAACCTCATTTTCAAAAAGATTTGAAATTGTATCTGCAACAAAATAGTAGAAGCGGTACAACAGGATATCCAAAGGTCAATAATAAAAGCAATCCAAATTATATCTTAAAAATTTAAGGGAAGTCCAAGAAGATCACGGGGTCAAGTTTTATAACAACTTTTTATAGAACACGACAAAACTCACAGTACAAAACCTCACAATACACCACAATGTTAACAATACAGAAGCTGCAATAGTAATAAAACAAAATCAGAAAACAATTTCTTTTTATACTTCATCAAAAAATATATATTTAAAAATTATTGAAATCACAATTGCCGAATAATTTAAACAATCAAAACTAGAGCCGGTAAAAAAGAATGTCCTATTGAGAGCGTAAGTAATTAGTTTTTAAAAAAACTTTTTGAGCGGAGAAAAAATACACAATAATCACGATGAAAACACAAAACGTCTATACAGCACAATATCTGAAAACGAATAAAAATTAATACGAGAAAAATTTCTTTATATACTAATCCAGATTTTTTTTTAATATTGCTTTACTAAAAATTTGTATACTTATATCTCTTATGAATAAAACAACTCGCATATGATATACGTAAAAATGAATTGTTAACACTTTTTTATTTAATTTATAGCCTTTCATAATTTAGTATTGATATTCATAGTCAATGTCATAAGGAACGAGCCTAAAGAAACTTGTGTGCTTGGGTTGTGCATATTTTGACCACACAGAGTATTTACAATTTACGAAACCCATTTAGAAAACTAACCATCTTATGATATAAGTACCTAGGCCATGATGAAATTTCGGCAGTTCCCACGGAACGATTTTCATAATTTTTACTCAGAAATTAGCTGATATTATGCCTATTATAAAATCATATAGCCCTAATCCGAGAGATTTTTAGTATCATCAAACCAGATGAAAGTAAACTACTACTATATATACAAATATATATATGTCGGTTCATATTTTCTTATTATATTAATGAAATATAAATAAGCATGTAGATTTTAAAATTAGTTATATGTAGATTTTTCAGTTAATGTTAGGATGATTTTATTTTACTCACATTTATTTTATACAAAAATGTATAGGCGGTTTAATTTTACTAGAGTTGCCTGATGAAATTTTTTCATTTCCTGGGATAAAATCATGGGATAACTTCACATGCGTATATGTATGGTGATGATGTACAAATTTATACAAGCGATATGCATGATAATATTGAGCATATGACTGAGTTTGTCAATGGTGATATTAAGGCTAATTCCGAATGGGCTAAAATTAATCAGTTAGAGATAAATTGTTCTAAATCGTAAGTTTTACCTATCCAAACCAAAAATGAAATAATCGATTTTCCGTCAGTCTATTTATATATATATATATATATATATATATTTATATATATATATATATATATATATATATATATATATATATATATATATATATATATATATATATGTATATATATATATATATATATATATATATATATATATATATATATATATATATATATATATATATATATATAATATGTATATGTTTGATTTTAAAAGCAATAAGAAAAATTTGAAAATTTTTAATATTAACACAAAAATATAGTCCATTCATTCAACCAAAGTAACGTATGTGTATATACACATGGAGTCGATAAACAGTACAACACAATGCAGAGTTTATATTATTTTTGTATCCACAACACCAAAAAAAAAAAACATAAACAAAAACGCGCCAAGTGTGTTGTAACACAATTAGGTTTTCCTGGTTGTGAAAAATTATAGACAGGAAAATAACTTTATGATACTGCTGCGATGATATTGATCGAATTTCATTTTGTTCTTGACTTGTTTGGAATCATTTTTTATTTTTATTTTTGATTATTTTTCGGTGAAAGACAAAATCATCATCAATCATGGGGTGAACGAAAAAAAAAATACTCTACTCAACCAGAAACCAATAAAATATACTTTCGAACAAAATTTTGTTATGTTTGGTTAAATGTTGAAAAATGTGTTATGATGGTGGTTTAACAATTTGAAAAAAAAAAAAAACGATACGTGTTTTACCGTGATGAAGTACTTGTCTACATATATGTAAACTTGTACACATATAGACATAAGAGATCAAGGTGTTTTCAAGTAAATCAATATCATAAAAAACCCCTTCTATATAATTTTCCGGCCTAAAATATTTATTTCAAATACACAAAATCAATCAAATGATACATCATGGCGAACGCATAAACCAAAAACCAAAAAAAAAACACCTGTTACTGACAAGTAAAAATTAAACTTAATTTAATTGAAAACAAAGAAAAACAATTTTCATTATATATATATATATATATATATATATATATATATATATATATATATATATATATATATATATATATATATATATATATATATATAATGTCACGTCTTCTGACGTATTCCAAAACAAAAATAGAATATTAGCTACATTTCCTAATTCATCAATTAATTCGACCAATATACGTCCTCAAAACCAATTTCTCGTTAATTAATTTTCATTAAAATTTTTGTTCGTCGTCTGTTACACGACAAAAAAACCAGTGAAAATCACTAAAGCGAATGAATAAAAGTCCGGAATCAAAAAACTATAATATAATCAATCGTCATCTCGCAGTTGTTACATTCAACTTAAGAAAATCTATATAAGATTAAAATAATTTGTATATACGTATGTTTGTATATTCGAATATGAGTATATAGTAAAAAAAAAACAGTCAACAAAAGCTTTAAGCTTTTTTATGTATTTATAATAATATATATCAACGAATTTGAAACGACAGAAGCAAAAAAAAAAAAAAAAAAACAACAACAGCAAAAATCAATCAAAATGCGACAAATTGAAATCAATTTCGACCAGATGGTGATTTTGAGATTTTTCTTATTGTACTTCAGAATGAAAAACCAATTCAAATGAAAAGCTTAAAACAACACACAAACTCTCTTAGAAAATATAAAGGGTTTTTATATTTTTTGGTGATGGTGTTGCTGTTTTTGTTGTTGTGTTGTTCGCCCAGCTTTTCCAATAAATTATACGATCCATTTATTCAATCATCCATGAACGAACGACATAATACGAGAAAAGTGGAACGGGACCAATGTCTAAAACAAGAATGAAAAATAGAAAGTAGAAATTTTCCGATTTTATTCGACGACATCATGGAACACACAAACAAAAAAAAAAAACGAAAAAATTTATGATTTTTATTTCATTTCATGATGTTATGCTGAATGATGATGATTATGAAAATGATTATAATCAATTCGAGGGAAAGAAAACAAAACAAAAAAAACAAATGAAGAAATAAGGAATTGGAAATGTATAGAGAAAAATGGGAAATTAAGTGATTGTAATTTTTTTTTGTCGTTTTCGAATCGATCAGAAAATGGATTACTGTACACTTTGTTGCTTAACACTTGTTTCATTTAATTTTGTCACTATTGGAAAATTTTGAAATGATGATGGGATTGAAATTTAATTAAATCTTTTGTTGTGGTTTTTTTTAAGTTGTCTGCGGTATATTGTGTAATTACAGCCAATTCCGGTAATGGGATGTAATTTTACTCGATTTACTGTTGCGATTACTCAAGAAACATCTGGTAGAAGGTAGAAGTTTTTTTTAAGAAAATTGGCCTTGATTTTATGATAAAATATATGTTTGTGTTCATGGTCATCACAGATTTAATTGCCTTTGGAAACAAAATATGAGTCTGAGAGGAAAATGGAAGGCTCCGTTTTTAATGTAAATTCGGATTTCAAATGAGTTCCAAGAAAATAAATTGCGGCATTAAATAACCATTTTCAAACTGGTAGCACCATCTTCAAACTGGTTTCAAGGTTAGAGGTGGCTAAACATTTCGAGTGTCTGTTCACCATGTTAGAGGCGGTTGAAGTGAACAGCAATATTGGGTCAAGCAGGTCAGAATGTGTAATAATATTGGGTCAAGCATATATATATATATATATATATATATATATATATATATATATATATATATATATATATATATATATATATATATATATATATATATATATATATATATATATATATATATTAAATATATTTATATAATATTTACAAAGACTTGTTGTGAACCACACATATAAAAACTTTTTGAGGAATAAATTACCAACCCACTCCCATACAACGTTAAGAATCTCCACTAATGCTACGAATTACTTTTTTGAATTTTTCACAACGATCTTTAAACGGATCAACTGTAAACGGATCATGCAGTAAAAATGGGAGTTGCTCTACAATAGATCAGATGGTCATTAGAAATGGTATACATGGGTAAAGTCACCAAATGTATGATAATTTTGCATCATTTTTCATTCCATGCAAAATGTCATTTACCTTTTAGACAAGAAAAAAAAATTTGCTCCGTAATATCGATGCATTAAAATATCCTAAATCTCGCTATCCCGTGAATGAAACCAAAATCTAATACATAATACCTAGAATGGCAATCTTGAATATACACTTTGAACATCCATTTAATATTCAGGAGCATTGGACAGTTGACTTTTACAACTACAATTAGATGGCAGTCAAACTGTAACAACCTACTAAATATAAGGATAAATATGTTACTCCGATCAAAATCATCATGTCGTCAAGTGATATTTTAGATTTTCAGAGGAAGTTATTGATAAGATATAGAATGACAAAACTCCAAGTTTGAAGAAATTCTCGCAAAGCATGTTGAAACTACAGAAAAGCAACTCGTGTTACTTAGCTCTAGTAAACTAAGTTCTTTTTCAACATTCATTTTAGCATAATTCTGCTATCAACACATTTGCTACTGTCATGCAACCCAGCTTTTTGTCTAACACGATCGGTACTAACTTTTAGAAGTAAAAACCTTAAACGACTGTATAATTCAATCTAAATTCGAGAGAAAAATCTAACGATCGGTTTATGATTCTATATAAAATGAGAAAAGAAGCAGTTTAGGATTAAAATGAGTTCAAAATTAGCCAACTCCTCGAAGATTGAGACTTTATCGGGCATATCAAATCCAATTTGATGAAATGGCTTGGTCATGTCAAAAAAGCCCATCACATTAAACCTATTAAAAAGGGTCCCAACGTTGTTAGGAAAAAATACCTTCGACAACGATATCGACTACGATATGCGGGACGTAGATTCGAAGAATAGCGGATATAGGACTATTATTCTAAGTTGCATCGTAAAAACTGACGATAATAATACAGCAGTGGTACAGGTACTAAATTAGAAATAAAATTCGATGTGATGAGACACTGATAGAAAATAATAGGAAAGTAATATATATTTAAATAATGTTGGTAGGCTATTTAATCAAGAGTTCAAAAGCCAAAGGCAAATCAAAATAGAAATAGATGTCTAATTTAATGAAATCTGATCAAATCAGATCAAATCTAATCAAATCTAATTAAATCTAATCAAATCTAATCAAATCTAATCAAATCTAATCAAATCTAATCAAATCTAATCAAATCTAATCAAATCTAATCAAATCTAATCAAATCAAATCAAATCTAATCAAATCTAATCAAATCTAATCAAATCTAATCAAATCTAATCAAATTTAATCAAATCTAATCAAATCTAATCAAATCTAATCAAATCTAATCAAATCTAATCAAATCTAATCAAATCTAATCAAATCTAATCAAATCTAATCAAATCTAATCAAATCTAATCAAATCTAATCAAACCTAATCAAATCTAATCAAATCTAATCAAATCTAATCAAATCTAATCAACTCTAATCAAATCTAATCAAATCTAATCAAATCTAATCAAATCTAATCAAATCTAATCAAATCTAATCAAATCTAATCAAATCTAATCAAATCTAATCAAATCTAATCAAATCTAATCAAATCTAATCAAATCTAATCAAATCTAATCAAATCTAATCAAATCTAATCAAATCTAATCAAATCTAATCAAATCTAATCAAATCTAATCAAATCTAATCAAATCTAATCAAATCTAATCAAATCTAATCAAATCTAATCAAATCTAATCAAATCTAATCAAATCTAATCAAATCTAATCAAATCTAATCAAATCTAATCAAATCTAATCAAATCTAATCAAATCTAATCAAATCTAATCAAATCTAATCAAATCTAATCAAATCTAATCAAATCTAATCAAATCTAATCAAATCTAATCAAATCTAATCAAATCTAATCAAATCTAATCAAATCTAATCAAATCTAATCAAATCTAATCAAATCTAATCAAATTTAATCAAATCTAATCAAATCTAATCAAATCTAATCAAATCTAATCAAATCTAATCAAATCTAATCAAATCTAATCAAATCTAATCAAATCTAATCAAATCTAATCAAATCTAATCAAATCTAATCAAATCTAAACAAATCTAATCAAATCTAATCAAATCTAATCAAATCTAATCAAATCTAATCAAATCTAATCAAATCTAATCAAATCTAATCAAATCTAATCAAATCTAATCAAATCTAATCAAATTAATCAAATCTAATCAAATCTAATCAAATCTAATCAAATCTAATCAAATCTAATCAAATCTAATCAAATCTAATCAAATCTAATCAAATCTAATCAAATCTAATCAAATCTAATCAAATCTAATCAAATCTAATCAAATCAAATCAAATCAAATCTAATCAAATCTAATCAAATCTAATCAAATCTAATCATATCTAATCAAATCTAATCAAATCTAATCAAATCTAATCAAATCTAATCAAATCTAATCAAATCTAATCAAATCTAATCAAATCTAATCAAATCTAATCAAATCTAATCAAATCTAATCAAATCTAATCAAATCTAATCAAATCTAATCAAATTTAATCAAATCTAATCAAATCTAATCAAATCTAATCAAATCTAATCAAATCTAATCAAATCTAATCAAATCTAATCAAATCTAATCAAATCTAATCAAATCAAATCAAATCTAATCAAATCTAATCAAATCTAATCAAATCTAATCAAATCTAATCAAATCTAATCAAATCTAATCAAATCTACTCAAATCTAATCAAATCTAATCAAATCTAATCAAATCTAATCAAATCTAATCAAATCTAATCAAATCTAATCAAATCTAATCAAATCTAATCAAATCTAATCAAATCTAATCAAATCTAATCAAATCTAATCAAATCTAATCAAATCTAATCAAATCTAATCAAATCTAATCAAATCTAATCAAATCTAATCAAATCTAATCAAATCTAATCAAATCTAATCAAATCTAATCAAATCTAATCAAATCTAATCAAATCTAATCAAATCTAATCAAATCTAATCAAATCTAATCAAATCTAATCAAATCTAATCAAATCTAATCAAATCTAATCAAATCTAATCAAATCTAATCAAATCTAATCAAATCTAATCAAATCTAATCAAATCTAATCAAATCTAATCAAATCTAATCAAATCTAATCAAATCTAATCAAATCTAATCAAATCTAATCAAATCTAATCAAATCTAATCAAATCTAATCAAATCTAATCAAATCTAAACAAATCTAAACAAATCTAATCAAATCTAAACAAATCTAATCAAATCTAATCAAATCTAATCAAATCTCATCAAATTTAATCAAATCTAATCAAATCTAATCAAATCTAATCAAATCTAATCAAATCTAATCAAATCTAATCAAATCTAATCAAATCTAATCAAATCTAATCAAATCTAATCAAATCTAATCAAATCTAATCAAATCTAATCAAATCTAATCAAATCTAATCAAATCTAATCAAATCTAATCAAATCTAATCAAATCTAATCAAATCTAATCAAATCTAATCAAATCTAATCAAATCTAATCAAATCTAATCAAATCTAATCAAATCTAATCAAATCTAATCAAATCTAATCAAATCTAATCAAATCTAATCAAATCTAATCAAATCTAATCAAATCTAATCAAATCTAATCAAATCTAATCAAATCTAATCAAATCTAATCAAATCTAATCAAATCTAATCAAATCTAATCAAATCTAATCAAATCTAATCAAATCTAATCAAATCTAATCAAATCTAATCAAATCTAATCAAATCTAATCAAATCTAATCAAATCTAATCAAATCTAATCAAATCTAATCAAATCTAATCAAATCTAATCAAATCTAATCAAATCTAATCAAATCTAATCAAATCTAATCAAATTTAATCAAATCTAATTAAATCTAATCAAATCAAATCAAATCTAATCAAATCTAATCAAATCAAATCAAATCTAATCAAATCTAATCAAATCTAATCAAATCTAATCAAATCTAATCAAATCTAATCAAATCTAATCAAATCTAATCAAATCTAATCAAATCTAATCAAATCTAATCAAATCTAATCAAATCTAATCAAATCTAATCAAATCTAATCAAATCTAATCAAATCTAATCAAATCTAATCAAATCTAATCAAATCTAATCAAATCTAATCAAATCTAATCAAATCTAATCAAATCTAATCAAATCTAATCAAATCTAATCATATCTAATCAAATCTAATCAAATCTAATCAAATCTAATCAAATCTAATCAAATCTAATCAAATCTAATCAAATCTAATCAAATCTAATCAAATCTAATCAAATCTAATCAAATCTAATCAAATCTAATCAAATCTAATCAAATCTAATCAAATCTAATCAAATCTAATCAAATCTAATCAAATCTAATCAAATCTAATCAAATCTAATCAAATCTAATCAAATCTAATCAAATCTAATCAAATCTAATCAAATCTAATCAAATCTAATCAAATCTAATCAAATCTAATCAAATCTAATCAAATCTAATCAAATCTAATCAAATCTAATCAAATCTAATCAAATCTAATCAAATCTAATCAAATCTAATCAAATCTAATCAAATCTAATCAAATCTAATCAAATTTAATCAAATCTAATCAAATCTAATCAAATCTAATCAAATTTAATCAAATCTAATCAAATCTAATCAAATCTAATCAAATCTAATCAAATCTAATCAAATCTAATCAAATCTAATCAAATCTAATCAAATCTAATCAAATCTAATCAAATCTAATCAAATCTAATCAAATCTAATCAAATCTAATCAAATCTAATCAAATCTAATCAAATCTAATCAAATCTAATCAAATCTAATCAAATCTAATCAAATCTAATCAAATCTAATCAAATCTAATCAAATCTAATCAAATCTAATCAAATCTAATCAAATCTAATCAAATCTAATCAAATCTAATCAAATCTAATCAAATCTAATCAAATCTAATCAAATCTAATCAAATCTAATCAAATCTAATCAAATCTAATCAAATCTAATCAAATCTAATCAAATCTAATCAAATCTAATCAAATCTAATCAAATCTAATCAAATCTAATCAAATCTAATCAAATCTAATCAAATCTAATCAAATCTAATCAAATCTAATCAAATCTAATCAAATCTAATCAAATCTAATCAAATCTAATCAAATCTAATCAAATCTAATCAAATCTAATCAAATCTAATCAAATCTAATCAAATCTAATCAAATCTAATCAAATCTAATCAAATCTAATCAAATCTAATCAAATCTAATCAAATCTAATCAAATCTAATCAAATCTAATCAAATCTAATCAAATTTTATCAAATCTAATCAAATCTAATCAAATCTAATCAAATCTAATCAAATCTAATCAAATCTAATCAAATCTAATCAAATCTAATCAAATCTAATCAAATCTAATCAAATCTAATCAAATCTAATCAAATCTAATCAAATCTAATCAAATCTAATCAAATCTAATCAAATCTAATCAAATCTAATCAAATCTAATCAAATCTAATCAAATCTAATCAAATCTAATCAAATCTAATCAAATCTAATCAAATCTAATCAAATCTAATCAAATCTAATCAAATCTAATCAAATCTAATCAAATCTAATCAAATCTAATCAAATCTAATCAAATCTAATCAAATGTAATTACCAAATTACAAATTTAACGTTAAAATTAACGTTAATATTAAAGATTAGATTTGATAGTTAGATCTTAGATATCTCTGCTCAGTCCTTGTATGTTCATTTCGAGATAGTTATAACACATCGAGTAAAAATATTGTCTTTGACAATATTTGTGGTGGGTGGATCAATAGTCGATAAAAACTAAGCTTTCTTCTAAGCAATGGCTAAAGTGTCTAACGGTTCTTTAAAGGTTCTAAAAGACTTCTTTAAACATTTAAGACTATTTCTGCTAACTTCAACTAGTTAATATTTAAAAATGTTCTTACCAACTATATTCAAATCTTCCAATTTAAAATGTACAAACAACAAATAAATTATTTTCTTTAGATCCCCATAGACAACTGAATCAATCCATTTCTCTCAATAAATTTTGTGTTCCCCTCATACAATAACCAAAAAAATCAACAGTAATCTAATGTCGACATGACACACTGCTGCTGATATTTATAGTAAATTTTATTGGTTTCATTTTAAAGAAAACTCTTAAATCTCATTCGTCTTCTTAAGACTATACCTCCTGAAAAAAAACACTTGTTAGTGTTGTTGTTATTATGTCATCAATACGTAATACAAATTTACGGTTTTTGTGTCGGATGATTGAAGAAAATTGTCTGTGTCATGTTTTAAGAATTTATTTCGTGTCTGCTTTTTTTTTTACCTATATGCGGTGTGTTGACAAAAATGTAGGATATGACCTGGAATGACTTTTCTTTAATAAATTATATAGTTGAATATAGGGTGAGGCATTTTAATTGAGACCAATTTCATACTCTCTGTCGTTATTTCAGATACAGACTGCCGTGGTGTGCATAGAGGAGCCATTCTCCGAAGAATTCACGCGGACCATGCAGAGACAAAAAATAACCCGTTTTTTGTAGTTGATTGCCCTAATTTCCAGCTCTTAATATTCGAAGGGAATACTTTCTGGATGAATTTTCAAACAAGCCTTATTCGATTAGTTTATGGCAAGGCGACGTTATCCCTGATGAATGGAAAATGATCACGTTGTGCCCTGTCTTTTATAAAAAAACGATATTGCTAAAAATGCGGAAACTATCGCGGCATAGCGGTACCAATTACTTTACTATATAATATTAGAAAGAATCACCCACTGGCGAAGGAAATTGGAGGTGACTACAATTCCATCCGAAACGTTCAGTCACTGATCAAGTTGTTCTCTGAAGATGATTCTTTTTAAATATTACGAAACAACTCGTGACGTACATTAGGTGTTCTTGAATTTATAACAAGCATTTGATTCAATCCATCGAGATACCTTAGTTATGGTTTGCTTTGCGATGTCTGAGAAAACCTGACAGTCCAACCAGTTCTGGCATATGTAGACGACATCTTTAGATTTAGGCGAATGAC